>JAPPVO010000002.1:188346614-188784073 GCA_030407325.1 Camellia japonica
GACTGGCTAGGTTACTTCATATACTAATAGTTCTCTTTCCAATTCTAGGGTTTTATATTTCTATAAAAATCTGAGAAATTTGAGATTGATTGTAGTTTCTGACGAATAATACTAATATCACGGTGATTGGGGTGATCGGACTACCTGGGGTAGGGAAGTTGACGATAATGAACAAGCTCTATGGCTTTGATGGAACCTCACCTGGTAACATATACATATATGCTCTTACTCTTCTATACATATATGATTTTCTATTTAGTTCATAAGAAAGAATGATAGAAAATAATACTAGAAATGTGAAGGTGCTTTTGATAGAAAGCTTCTTCAAAAGAACAAATCTGTTGTGTTTTTCCCAAAAGGTACTGTAAATTTTGCATTTTTATTTTTTTATTTTTTTCTGATTAAAACACTGAAAGGTTTGATTGGTTTGTTCTAATTTGCTACGCCCTTTTCTAATTTGCTACGGAGATCAGAAGGATCTAGATCTGGATTCTCAGGTTGGAGGTGGATTTTGATTTTTTTTGGTATCAACATTGTTTAATTGCATAGATCTGCCATAGATGGTTCATGTGTTTTGAATATTTTTGTTGATTTTGGGTGGTTTTGTTGTTGAATTTGTATGTGAATGAGGCTATTGTTTAAATGGGGTCCTTTTATTGGGGAAAAGTGAGTTTAAAAACATTGTTTTTTTCTTTTTATATTAGTAAATTTTGTGAATTTGGTAGATTATCAAGCATTTAGCTCAAAAAATTAGAAATGAAATGGGTTACTCTCCTAATTTTGGTTGTCTTGAGCATAAAATTTGATGTCTTGAAATGGGTTACTCTCCTAATTTTGTTATGATTGTTTGTAGGTTGAAATAATGGAAGTTAAATCATTTTAGGTTGCACTTGCAGAGTTTGAATCAGGGTTGGGAAAGTAGTCAACAAATGTTCCTTCCTATAGAGAACGATAAATAAGATAAGAGTCTGCAACTATGTTGAGCCCATGATATGTATATATACTATAGCAGGAAAAGGAGTGATCTTCTAGGATGTTTGGTAGGTGTCTTAGGTGATGCAACTTAAATATTGTGTGTGTGTGTGTGCTTGTGTGTGTGTGTGTGTGTGTGTGTGTGAGAGAGAGAGAGAGAGAGAGAGAGAGAGAGAGTCTTTGCACATAGGAGATCAGTACTATAACTATCTTTCGGCTTGATGCTTTCTTCTTTTTTTGTTTTTTCCTAAACTTTGAATTGTAGGGTTTGAGTTGCAGTATGGAAACCAATATGAGAAGAAGATTATAAAAATATATATATAAATTAAAAAAAAATGAGGAAAAGGCTTTTGTATCTTTGATTTGTGTCATAGTGTTTGTGTTATTTTTGTTCTAATTTTTTTGTGAGGGGGGGTGGTTTAGGCAGATGTGAGTGGAATTTTTATTTTTATTTATTTATTTATTTATTTGGATTAGGCAACAAATAGGCACTTAGCATAACAAATTGAGAACTTGGATGGAAAACTTGATGAGCAAGTGGAAATATCAAAGTTAATTAAGAATGAGGTACATTCAGAAATGGGTTATTTTCCTTAGGGTATGTTGCATATCCTAGAATAGAGTATTTGAAATGCAACTTTTGACTGAATAGGACTGGGAGAAATAATGTGGGTCAGTTTTTCATGAATTATAAGGAGGCAAATCAATGAATCTGATTATGATTTAAAAATGATTCAATAATAGCATAAAAAGAAGTTCTGAATTGTGGAACAGGTTACTAATGTTCATGGTGATCTTTCTCAAATTGGCTTTGACTTGGACACACTATAGAGAATGGTTTGTGGCTTGGTGAGTTTTGTCTCAAAGTTTATTAAATGATTCAGTGTAACCCATTCAACATAAATGATAAGTTTTTCAAGATATAAATGTGACTTGTCTCATTTTAATTCCACTACTTGGATATTGAGTTTGTGAACTGTGCATCAATTTCTGTCCAACTATTTTATGATTTTCATCTTTTAAACATAATGAAATTTCAGAGACTTTTTTATTTTTAAATTTTTATGGGGTTTATATATATGTTTAGGAATTTTCATAATTAAAGAGGAGAAAATTTGGTGAAAATTAAGTTTGAACCAGTGTAGCTTGTTTGTTTGTAGGGATTTATCATACAATAGCCTAACTGGACCTGTGTCTCAGCTTCTATCAGAACTGACTGCTTTGGAGATTTTGTGAGTTATGGAAAAAAAAATTTCTAATTTTAAATCTTGAAGCAGAGAAAATATGTAACATTGTTTGTTTTGCATTTTTCAGGAATTTAACAAGCAACAGTCTCACAGGTTCTGTTCCCAAGGCTTTGATGGAGAAGTCCTCCTTGTTATTAATATGTGACTCGTTCTCATTTTTGTTTCATTAAGAATGTTGGAATGAATATTCTATAATTCTTAGAAAATGTTTTGTTGTAGTACAAATGGCAATCCCAATCTTTGTCAGTCGGACTCCTGTGAATAGGCAACAAAGAAGAAGAAAAATTGGAGCACTACCATAGTTGCATCTTTGGTTTCCTCCATTGTATTTTTAAGTGCAATAGCTATCTTGTGGAGCTTAAAGAGGAGAAAACATAAAGGTAATAGTTTTTATATATATTCCTTCATTTTGGTATTTGGTTTACATTCAAGAAATTATTTTCTCAATCACCTAAAGTCTTACTTGTATAATTTGATCTTTGCCCATGAATTACTCCTAAAAGGCAATATGGGAGGCAGGACATTGAAGTTGAAAAATTGAAGATTCTCATACTCTGAGGTTGTGAGTATTACAAATAATTTAGAAAGGGTAATCGGGAAAGAAGGATTCAGAACAGTTTATCTTGGCTACTTGAAAGATGGCACTGAAGTTGTGTCAAAATGCTCTCTCAATCATCAAGTTAGGGATCAGAGCAGTTCTGGGCTGAGGCAAACTTCTTGACACTTCAATATTTTAGTACTCTTTCTTTCATACACATTCTAAAAATTACTTTCAATTGTCACACCAGTTGGTATTCATTTTTGGATTGCAGGCTGAGCTCTTAACAACTGTCCATCATAGAAATTTGGCTGCCCTAATTGGGTATTGTGATGAAGGCTCAAACACAGCGCTCATATATGAATATATGATTAATGGCAACTTACAAGAATGTTTATTAGGTAACTAACAATTGTCCCTGCTTTTGGTATATGTTTTTGGCAAGAGGTCTCGTGCACTGGAACTGGCCCTTTCTATTGTATCAGTCCTGTCCATTTTTGAGTTTGAATCATTTGTTTTTATCAGTTTATGTATGATTTTTCTTGTTTGATTTCCATCAAAATCATCACTAACTGTGGAAACAGTAACTGATTTTCATAAGTATTGTGGCCATATCTTTGGTTCTCTGTTTTGTGTACTTTGTCAACTTGGCTCACTCATATGAATTAGATGGTTCTGAAGCTTTGGGTTCATATTTAAGGATTCAACCTTGCTCTGATAGTGCTCCAGAACTTTCGGGATGTTCAATTCAATGGTATCGTTTGGCAGCTGAAGGTGGCAAAAAGGATCTTATTTCAAGTATGTATGCAAAAGGTGGCTGCACTTTCTTGTCACCATATTGTGGGAAGCACTTAATTATACTAGGTGGATCTATTTTGATTTTTCAACTTAACTAATCTTTTGGAGAATATTGTGCACAATGTACTTGCCTACCTTAGATGAAGAGAGAGAACCATGGAATTTAGGTTATAAGTACTTGTGCTTATTTCGCATACAAATTAACATATGTAGGTTTTTGCTTCATTAGTCTTACTTATTTATCTGTATAGTAATGGTGAAGATTTTATTGTGAAATTTTTTGAACTGGATAATATTTTTGCAAACTAGAGGAGTGCTTGACCATATTTAGATTTACATATATAAAGCTTGCTTCATCACTTTTTGACTTTCAGTTTTGATGTTATTGACATTGCGTCTGCATTTTACTCAAATTATTCTAGGTTCTAATGACTTCTTTAGCTTCTTGATAGACCTTTTAATTAAGCCATTTGCACATGGCAATAGATCCATTATTTTGAAAACTGGAGCAGTTCATAATTTGTTGATAATTTGAACACACCAATGTAGGAATTTCTTAAAGCTTAGGGTGTGTTTGGTAACGTTTATGTTTTCAGTTTATATTTACAAAAATTTTATAAACTGGTTTTTGTTTATTTTTAGAAAAATATAAACTACAAACGCGTTTGGTAATTGACAAAATGTTTAAAAAATTTTAAAAATATAAAAAAGAGTGAGAAATGGCAAGTGGTGGCAAGTGGCGGCAAAAGACAGTGGTGGAAAGTGGTGACGGTGGGTGGTGGGTAGCTGATGGTGGTGGCGGGTGGGTGGGTGGGTGACGGTGGCAGGTGGTGGGTGGTATCGAGTGGGTGGTGGTGGTGGCGGGTGGTGGTGGGTGGTGGCGGATGGTGGGTTGGTGGGTGACGGTGGCGGGTGGTAGGTGGTAGCGAGTGGGTGGTGGTGGCGGATGGGTGGCGGGTGATGGTGATGGTGTGGTGGTGGTGGGTGGTGGGTGGTGGTGGTGGTGGTGGTAGGTGGGTGGTGAGTGGTGGTGGCAAGTAGGTGGCGAGTGGTGGTAGTGGCGGGTGGTGGGTGATGGCGGATGGGTGGTGCGTGGTGGTGTGGTGGTGGTGGTGGTGGTGGTGGTGGTGGCGAGGGGTGGGTGGTGGCAGGTGGGTGGTGGTGGTGGTGGGTAGGTGACAGTGACGGGTGGTGGGTGGTAGCGAGTGGGTGGTGGTAGTGGTGGTGGCGGGTGGTTTGTGGTGGTGGTAGGTGGGTGGCGGATAGCGGGTGGTGGCGGGTAGGTGACGGGTGATGGTGGTGGTGGGTGGGTGGGTGGGTGACAGTGGCGGGTGGTAGGTGGTAGCGAGTGGGTGGTGGTGGGTGGTGGTGGTGGCAGGTGGGTGGTGGGTGATGGTGGTGGTGGTGGTGGTGGTGGTGGTGGCAGGTGGGTTGTGGGTGGTGGTGGTGGTGGTGGCAAGTGGGTGGTGGGTGATGGTGGTGGTGGTGGTGGTGGTGGTGGTAGGTGGGTTGTGAGTGGTGGTGGCAAGTAGGTGGCGGGTGGTGGATGGTAGTGGCGGGTGGTGGGTGGTGGCGGGTGGATGGCAAGTGGGTGGTGGTGGTGGTGGTGGTGATGGTGAGTGGGTGGCAGGTGGGTGGTGGCTAGTGGGTGGCTGGTGGGTGGTGGTGGCGGGTGATGGGTGGTGGTAGCAGGTGGGTGGTGAGTGGTGGTGGCAGGTGGTGGTAGGGGATGGGTGGTGGGTGGTGGTGGCGGAAGACGGTGGTCGAAAATGGTGGCAGGTGGTGGCTAGTGTTGGGTGGTAAAAAAAAAAAAAAAAAAACTCAAAACTCAAAACGGAAATATATTTTTTATGTTTTCATTTTTTGGCCAAATTTATAAACTGAGACCACTGATTTATAAATCAAAAATTTTACCAAACAAGTTTTTATTTGAGTTTTTTAAATTTTTGTAAATATAAACAGAAAACTGAAAACGTAAGTGTTACCAAACAGCACCTTAATATATTCTTAAGTGGTATTAGTCATTTTCTTAGATGAGTTTCTATTATGCTTCTAAATTCAGTGTTTATTTTTGTTCTGTTTGCATTATCTTAACTGCATATTTTGACGGTTGGGTTCAACTCCGTCCATCTGAGTAGAAGCAGTTTGTTTTTGTTGTGATGTGATGTGATTCTTCATATTAATAATGTTGCAGGGCTCATGGAACTACTTCTGGGATTGTACACTCCATTGATATTCATCCATCAAGAAAACACACTTGTATTGTAAGATGCTGCCTTTTCATTCTTCATTCCTCTCATAAAAATATGTAGAGTTGATGCACTAAGCTTAACTCATTGGCATAATATAGTGTCCATCAAGTAAGAATTAAAAACATCAGAAAGTAAATGCCGAGGCATTAGGACGGGTATACAAACTATTCGGTTTCGTTTTAGCTGTCCCCATTTCTCTCTCTCTCTCCCCATTCACCTAATATTTTTTTTGGGGGGGGGCAAAATTACAGTTTATTTGGAATATCCACTAGCTAATAATCTTTATGCTTTGTCTGTAGTTTTCTTTGTTGCTAAAAGGTTCAGTAATGACTTGGTAAAGATAATAAAGATGATGATTTGGAATATAAACTAAAGCCTACTGTTGTTTGTGTTAGAAATAGATCTTATCAAAATATATCATATTGTGGTTTTATAAGGGGTTTGGCAGCTATATAATTATATGGTTTATTTGATTGCCACACTATAACGAAGTTTGCTGTTGTACTGCTGCTGCAGATGCATGTTGATATTCTGTCCTTGAGCCAATTGATTAGGTTTTTTTTTTAGATAACTAGGATCTCTAATTGTCTACTGATTAAGTAGCCAAGATAGCTCTAGTTGTGTTTAGTTGCTGGTTGATGTTCATCTTGATGATCATTGAGATTTATGTATTGGCGCAAATAGTACCAACACTGACTGAAATTGTTTCTATGCATATATTTCTGTTTCTAGGGGTTTAGAATGATTCACTTTCTTAAACTTAGCTTGTCAAAGTCTATGAATTTTGATTTCTCAACTATTGCTTCTTTTTTTTTTTTTTCTTTTTTTCCCTTTTAATATTAAATAGACGAGGATAGGAATGATGCTTATGAACATCCATTTAAGATGATGCCTCCAAGGAGAACCCCTATTTTACTATTCAAAAAAAAAAAAAAAATCATTTAAGATGGCTATTTTTGTAAGCATTTGAACAAAATCATTCTACATGAATTTTATGCAATATGAATATTTTGACTGATCATGATAATAGCTTAAACACATTCATATGTGTGCTTTCTTTGTGTGTGTTGTTTCCTGAATTTGGATTTATTATCATGGCATGTAGCATAGCTCATTGATTATCCAAGAAGTGTAAGATCTCTGGTGTAAGAAGCAGAAATACTTTAGTTTTGAAACATGCTTTTGGGTCAGGAAGATAAAAGAGTGATTTGGCAACGTGTGCAAATTAAAAGTTTTTCAGCTAAAGAAATAAAATACATGTTTTTCTCTTAATTTTAAAATTTTGGTGACTTTAGTGACCTGTGATAAGGCTATGTTGGCAAGGTTTGATAATGACAGTCTAAATATAGTTCAAAATTTTAAGTTTTGTCAGACATGGTAATGTGATTGTTTAATTATCATTCTTTTTTTTGGGTTTCATCGAGCTGATGTTTACAATGATAAATCTAATCCATTAAAAATTGTTTCATGCAGCTGGCTATTTTGGGAGGTTCTTTATTAGGGACATTCTTATCTGAGAAGGTCAGATTTTCTCATTTGTCAGCCAAAAAACATCCTTAAAATATAATAGTTTTGAAACTATACCCTTATTTGGTCTGTGTTCTCAGTTTTTGATTCGTCGATTTGATTGGCTAATGGTGATATTTGCTTGTAACAGGGGAATTTAGTGCTGTTCCAGGAAGAAAACCTGAACCTTGTACTGCTTTTTATTCTTCTTACCAGTGCAGGTAACTCATGTCCATTGAATGATAAATTTTAGTGAAGGAATGCATTTTCAAAATTTTGGCATATTTATGAAAGGCTGCAGGCTAGGGTTGCCTAATTGTTAAGTGTTTTTGTATGGGACACGGACATTCAACACACCACAGATATTTGAAATGCACTCAAAGTATTTGCACAATTAACATTCAATTGCATTTCTTTTGTAGAACATTAAATATTTGAGATGGATAGAGCCTCTTAATTAAGTTGTTGGTTATAGTAAAATTTCTATTGAACTTGCAATTTCTATGGGTAAAGTGACATTTTGTTTTTACATGTTTCATGTCATGGTAGAGGTATTTAATGTTAAGACATTTGAAGGGGTGTGATTAGTCGGACTTTATCTTTTGTAAGACTAGAACAATCTCTACAAATAGTAGTTTATTCATATGTTTCTAGTGGTGTCTGAATTAATTTGTGTTTTTATTTTTCAGGTTAGAAATTTCTTGGAGAGATGCAAAATATGGTCAAAGAATTCAATGACTTAGTTTTTCAAGTTTTTTTTTTTTTTTTAATATATGTAAGCACAGTTTAAAATTTTTTATTTAATTCCTTTGTATATACTTTTGAACATATTTAACTTTTATTTATGAAATATATGACGTTATTTCATTGAATATGTGGTTATGATTCCAAGTATAGTATATAGTGTGTATTACATTCTTGAAATCCGTGTACAAAAATAATATTGATTATTCTTCAAATATGTCGAATCTTTTTAGTAATTAATCACACTTAAAAGATGTGATCTAAATGTTTTTAATCACACTTAAAAGATGTGATCTAAAGTTTATTATCACAGGTTTTATTAGTTTTTAATCACACTTAAAAGATGTGATCTAAATGTTTTTAATCACACTTAAAAGATGTGATCTAAAGTTTATTATTACAGGTTTTATTAGTTTTTAATCACACTTAAAAGGTGTGATCTAAATGTTTTTAATCACACTTAAAAGGTGTGATCTAAAGTTTATTATCACATGTTTTATTAGTTTTTAATCACACTTCAAAGATGTGATCTAAATATTTTTAATCACACTTAAAAGGTGTGATCTAAATGTCATTAATCACACTTAAAATGTGTGATCTAAATGTTTTTAATCACACTTAAAAGGTGTGATTAAAAATGACCCCTTTTAATCACACTCCCAAAGATCACACTTTAATAAAACTTAAAAGGTGTGATTAAATAACAAGCATCACACAAAAAAAGTGTGATCTTTATCTGTTTTTGTAGTAGTGAAATTAATCTTTTTACAACTTAGACCATTTTTAGACGAAAAGGAAAATTTTCAGTACTCACAACTTAAATTTCATTGATTTCAATACAAAGTTCTCTAACTCTCGATACACATCAAAGTTGCTTTTTATTACATTCAAAAGGAAAACTTGAAAAGTTAGATCAAAGCAATAAACTTGGGGCACAGATGAGTCAGGTGTTCCTGCGTCCCCTCCCTATGCTTGTGGAAGCTTTCGTTGCTAAAGTAGGCCCGGTTTATGCCTCATCTTCGAGCCAAGCCAGGCATTCGCCAGAAAGGGCGTAACTGAAACTGGGAGCAGGAGCCAGAAGTTCTCTCGTCCTCTATGTAGTGGGATATCGAGCTAATTGTGAACCTCGGATTGGGAATGAAGCCTGGTACTCTACCCCCTCTTCTGGACAAGTTTGGTCGTGTCCGAATTAAAGCCTAAACCGAAACAGAAAGTAGATTATGCAGTGTGTCAAGCCAATCAGTTGAATGCCGGGTTGCCGAGCCATTCTGTAGCTCATCTTAAGCAGATCAAACCAGGGGCAACACCAATCAATGTCAACAGCAGACCTGTTGCACATCTAATGGCACCACCACCCTCGTTCCGAAAATCAACTAGCCATTGGCAAAAGAAATAGCCTCATGCTGAATATGTAGGCAAGAGTCCACTACTTTCAGTTTGTCCATGAGCCATATCTGGGGAGGGATGAAAAATAAGAGAGATTAAAGAATAGAGAGATGTGCACTGAGAGAAAAAGCCAGAAAAGGGCTTTGAGAAAAAAATAGAGCATGAGTGTTGAGAGATGTGAGAAAGACATATGAGAGGGTAGGAAACATTACCTGCAAAAATAGTGGACTTCCCGCAAATTTGTTTGTCTCTCGTTGATGGAAAGCGTCTAAGCATATCAAAGTGTCGGCCAATGCTAAGCCAATGCAACTCTTGCCCTCTTTTAAGCCTTGAGCCACTTCAATCAGTCGAATGCTAGACCCTCCGAAACTTGGGGCAAGTAAAAAATGAGCCAATATATACAAACAAAGGGCATGTTGTCAAAAACTCTGCCAAAGACAATCGCCGCGGTCACCGGCATCAGAAAATCGATGAATGAGGCTGGGAATATCCAGCTCTCCGTTGTGAACCAATTATTAAGCCTCATGAGAAGTGAGCCCACACATTCTTTCTAAAGCTTGGATGTGACCAAAACGGGACTGGGGCAAGATTTCCTCGTCACGCTGGGATTCCATCAAAACTTCGAATTCTTCAATTGTTGGGCATAGCTCTTCCCTCCAAAACTGAAAACATGTGTAACCGGGTTCCAACACCTAGCCGCGGCGTGAAGGAAAGGAAAACACTGTGGAAAACGCCTTAGCGGGAATAGTGCATTTACCCCGAAACCCTGGAAATTCACTTTTTTTGAGCCATCTAAAGTTGCAATCCAATTTGAGAGTTTTTCGGTAAGGAATAGCTCCATTTGTGGCAAAAATAGAGCTGGAATGAAGAAACTACGAAGTCCCAACTTTTGTAGAAGATAAGGCATTGAGTGGAAGACATGTGGCAATAATCTGGAGGTCCCTCACACTGATGGCCGACCGGCCAGTAGTGATAGCCGACAGCCACCTTTTGTGGCCAACCGGCCACCACTGGTGGCCGACAGCCTCTGTTCATGGCCGACAGCATTCTTGTCTATCCTGTGGTCTTGTGTGTTGAGAGTGATGAGAATCTGTGTTTTGTTCTGATCTTTGTGCATTGTGTTATCTTGTTTTAGTTAGTTTTGTTGAGCTGTTTTGTTTCAATTTGTTTATCTAGTTGTATTTGTCTTGTTTTGCTTATCGAGTTGTATTTGTCTTGCTTATTGAGTTGTTGTATATTATGTGTTGCTTATCAAGTTGTATATTACTTTATTATTTATCGAGTTGTACAATGTTTTACTTGTTTTGTTGGTAGCCAGTTCATTACCTAATTAAGAATGTTGTGCCAATACAATGTTCAAATTTCATTAATCAAGTTCAATCTCCTTTCCATACTATGCGGTGCTCAGAATGCAAAACACAACACTTTTACAAAAATATTGGTTTTCATCCCGATCATGGTTACCTTTTTACAAAAGGAGTACAAGTTTTTAAAGCAAATAAAACATGTCTGAAACTGTACAAAGTGCTAACACTACTAGCAAAAAAAAACTAAGCAAAAATATAAAAAATCAATGCCAGCTATCTCAGTCTCAAGAGGCCCTCTTTGTCCTCTTCCTGGGTAGAGCCTCAGAGCTGTCTCCGTCAGCATCGATGTCTGCACCTCTCTCTAAACTAGAACCAGAATCGTCGCTGCCCTCTACCTCAGAGCCCGACTCGGCATCATCTCCACTAGCAGAACCCAAGCTAGCGTCATCATCTCCACTCTCGGATGACTCAGCGTGCTGACTCACTACCTCCTTAGCCTCATTGGTCTCAGCCTCGTCATCGCTCAGAATGGGCTCGGAAGGGCCACTCTTATCTCCGGTGTCCCTGGCTCTACCTCAACTGTGTGCCAGAGCCTGTCTCTCTCTCCTCCCCACCGCCGGAGGGGGTACTGATGGTCCTAGTACTGTAGCTGCCGCCGGAGCTGTTGGTATAGGTGGGACCTAAAAAGGTGGTTATCATATGTCAGCCACAGTTTGTGTATCAGATGTAAGTGTGATATGTAGAATGAGTGTATGCAGGAGTTAGATACAATGTATGAGTGCAGTGTGGGTCAGATGCAGTGTGTCAGTGCAGTGTGGGGAAGTGTTCAGTTAAAATGTCAATTTCGGTGTGTCAACAGAAATTTGATGATTGGAATAGAAAACTGAAGAAACTACCTGAATGCTGTGTAAGCCGAGCGGTGCCTCCCTCCTCAATATCATGCCCTCGAATGAGGCTAATAGCTCCAGCAGATCCTCAGTGTATCTTGGGGGTGCCTGCGAATGCATTTGGGAATGATTAATGTCCAGAAGGAATGAATATCTGAGAAAGAATGAAAAAAAATGTGGTACATACCAGGGGTACATCATGTGCTCTAACCTATCTGTGCCCGCTGCAGCAGGCTCGATCGGAATCTGATATGCCTCCCCAGTATACCGCTAATATGTGAATGCAGTAGGCAGCTCTGGCCTGCCGGTCCTCTGCCTCGCCTGGGGAGCCCCTCTGCCATAGGCCCTAGCCGTTCTAGGCCCCATCCTCGCAACAAGAGCTCTCGTTCCCTCGCCTCCGCGAGCACTGGTTAGAGATGACATAAGATGTGTCTGAATGAAGACTGCATAATAACCCTCAACTCGGAAGTACTCCGCCTCCAAGCCCACTATGAACTGGATAACTCTGTCAACAGATAGGCTGTCCTCTGATCTCATGGACTCGGGTGGCGTCATCAGTGTGAACTGAGTAGGTATACCCAGAGACTGGCGTACGACTCTCTCGCCAAGGTACCATGCTCGGCAGACCAGACCCTCAAGTAGAATGCAATAACGAGACATGCCCCAGGCCGCATTATACTGGCCTCCAACTCCTCTCAGTATCATGGCCCATGGCTGCCATGTGACCCACAAGTGGGAGTTGTATAGATTGTCAGTTGTTGTCAATGGCTAACATGTGAATCAGAACAGCGTGAAAGTAAATGATGACTGTGTTTTAGGTTACCTCATGAGTAGTTACAATGTCACAGTAACGCTTGAAGAAAGAAAAGGTCTCACGAGTCCTGCGGCGAAGCTGACCATCGTACACCTGTGAATAGGGAATCGTCAATGGAACCTCCACCTCTGGCTCCGGGGCAAGGGTCGGGAAGTATGCATGCACCTATGGCTGTGGAGAAAGTGCAATGATATATAGTCAACAGTGCATGAACAGATATAGGAAATGCAAAGCAGAAAGCATACAGTGCATCAACAGGTATAAAAAGTACAAAGCTGAAAGTACATGCATTGAACAAATGTAAAGTAAGAAATACTGAACAGAAAATGCAAAGTGTAAAGAGGGAACTGAGATGTGCACCTCCTAGGCTCGCCAAGAGCCTCCGATCAAGTGTCCAATCCCATGAGAAGTTGAGCTCATATAACCGTATAGCATGGCGAGGCCAGCTCTGCCCCAATCATAGAAACTCACTCGGGGAAGGATCACCAGTGCGCTCAGCAAGTATAGCCCTACGGTGTTCGCCCTATTCAAGAACAGGGTGGTACCGAAGAGGAACATCAGAAAACCCCAAGCATAGTGCTTTATCTCCTCTACTGTCTCTGGCTCGGTCCCCCAGAACCGCTCCTCGAACCAGCTATATCTGACCTGGGCTGTCCGGAACAAAGGCGGGCACGCCCCCAGAAGCTCAATCCAAGCAGCCTCTCACTCCCCCATATCGGGATCAAGGGGAATCGGCTCACCCCCTACGCCTAAGCCTGTGATCATGGCGAAGTCGTCAGGGGTCATCATCATCTCTTCGGTTGTGGAAAGGTGGAGAGAGTTAGTGGTGTCCCACCATCTCTCCATTAGTGCTCCAAGAAGTGGACGGCTCGCTATGACTCGCGTCAATCTAGAGTAAAATAGGCCAAAGCCTGCCTCGTCAACAATGGCTCGTACTCCGGGAGGGAGCTCGTCGTACCAATCTCTGGCCGTCGTGGACCCATAGCCCCTATATGCGCGAGCATCACCCTGTGGTAGAGGACAGGTGAATTAGTGTAAATATAAGTGATTAGTGCAAGAAATGCAAGTAAAGAACATTAGATGTGCAAGCGCATAGAGAGTTTGTACCTCAATGGCAATGGCTAAAAGATGGGAGTCTGGCTCCCTCAGTAAGATATTTGCCGGTGCATCAGCGAAATCAGTAAAGTGCCTAATGCCTCCAGCAAACAGAATGTCCATCTGGGGATGATACCTCGCCACGTCAAAAGGCTTCACTCCCAGTGGTAAGGGCTCCGGCTCTACATCAGAATCGAACTCTGCCTCAAACTCTGCTTCTGAAGGAGCCCCATCATGTGGAAAGTCGTCTGCCATCTGGATATAGATGAAGATACATGAAGAGTCAATGAAAAGTGAAGAAAATGGGAAAAATAAGTGGAAAATGCCAAAAGTCAACTAAAGTCAACCCTAGGAGAGAGAAAAGGGAAGAAAAAGTCAAAGCCCAGGAAAAGGCACCAAACCCAAGAGAAACTCGGGGGGAACAAGCCTCAAGTGGTGAAAACGAAGAAAAAAAAAGCATCGAAATCAGTTTCCAATCAGTTCAAAACGAAGGAAATCAAGAGGTTTTAGCGAATCAACTTCACGTGGGGCATTGGAAAAAGCGTATAAAGCTCGGATCTAGAGAGAAGGAAGGTCTAGAGAGAGAGAGGGAGGAATTTCGGTCATGGGGTATGGAGGAAATAAGCCCCCATGACCTATACATAAAGACCCGAATGTGAAAAGAGCAAAAAGGGCCAATCTGCCATCGATGGCCAGTCAGCCACCAGTGGTGGCTGACAACCACCATTGGTGGCCGATAACCCTTAGGGGTGGCCAATAGGTGACCGAAACCCCTCCCTAGTGGCCATCAAGCTTCCATTGCTCCTCCTTTATGTCTTGTTGCTGTTTTGTGTCCTCAATTCTCGAGAAGTGCAAGGAAAGTTCACTTTTTAAGCTCAAATGGCCTCTGCGAAAGCTCCAAACGGTGTCTTCGGTGCGTAGTTTATCACTAATCAACACGAATGAGGTGTATCCTTTTTAACTTGTTGCAACTCTTCCGAGAGGTAAATCGGAAGTTGCTATGCAATCCATTGTTGCATGGAATATGCATTTCTCCATTATTGCGTAGAATATGCATTTCATTGATTGTTGCATAGAACATGCTGTCACTACATTTGCATAGAACATGCTTTCAATTATCATGCATAGAACATGCTGTTGCTACATTTGCATAGAACATGCTTTGTTTATTGTGCATAGAACATGCACCCTTACTATGCTGTATTTGTTAAAGTCTCTTTCTTATGCAGGCACGATATTGTATGTATGGTTCATTCAGAGGAGTTCCAGGTAAAATCACTCCTGTCCTTCAAATTACACGCTTTGGTTTCGAACACGCAGTTGCATCCTGGTGTTCACCTTTCTTTCTCCTCTTGTGTGCAGCGCGTTAAGACGCTTTGGTTTCGAACACGTGGGTGCGTCCCGATGTTCACACCACCTCCTTCTCCTCTCGCGTGCGGCGCGTTAGGACGCTTTGGTTTCAAACACGCGGGTGTGTCCCCGTGTTCACACCACCTCTTTTCCTCTCGCGTGCAGCGCATTAGGACCCTTCAGTTTTAAAAACACGCAGGTGCATCCCGGTGTTTACCATTCCTTTTGGTTAAAAGCATTCGGGTGTGCCCCGGTGTTTACACCACTTCTCTTTGGTTAAAGACATTCGGGTGCGTCCTGGTGTTCATACCATCCTTTTCTCCTCGCGTGTGCAACGCGTTAGGATCTTGGTAGTGACCTCGAGTGCGCTCGATGGTTGTGTCGTTTCTCGCTTTCATGCGCGTCACGTAGTTAAGCTTACATAATTTTCTTACATCCTTTTTGTATGAAATGTGGTTTGGTTCGTGCTTACTTACTTACTTTTCTGTTTGAGGTTGCCGTACCTTGTTTCGATTTGTATGAATGTAGCATTTCTTTGCATGACAATTGCAGCTAGATGTTTCATTGCAGCCTCATTGTATGATCATAAGTTATGTTCCTGCATCGTGAATATCATTTGCATCTTGCCCCAAAACTACGTTGCTTTGATTCCTTGCAAAGGGATACGTAGGCAGCCTGCGAGCGCAATCGTTCTTTGTCTTGTTTGTTTGCTTGTCCAAGTCTTTGGCCTTGTCAAAAATGGGTCGTCTCTAGGCTTTGACATTCACTCCCGTCATTTCATGACTCCCGAGTTCTGTCAAAGAAGGGCAACTGTAGACACCCCATTTTTGACCATCCTCGAGACTTAGATGTCATCGTCTGTGCACTCGATGATTGTGTGTTTGTGTTCGTTTTGAGCACCTGAAGTTCTCGGCTGAATGTCCTGTCTTTGAGCCTTTGAACCTTGTTCTTTCTGTGCCTTGTTTTGGACCAAAACTTGGTGTCTGGACCTCTTGGTGACCTGTCGGCCACCACCCAGGGTTGTCGGCCACGGGATGTTTTTGTCAGCCATAGGTGTGGCTAGTCGGCTATCAGTGGTGGCCAATGGCTACCAGTGCCTTTTTCCAGATATTTATTGACAGTTGTGCCAGCTGTTGCACACTGAGCTACATCTCCATACACGTGTATGGTGAGATTTTTCTAAGCTCAAGGGGTGTTTTTCTATATATAAGGGGGTTCCTCCCCCATTTTGGAGGGTTAGAAAAATTAGAGCAAAAATATCTCTCTCTCTCTCTCTCTCTCTCTTGATATTTTGTACACATTTGCTCACAAGTCCTTAGCTTTTGCATATCAACCCTTAACCAAATACTCTCACCTTTGGGCTAAGATTACTTGGGGTCTTGTTTGAGCATTAGAAGGTGGTTTGAGCTTAGATTATTGATTATTTTGTGCTTTGCTTCAAAGGTATAGCACTTACCTCATTTAAGCTTGTTTTGTATCTTGGTTTTGCCATGTATTTCAATTGTTTTTGGGCTGATTTTGAACTATCAAAAACTTTATTTTTGTGACTTAAAAGTGGTGGTTTGAAGTCTCTTTGAGTTAGGGGGTGGTCCACCCTTCTTGCTCCTTTGTTTGTTAAGCTTTTGTACCATTTTTCATCACTTTCAAATCAACTTTTTGGGCCTTTTAACCACTAAATTTCAGAGGTTTTTCAGTGGTAAAAACCTTATTTTGACGTCCAAAATTGGAGGGGTTAGCCTCCCCTCCTTGTGTCTTGTTTGCATGCCTAGATAGCTTCACATGTTAGCTTGTTTTTCTAGCTTAATTTAGCTTAAGCCCAGCTTGTTTTTGCCTCTGAAACAACCTGTTTTGGCTCTATTTTGGGCTGGTTAGTTCAGTTGAGGCTTGTTTTGCATAGTTATAGTGTTAATTCCTTCACTAGCTTGATGTTTTAAGGCTTTAACTATCATTGTTTTGAGTTAATAACATGTTTTAGTGTTGTTTTGCACTTCATTTCAACATTTAAAATCTCTGCAATCCCCCTCCATTCTTCACTCTTTTGTTTACTTTGACAGTGGTTTTAACCCCTATCTCTGCCTCTCCTCCCTGCTATTGGAGGAGGTACTACCGGTGTTGACGTTGCTGCTATTGCCAGAGCCATCGGTACAGATGGGATCTGAAAAAGACAATTGTGAACATATCAGCTACAGTGTGTGTATCAGATATAAGCATGGTATGTGGAATGAGCGAAATGCAGAAATCAAACACAGTATGAGTACGGTGTGTAAATGCAGTGTATGCAGTGTGGCAATACAGTGTATCGGTACAGTTTGGGAAAGACTATAGTTGAAATGCCAATGTATTAGTGGAAAAATGATAGCATGAAGCGCAGGCTGAAGAAATTACCTGGATACTGTGGAGACCGAGCAGTGTCTCCCTCCTCTGCACCATGCCCATCAAGGAAGCTATCAACTCGAGAGAGCTCCCTGTGTACTCTATGGATGCCTGCAAATGCATTTGGATGATTAGTGTTTGCGATAAACATATCTGAAATGAAATATGAGGTGCAAATCAGAAAGCATGGTCCATACCTGAGTCGGGCCTCGGACCCTGACAAGCTCATACCCAACTGCTGCAGGCTCAATCAGGTGCTCTAATAAGCAGCCCCAGTATACTGCCAACATATGAGTGTGGTAAGAAACTTTGGCCAACGGGTGCTCTACTCCGCATGGGGAGCCTCTTTAGTACGGGCCCTATAGTCAGCTCTCTCATAGCAGGAGCCCTCGCTCCCTCACCTCCATAAACGCTTATCAGATGTGGCATGAGGTGGTTCTAAATAAAGGTCGCGTAGTCGCCCTCACCCCTGAAGTAATCAGCATCTAGGCCTACCATAAATTGAGTGATTGCATCAACGGATAGGTTGTCTTCTGACCTCATAGACTCTGGCGGTGGCATCGGAACGATCGGCTCCAGTAAGCCCATGGTCTGTTGAACAAACCACTCACTCAGGAACTAGGCCCGGCAGACTGGGTCCTCAAGTAGGATCCGGAAGCGAGAAGTGGCCCAGGCCCCTACGTACTGGTCTCGTACCCCAGCTGGCATCATAGCCCAAGGCTACCACATGATCTGTAAACAAATGAGTGAACAGATTGTTAGTTGTTGTCAGTTGTTAAAGTGTGAATCAGAACAGTTATAAAGCAAAAATGACTATGTTTCGGGTTACCTCATGGGCAGCCACTCTGTTGAAATAATGGTGAAAGAATGCGAAGGTCTCGCGGGTCCTATGTTGACATCGGCCATCATATCGCCTCGAGTAAGGGACTGTAAGGGGATGCTATTCAATGGGCTCTAGGGAAAGAGCTGGAAAATATGCATAGACCCACAACTGCGAGGAAAATACAGTGATATGTGATCAACAATGCATGAATAGATATAAAAAATGCAAAGTAGAAAGCATGCAGCATGAACAGATATAAAAAGTGTAAAGTAGAAAGCGTAAAGTGCAAACAGAGAACTGAAGTGCATACCTCCCAACTCGCCAGTAGCCTCCGATCAACTCTCCCCTCAAGTGGGAGGTAGAGTTCATGTAGCCATACAGGGTGGTGAGGCTGGCTCTGCCCCAATCATAGAAGCGTACCCCAGGAAGGGTCACCAGGGCGCTCAACAGATATAAGCATATGGTGTTCCACCTGTTCGAAAACAAGGTGGTATCGAGGACAAACATCAGGAAGCCTCTAGTGTACTGTTCCATCTCCTCTAATGTCTCGGGCTTGCTCCTTCTGAACTGCTGAGCAAACCAACTATATCTGACCATGGCTGCCCGGTACAAGGGTGGACGCGCTCTCAGCAGCTCGATCCAGGCAGTCTCTCACTTCCTTATATCGATGTTGAATGGGATCGAATCATCCCTTACTCCTAAGCTAGTGATCATGGTGAAGTTGTAAGGAGCCATCACCATCTCCCTGATGGTAAAGAAGTGGAAGGAGTTGGTGGTGTCCCACCACCTCTCCACCAGTGCACCTAGAAGGGGACGGCTCGTGATGACTCGCATCAGGCCAAAGCAGAAGAGGCCGAAGTCGATCTCATCAATAACATCACGAGCCCCGGCAGGGAGCTCGTCGTACTAATCTTTAGCTGTTCTAGCTCCGTACCCCCTATAGGCACGGGACACTCCTTGTGGCAAAGAACAAATGAATTAGATAAGGCAATGATGCAAGTACAGTCAGATGAAAGGCAGTGCAAGAAATGCAGTTTAAAAGATAGGCAGGAATGCATGAAAATAGAGTTCGTACCTCAGTGGCGCTGAATGAAAGGTACAAGGCCAGCTCCCTCAGCAGGAGGTCCTCTGGTGCACTACGAGCAAAGTCGCTGAACCGCCTAATGCCTCCGGGTGGCAAGATATGTGTGCAAGGATGATATCTCTCCGGATTAAAAGGTCGTACCCTCAATGGTAGCGGCTCTGGCTCAACCTCCGCCTCTAGGTCGGCTTCAATATCCTCAGCCGCCTCACCGATCGCGGTAGCTACCGGCTCCTCTATCTCGAGAACAGGTAGAAATGCAGGTGGAACCTCGAGAGGGGCCCCATCATGTGGACTATGGTCTGCCATCTGGAAAATGGGTGAAAAGTAGATGAAAAGTGAAAAAAAAAAATGGAGAAAATAGGGTAAATTTGAAAAAAGTCAACTCTGGGAGAGAGAAAATGGGAGAAAAAGTCAAAGCCAGGAAAAGTGCACAACACTTGAGAGGAACAAGCCTAAAGTGTTGAAAATGAGGAAAGAAGTGTCAAAATCAAACTTTGATCGGTTCAAAAGGAAGAGAACTAAGAGGGTTTTGTGAAGAAAATGTGTGTGGGGCATTGGAAAACGTGTATAAAGCGCAAATCTAGAGAGAATGAGTGTCTAGAGAGAGATGGGGAAGAATTTCAGACCTAGAGAAGTGAGGAAATGAGGAGTCTTGGTCTATATTTAAAGACCCATGGCAAAATGTCCAAATTGCCCCGAATCTGTCATCCGTGGCCGGCAAGCCACATTGATGGCCGGCAAGACCTTTTGTGTGATAACCCTATTCCGTATTATGCTAATTGATCTTAATTATGATTGTGATTATGTGTTTGATATGATTTTGAGTGCCATTTATATGAGTATATGTGATTTTGAATTTCTATCTGTTCACCGTAGGAAAATCTGTTCGATTATCTGCTTTAGAATTTAAATTAAAGGGCTTATCGGCCGCAGAAACCGAAATTGATTACGCCATTGTGATTAGCGTAATTTTTAGAGCCTATGGTGAAATTTAATTAGAAATTTATTCGGATCAAAATAATTAGATTTAGAATAATTAATTAGAGCACTATTATTCACCTTAATCAATTTGATTAAGTGGGAGACTATAAAAGGGGGCATTACACTCACATTCATTTGGTTTTGAGCTCATTTCACTCATTTGGCTGAGATTAGCTCTCTAGAGAGAGAGAGAGGGCCGAATTTAGTAAGAGAGAGAGGGGCCAACATTGAAGAATTGCAAGAGGATTCAAGAACTAAGGGGATTAGCTCAAGATTTAGCTATAATTGGAAGAATTGAAGCCCCTAGGTGAGTGATTGTCATGACCCGAACCCACCCTCGTGGGTTAAGGACATAACCGGCTAGTAATCGCGAGATTACCTACGGCCTCAAACCAAACCATACGTATTTTAACAGAGTTAATGGGGGCCAAACGGAAGCAATTTAAAAACTTTGTCGTTAGAGCTGTGCTTACATGGCACGTCAAACAAGTCATACATATAAACATTAATAACTCACAACAGAATTAAAGTATCAAAAAGTTCTGTACAGACAGGATCATCCAAAACTAAGTCAACCCATGGAACTATATACAGACATATACAAAACTTCGCCAACATGATAAAATATAAATACATAAAAAATGGGGGAAGATGGGTCTCGTGCGTGAGACACAAGGGCTGACTTTCCAAAACCTATGTTGATCCACTTAGGCTTTACTGGGGCTGGGTCTGGACCTCTCTTGGCTCACCTACAAACACATGAATGAGAGTGAGTGAAAGCCCAGTGAATAATATCAAGTAAGGGAAATGCATTGAAACATTATACAACAGACGGCCTTGGGCCCAATTTATTCATGTCAACTGGCCTTTGGCCTTTTCAAACTTTCCTATCAGACTGGCTCTTAGGCCTGTATATCAGACTGGCTCTTAGGCCCTTATATCAGACTGACTCTTAGGCCCTTCAAACTTTTCAGATCAAACTGGCTCATAGGCCTTTCAAACTTTCATATCAAACTGGCACATAGGTCTTTCAAACATTCAGATCAAACTGGCTCATAGGCCTTTCAGACTTCCATATCAAACTGGCACATAGGCCTTTCAGACATTCAGATCAAACTATGTCCACCATTCAAATTAATGAACTTTACAAAACTTACATAGAAGTAGCAATTGGACAATAACATATGTCAGATATTACTCACAGTGATCGGCTTGTGAAGTTTCCCTGGAGCTTGACCCTACATATCACATAACACATATAGGTCACAAATAATACAATCCGCTCTTTAATTCACATATTCATCTTTAGGCTTCATTCTTATCTCTTTAATTCAATTACAATGCTCAATGTATGCCTAAGAGTTCTTAGAAATGAAAAGGGGACGGAAAACAGAATACATAATGCATTTTCAAAATTTCAGAAAATAGGGTCCCCGCTCGAGCGTGGACTTCCCCGCTCGAGCAGACCCTTGAGGCCTACAAAAGTACTGGTTAGGTCGAATTTATGCTCGATCGTCCATTTTGGCGCTCGAGCGGAAGGCCTCTCAACATGGCTCCCCGCTCGAGCGTGAACTTACCCGCTCGAGCGGACGCTATGTCTGCAAAAAGTACTGGATGCATCATTTTTACGCTCGAGCGTGAACCCAGACGCTCGAGCGGAAGTTCATCCTACAAGATCCACGCTCGAGCGTGAACTTCCCCGCTCGAGCGAACACCATGTCTACAAGAAGAAATACTAGGAGCTCGAAATCCCCGCTCGAGCGGCTATTCCCTCGCTCGAGCGGACATCAAAATTCTAGGTTTCCCAGATTGTGTTCTTGAGCTCTAATTCAACTTTCAAACAACATTTCTTGCATGCAATGGCTCAAATATCACATATTCACATACTAACATGATACCAATACCAAATTACAACATTAGGAAGCTCAATTTCTTGATCTATCTACATGCATGTCCCAAAATATCTCAAACTCATCACCAACATGCTCAAATTCAAACATTCAAGACTTATTCTCCCACGATTTGTACATGCATGCGGGAGATGCCCATTATCCTCAACTTAATTGGTGAAGAGGTGGCCAAAACATGAGTTTCCATTAAAATCTCACATGGATTATACATATTTGTGCTCAATATGCAAATTTTAAAGCAATTTCTTACATGCATGCACAAATTGTCTTCCAATTCAGCAAAACCAACTCACTACATACTCTAGATCACAAATAAATCTTCAACACACAAGATTACACATTAAACTCATGAATTCAAGAATCAATGCTTACCTAGAAGCCCAATTCTTATTTCTATGGTCCAATTTAGAGTTGGACTTCAAATTTCCAAGCCTTCAAGATCAAACTTGTGCAATTCTCTCCTCTCTCTCTCTCTATAGCCGCCTCTCCCTCTATTTTGAGCCCAAATTCAGTCAAATGAAGCAAGGAGAGAGAATAGAGATGTAGTGCCTTTTCTTACATAAGTCCCCACTAAGCCATTAGTTTAATATTAGATAATGGGGTACTAAATTGATAATTCTGAATCTAATTATTTTGGCCCGAATCAATTTCCAATTAAATTTCATCGTAGGCTCTAAAAATTATGCCAATCACAATTCAATTTCGGTTTCGATGGCCGATAGGGCCTTCAATTTAATTTCCAAAGCAGATGATCAAACAGATAATCCTACGGTGAACAGATAGAAATTCAAAATCACATATTTTCACATAATGACACACAAGATCATATCAAAACACATAATCACATTCGCATTAAGGACTAATTGACATATTTCAGAACGGGGATATCACAGTCTTCCCCCCTTTAGGAAGTTTGGTCCTCCAAACTTAATTTACCTTCGTCGGGAAACAAATGTGGATAGTGTAGTCGCATTTCCTCCTCTTTTTCCCACGTGGCGTCTGTCCCATAGTGTTCCTTCCATTCCACTTTCACCATTGGGATGGACTTGCTTCTCAATTGTTTCACTTGCCAATCAACAATTCGTTCCGGCCATTCGGCATATTCCATATTTTCGTCAATAGCTACCCAGTGATAATCAATCACATGAAACGGGTCTCGGAGGTAACCTCTCAACATCGACACATGAAACACATTATGGATTTGTTCAAATCCCGATGGCAAAGCAACTCTATAAGCAACTGGACCAAGCCTTTCTAAAATCTGAAACGGCCTAATATAACGGGGCGACAACTTGCCCTTCTTTCCAAACCTGACCTGGCCTTTCATCGGAGACACATGGTCACCAACCTCATACTCAAGAGGTCTTCTCCGAACATCTGCATAGTTCTTCTACAGGTCCTGAGTTGTTTTGAGCCTTTGCCGAATAATCTTGATTTTCTCAGAAGTGTCTTGCACAATTTCAGGCCCAAGTAAGGCTCTATCCCCGACCTCTGTCCAAAATAGGTGATCTACACCTCCTACCATACAAAGCCTCGTATGGTGCCATACCGATGCTGGTGTGGAAGGTGTTGTTATAAGCAAATTCTGCAAGTGGCAAATAGTCTTCCCAGCTCCCCTGAAAATCTAAGGCACACATTCTCAACATATCCTCCAAAGTCTGTATGGTCCGTTCGGATTGCCCATCTGTCTGTGGGTGGAATACAGTACTGAACCTTAGTTCTGTTCCCATAGCTTTCTGCAGACTCTTCCACAATCTAGACACAAATTTCGGATCTCTATCCGAAACAATAGATACCGGAACTCCGTGTAAACGGACAATCTCATGAACATAGATGGTAGCCAATCTGTAGGCAGTAAATGTAGTTTTGACAGGCAGAAAATGTGCAGATTTAGTCAGTCTATCAACTACAACCCAAACAGAATCCATACCTCGAGAAGTCCGAGGTAGGCCACCACGAAATCCATAGTCACATGTTCCCACTTCCATTCAGGAATCGGGAGATGTTGGAGTAGACCGTCTGGTTTATGTTGTTCAGCCTTAACTTGCTGACACTAAAGACACTTGGACACATATTCTGCAATCTCTTTCTTCATTTTAGGCCACCAATAAGTTTGTTTCAAATCCCGATACATTTTATTGTTACCCGGATGCATAGCAAACACGGATCTGTGGGCTTCATCTAAAACCCTCTTCTTGAGTTCCGGAATGCTTAGAACACACATTCGGTTTTGAAATTTCAACACTTCACTTTCAATATTGAACTCTGCCTTCGGAGTTGTCTCAAATTCATCAATCACTTTCTTGAGGAATTCATCCTCTTTATGTTTCTGCTTGATTTCATCAATGATTGCTGGTTCAGCTGAGATAGCGGCTATCAATCTGCCCTTTTCACACAACACTACTTCAATTTCAGACTTCTCAAACTCTTGTAGAATCTCCTTCTGTTCAGTAAGCAAACAAGCCATACTTCCTGTTGATTTTCTGCTCAAGGCATCAGCAACTGTATTGGCTTTCCCGGGGTGGTACTGAATCTCAAGATCATAGTCTTTTATCAGCTCAAGCCATCTCCTCTGTCGCATATTCAGCTCTTTCTGTGTAAAGAAGTATTTCAGGCTCTTGTGATTTGTGTAGACTTCACACTTTGCCCCATACAAATAATGCCGCTAGATTTTCAAAGCAAAAACAACCGCGGCCAATTCTAAGTCATGTGTTGGGTAGTTTTTCTCGTGCAGTCTCAACTATCTGGAGGCGTAAGCAATAACCTTTTTGTTCTGCATTAACACACAACCCAAACCTTTATAAGACGCATCACTAAAAATCACAAAATTTTTCGTACCTGAAGGTAGTGTCAAAATTGGTGCGGTGGTCAATCTTGTTTTCAATTCATGAAAGGCTGATTCTCTTTCATCGTTCCACTCAAAAGGTTGCCCCTTGCGTGTCAGTTGGGTAAGAGGCACAGCTGTTTTTGAAAAATCCTTCACAAACCTCCTGTAGTACCCAGCTATACCCATAAAACTGCGAACTTCTGTTACGTTGGTCGGTGTAGGCCAATTCACGATTGCCTCTATTTTCTGTGGGTCCACTGAAATTCCTTCCTTGTTGATCACATGCCCTAGGAAAACAACTTCAACTAACCAAAACTTACATTTCTTTAGTTTAGCAAATAATTTCCTTTCCCGAAGTATTTGTAAAACAGTTCTCAAATGACGTTCATGTTCAAATCTATCTTTAGAGTATATCAAAATGTCATCGATGAAAACTACAACAAACTCATCAAGGTAGGTTTTAAAAATTCAGTTCATTAGGTCCATAAATGCTGCCGGAGCATTAGTCACTCCAAATGGCATAACAAGAAACTCAAAATGACCATACCTTGTTTTAAACGCTATTTTCTCAACATCTTCTGCCTTTACTTTCAACTGATGGTACCTGGACCTCAAATCAATCTTGGAAAACACCTGTGATCCCTGCAACTGGTCAAATAAATCATCAATACGGGGTAGGGGGTACTTGTTCTTTATCGTTACCTTATTCAGTTCCTGGTAATCGAGGCACCAACGCAAGGTTCCATCCTTCTTTTTCACAAATAATACTGGTGCATCCCAAGGCGAAGTGCTAGGTCGGATAAACCCCTTGTCATGCAGGTCTTGCAGCTATTCTTTCAATTCTTTCATTTCGGTAGTAGCCATTCTGTAGGGAGCTTTGGAAATAGGTTGGGTGCTTGGCACAGTCTCAATTGTAAATTCTATCTCCCTGTCTACCAATTCCCCTGGCAATTCACTTGGAAACACATCTGGGAATTCTTTAACAATAGGAATATCATTCAATTCAACATTCACAGATTGTTCCAATAACACATAACACAGATAACCCTGGCACCCCTTCCTGATCAGTTTACATGCTTTCATTGCAGATATCAAATAAGGTGGAGGCACTACCCCATTTCCCACAAACACAATCTCATTTTGTTCTGGTGGTTTAAACACAACCTGTTTTGTCACACAATCAATGGTGGCACAATGCTTGGTCAACCAATCCATGCCCAAAATTACATCGAAATGCCTAAAGTTCAAGGGCAACAAATCTACATATAGGATAGCATCCTCAACACGCATATCACAAAACCGGTATATAGATTCACACAATACAGATTCCCCAGATGGAGCAAACACACATAGCAGATATGGTAGTAATTCTAAGGGTCTATTTAGTCTAGATGCAAATGCATATGTTACAAATGAATGCGTGGATCCAGAGTCAATTAACACAAAGGCATCCCGATTACATATAGAAATGGTACCTGAGACGACTGCGTTGGCATTCCGTGTATCGCCCGAAACAAGTGCAAAAACTCTTCCTTGCCTTACAGTATCCCCGGTGGTAGCAGGTCTTATAGTATTTCCTGGTTTTGGGGTCGATGCAGTGGAACTAGCAGCTTTCTTTCCTCCATTTTGATTGCAATCTCAGGCCATGTGCCCTTGTTTACCACACTTGAAATAGGCCCCTGACACACGGTAACAAACCCCACGGTGCCTTTTGCTGCAAATGTTGCACATGGGGGATGTGTCTTGAGAAGAATTCGAGGTACTTGAGGAGCCCGTGTTTTGCTTTTTCATAAACTTCTTCTTCGAAAAGAAGCCTTGTCTTTTGTTACTTTTCCATTCTGTTGTTGGCTTGGCTTGTCTAGCTATGTTGGCCTCTGATATGATGGCCTTGTCTAGCACTCCAATGTAGGTTTCTAGCTTTAAGACATTCACTCTTTCAAGGATGTCACTTCGAAGCCCACCTTCGAAATGCCTCACCTTCTTATAGTCTGTATCAATCACATGTGGCGCAAACCTGGCCAATTCAGTGAATTTGGTCTCATACTCAGCCACTGTCATACTATCTTGCTTTAATTCCATAAATTCTGCCACTTTCCTATCCCGAACACATTGCAGGAAGTACTTGTCATAGAAGATTTCTAGAAATTTCGCCCAATCAACATCCCTATGATTCTCACGCATTAACATCCACCATTTTCGGGCCTCGTCTTCTAGCATAAAAGTGGCTAGAAGCACCTTCTGTGTCTCCGAGCAAGGGAACACTTCGAATAGTTTCTCAATGCCGAGAACCCACGCTTTGGCTTTTAACGGGTCTAATCTACCATGGAACTGTGATGGTTTCATTTTCTTGAACTCCTTGGTGAGAGCTATGGTTCGATCATCATTCTGATTATCTGGCACAGGAGCTGCCGGAGGTGGAGGTGGAGGTGGAGGTGGAGGGTTGTGGCTGCTGCCACTGTTGTTGCCATTCCTGTTGTTGCCTCAATGTCTCTACCATCTCCTGAATCAGTCTTTCCATTCTATCTAGTCTGGCAGTAGAAGATCCTCTATCTCATCACCTCTTGTTCTCACCATCTGATTAGACTTGTATTATATTTCATACAAAAGATTTACAAGTATGCATATATTAAGGAGCATACATATTCAGATAATTTGCAATGCAGGCAAATCCTAACTTATAACACATAGTTGTTCACATCAAAACATTTAAGCATATACTTGATGCTTTCAAATTCAGACTTATCACATGAATGCATCCTAGATCTTTTCTAGACGCTTATTGCTCTTTTGGACAAGTGTGTGAGTTATTAAAACCTAGCTCTGATACCACTCTGTCATGACCCAAACCCGCCCCCGTGGGTTAAGGACATAACCGGCCAGTAATCGCGAGATTAGCTACGGCCTCAAACCAAACCATACGTATTTTAACAGAGTTAATGGGGGCCAAACGGAAGCAATTTAAAAACTTTGTCGTTAGAGCTGTGCTTACATGGCACGTCAAACAAGTCATACATATAAACATTAATAACTCACAACAGAATTAAAGTATCAAAACGTTCTGTACAGACACGATCATCCAAAACTAAGTCAACCCATGGAACTATATACACATATACAAAACTTCGCCAACATGACAAAATATAAATACATAACAAAGGGGCGAAGATGGCCGTCTCGTGCGTGAGACACGAGGGCTGACTTTCCAAAACCTATGTTGATCCACTTAGGCTTTACTGGGGCGGTCTGGACCTCTCTGGCTCACCTACAAAAACATGAATGAGAGTGAGCGAAAGCCCAGTGAATAAGGAAATGCATTGAAACATTATACAACAGACGGCCTGGGCCCAAGTCATTCATGTCAACTGGCCTTGGCCTTTTCAAACTTTCCTATCAGACTGCTTCTTAGGCCTGTATATCAGACTGGCTCTTAGGCCTTTATATCAGACTGGCTCTTAGGCCCTATATCAGACTAGCTCTTAGCCCTTCAAACTTTTCAGATCAAACTGGTCATAGGCTTTTCAAACTTGCATATCAAACTGGCACATAGGCCTTTCAGACGTTCAGATCAAACTGGCTGATAGGCCTTTTAGACTTCCATATCAAACCAGCACATAGGCTTTTCAGACATTCAGATCAAACTATGTCCACCATTCAAATTAATGAACTTTACAAAACTTACATAGAAATAGCAATTGGACAATAACATATGTCAGATATTACTCATAGTGATCGGCTTGTGGAGTTGCCCTGGAGCTTGACCCTACATATCACATAACACATATGGGTCACAAATAATACAATCCGTTCTTTAATTCACATATTCCTCTTTAGGCTTCATTCTTATCTCTTTAATTCAATTACAATGCTCAAAGTATGCCTAAGATTGCTTAGAAATGAAAAGGGGACGGAAAACAGAATACATAATGCATTTTCAAAATTTCAGAAAACAGGGTCCCCGCTCGAGCGGACCCTTGAGGCCTGCAAAAGTACTGTTTAGGTTGAATTTACGGCTCGTCGTCCATTCTGGCGCTCGAGCGAAGGCCTCTCAAATGGCTCCCCGCTCGAGCGTGAACTTACACCGCTCGAGCGCGACGCTATGTTTGCAAAAAGTACTGGATGCATCATTTTTATGCTCGAGCGTGAACTCGGATGCTCGAGCGGAAGTTCATCCTACAAGATCCACGCTCGAGCGTGAACTTCTCCGCTCGAGCAAACACCATGTCTGCAAGAAGAAATACTGGGAAACTCGAAATCCCCGCTCGAGCGGCTATTCCCCCGCTCGAGCGAACATCAAAATTCTGGGTTTCCAGATTGTGTTCTTGAGCTCTAATTCAACTTTCAAACAACATTTCTTGCATGCAATGGCTCAATATCACATATCACATACTAACATGATACCAATACCAAATTACAACATTAGGAAGCTCAATTTCTTGATCTATCTACATGCATGTCCCAAAATATCTCAAACTCATCACCAACATGCTCAAATTCAAACATTCAAGACTTATTCTCCCACGATTTGTACATGCATGTAGGAGATGCCCACTATCCTCAACTTAATCAGTGAAGAGGTGGCCAAAACATGAGTTTCCATTAAAATCTCACATGGATTATACATATTTGTGCTCAATATTGCAAATTTTAAAGCAATTTCTTACATGTTGTAGACACCCCATTTTGACCAGCCTAAGACTTGGGTACTTTATTTTGACCACCCTTACCAAAAATCAAACTTGAAATTTTAATCCCAAAATCACCCCTTTTGGTTAAATTAACATATTTTTTTATTTGAATTTATATTTGTGTGTTCGTATAAATTTTTAAGTGTGTTTATACAAATTGGCATATGATATTCTATAAATAAAAAAAAATGATAAAAATACAAAAAAAAGGAAAAATAGAAATAAAACATAAAAAAAATAAAATCATTAAAAAGAAATAAAAAAAATAGGAACACACTCATCACACACAGACCTACAATAATTTGTTTAAAGGAGTGGTGCATAATAATTTGTTTAAAGGAGTGGTGCAGGGGGTGGTGACAAAAGTGGTTAAAAAAAAAAAGAGAGAGTTGTTTAAAGGAGAATAAAATGATGGAGGATTGTTTGAGGGGTCTATGGAATAAAACACACTCATGATACACACACCCGGGACATGCATGACAACCAACCTTCACTCATGACACACACCCAGTCATCTCTCTCTCTCTCGGCTGGCATTTGAAGAGGAGAAAAACTACACACACTAGAGAGGGGGGGCTCGACACAGAGAGACAGCTTGAGATACACACACACGGGAGAGACACCAAAGAGAGATGGACTAACTCTCTCTCCCTCTCGGCTGGGAGAGGGAGACCATGCATACACCCACCTCATTGATACACCCAGCACACACTCACTCAGATACACACTAAACACACACCATCACTAACACAACACCACCACCACCGTGGCCACCCAAGACACACACACTCACACGACCGATCACTCACACACATCACAGACTCACACACACACACTGATACATCTCTCTCACCAAACACACACGGCACACACATGCACACAGGACACAAAAACACACCCACATACACACACATGCCGGAAAACCCATGAGAGACACCCACTCACTCTCTCTCTCTCTCCGGTCTCTAAACACAGCACAGGCACACACACACGGGGACTGATGGGTTCTCCATACACACACACTTCATACACAAGACACTACCATAGAGACACACACAGACCCAACACACAGACACCCGGTTGATACACCACGCACACATGCACGCCCATGCACACAAACCCAGCAGCACACACGGACCTCACACATGCACGCACATGCACACGACCCAGCAGCACCATAGACACGACACGGAGCTCTCTCTCTCTGCCTCCACCGACGAAGCTATCCCTCTATCTCTCTCTTGTCTTTTTTTCTATTGTGTCATGTTCCAGTGTTCTGGTTTAGAGGTATAGAGAAAGAGAAAAGAAGACAATGGGTTGGTTCCTCTGCTCAGGAAAATCCAACAAAAATGCAAAGAAGAAGCAACCCGATGCTCAGATCCTATCAACTTCAGGAAAACAATTCCATTACTAAGGGCTACCAGGAGGTTGCTACTCTTTTCCAAGAACACCCTGACCTGCTGGTGGGTTTTCAGAGGTCGCGACGCGTCCAGCTGACGGTGTGACCCTGGTTTGGTAGGTGCATGGGCGGGTGGGTGCATGGTGTCAAGGCTCAATGCGTGTATCTATTATTGTAGGTAATGGAGTGGTGTCTAGACACGTATTTCAGTCGCGTAATGATTTGAAAATTTGAATTGGTGGTGAGCCGAGGTAAGGTTCTGTGTGGTGGGATTCATGGTTACAATATAGATATTTTAAGAAATGGGCCCATGGTTACATATGGACTATTTGTGTGTTCTGGGTGTGTCTTAGGCCCACATTTTGTTTTAGTTTCATGGGCTGGAGTGGAGATCTTGCTAAATGACCAGGGGGTTAAAATGTTGGCCCAATTTTCGCGGAGAAAAGGAGTGGAATGTGCAATGGTTACTGAGTTGATATTCTTTCTTTTATTTTTATTTTGAGTGTTTGTGAGAATTTATTTTATTTTATTATTTCTCTCCTCCCTCCCCTCATTCAGATCTGTAATAATTCAAGTATTGTAATAATTCCCCCATCCCGCTTCTTTTTATCCCATTCTTTTATCGCTTTCCCTAACTGTGTGTATGTATATATCTGACATGCCATGCATATCCATGCTTTACATTTATGTTCCATGCATTGAGATTCGGCTACATTTCTATGTGTGAATTTAATCAATTCTTCTGTGATTCTGTGTGCTATCGTATGTTTTGAGATGTTTCACATGTCATATTTAGAAGCCGAATCTTTAGTTGCATCTCATGAGTGAATTGCATTAGAATTCTGTATATAAGATCATGCATATTTTACTAACTTTGTTTTGTAGCTGTTCGAGGGACGTCGGTAAATCTGTGAGTTTTTATGCTTTAGCATCCCATTTGTGTGTGATTTTCTTATTATGTTTAGCATCCTACCATGTGGCTATTTGCTTAAGTGATAAACTGTATGAATGCCTGTGGATGAAGGCTTGTTCTGAATTGGAATGATTCAAACTGTACGTTTGTACGTTTTAGCCCACTTCGCAGTGGCAAATTCACAAATTCTAAGCCCACTTTGTCAAGTGGCAAATTCAAACCCTTTTCGACAAACAAACATGAAATTGAATTGTTCCAATTTGAGCAAACTAGTCTATACTTGTATGCTTCACATAGTCAATTTTAGGATTTATTCAATAATCAGAACATGAACATATAAAGAAAATAAAAAGTCATATCATGGTTTAGTAGAGGCCGATCTTTTGATCGGGTGAGTGCGGGTGCTCATTATTGACCTTCCCCTCTCATACCTAAGGTTCCGAGCCAAGCATCCTTGGTTACGACGAACAGTGGCCTTTGGCACCGAGTCATGGGTTTCCTAATTTCCCAAAATATTTGTGGCGACTCTGAGATCTGATGACGCAGTCCATTTTTGACAAAATTGTAATAAAATGGATTTTCAATAAAAGTTGCCAAATCTGGACTCTCATCTATGTTCCACATTGCACTCGTGAAACTTGAGATCAAAGAGATCTCGGGAGTCCGAACTGTTTAACACGCGCGGGTACCCCCCGGCATGTTACAGTTTCTGGCGACTCTGCTGGGGATTTATGAAACCTTGACTCGAACTCCATGATATGACTTTTATTTTCAATTATATGTTTATTGCATTGCATGCATTGGTGCACTTAAAGTCCCTGTGTTGCCCAAATGTTGGTGGGAGCACAGGCACACTTTTTGTAACACTACACCTATTTTACGATACTTTACGGCCTTGTGTTGTAACCTTTTGAGATTTGTCAAAAGGGTAGCTTTGCTATGTAGCCCTGCTATCTAGCTTTGCTATCTAAGGTTCTCAGACTCCGAAGAGAGGCTATTTGACTCTTCTGACTTCCTGGGATCTTTATTGGTTATGACTCAAAGGACTCTTTGGTAACGTCACCTTGACTTCAACCCTTAGAACAGAGCTAACCTTGTATATACAGTGAGCTATAGTACCTTTCAAATTAGGACAGGATGCTTTCCCATTTCTAGGATGTGTGATACCACTTGTCTGAATAGTGAACCCTAGATCATTTCAAAAGCTAGGACAGGATAACCCTACCCTCCATAGGGGTGTTTGTTCTCTTTCCTGCTATGTGTTATGTGCAATGTATTGGATCTATACAGGGGTTCTCAAATTCGAATGAGTGGTTCAGGTTGTTCAGTTTAGCACCATTACTTCAAAAACAAAAAAAAAAATAACAAAAACAAAAAAATCAAAAACAAAAAATTTGTAAAAAAAAAAAAAAATGTCGATATCCCACAAAGTCGACCATTTGTAAATAAATAGAACTTGTAGGGTATCCGACCATCTCTGTGATTGGGGAGTGACCACCTGTTGATTGAGCGGGCTTTATTTTGAATGTTGTGGCTGGCGCACACTTTGACTAGCAAAATTGAGAATGGTTTTATTCTGAGTTCTGAATTGAGTATTGAGTCTAAGTTTGACTCCACCAAGTTTGTAGAGTTAGAGTCAGGCTCGAGTCAGCCTAATGAGTCAGAGTCTGTTGATTTCGAGAGTGCTAACCTAGACATTTCTGTCTTGTCTAGGTCGTCTTTATCATTTCTTTTGAGTCTGTGTCATTGCTGAGTCATAGTCTCTTTTCAATAAACAGAAAAACAAAAAAAAAAATGCCATAGAGTCTGCCTACTTTTCTGTGCCTTTAAATCATCGCGTTGACCAAAGTTTTTCAAAACTTTTTCCAAAACTCTGATAAAAACGAAGAGGAAGAATTTCCTCGGGATTTGCAAATTTGATCAACTGAGAGGAAGAGAGGTGTGCTAAGCCTTTGATGAAGAAAATCATTTTTGTTAATGTGGGTACTGAGAAGGATCCTGGCTTGGTCCAAATTGGTTCTATCTTATCTTCGTGAAAGTACGAGTGATTAGTCACTTTGTGAAAAGATTTCAAAAACTGTTTTTGTGTGGTCCTACGAAGACATGCCTGGAATTGATTATACAGCATAGGATCCCTCTTGATTTGAGATCCGACCTCCTTAGCTCCTTAGCTTTCAAACCTTGATTCGAAGTATTCAATGATCATTCAAAGTGTAAGGCTTGCATAGTCAAATTGGAAATAGCCCTTGAACTAGGGGCCATGATGTGATTCAAATGAAGGCAACCCTTCAACTAGGGGCAATAAGGTCGAATATGAATGGAAATAGCCCTTGAACTAGGGGCAATGATGTGATCCAAATTGAAAATAACCTTTGAACAAGGGGCCATGATGTGATTCAAATGGAGGCAGCCCTTCAACTAGGGGCAATAAGGTCGAATATGATTTAGATTGGAAAGAGCCCTTGAACTAGGGGCAATGATGTGATCCAGATTGGAAACAGACCTTGAACTCAGGGCAGAGAATGTGATTTCGATTTGAAACGGTCCTTGAACTAGGGGCAAAAATGTGAGGCTTGCATAGCTGAAATGGAGGTAGCCTTTCAACTAGGGGCAATAAAGTATCACCCTTGAGAGGCTCGCTGGGCCGAAAACCCGGAAAGGCGACCCAGGCAAAAGTTAGAGCACAAAAAAAAAATAAAGAAGGAAAAATAAAAAGAAAAATGAAAAGCTCGCAAGGTTGAAAACCCGAAAGGGCGGCTTTGGCAAAAGTTAGAGCGCAAAAGGAGAGTGTCAATACCCGAGTGAACCTTAGCCAAAACTATGTAGGAGGGCCTGTGATTCAGATAAACAACCCTTGAACTAGGGGCAAGAAGGTCAGATGTGAGTTAGATTTGAAGGAGCCCTTGAACTAGGGGCAGAATGTTGGATGTGATCAAAGAGTTAAAACTGAATCGTCTCCTAATGAAGACCGCCTAGAAAGGAAAAACCCAGAATTTGAGAGAATGAATTTTATTATTGAAGGACAGTCGAGTTCCTATCCACTACACTAGGGGCAACACTAGGGGCAACACTAGGGGCAAATTCATACCCAATTCAACCTAGTCCCTACATCATCATATCTACCGGTCAAGTGTAGCGGTTGTTCTTATAGTTGGCTTAGAGATTCCCCAATCAACATGGACAAGTTAAAATGAAAGTAACCCTTGAGAGGCTCGCTGGGTTGAAAACCCGGAAGGGCGATCCAGGCAAAAGTTAGAGCAGAAAAACAAAAAAAGAAAAAACTAGAAACTCAAAAGACATAAAAAAAATGAAATGAACAAAATAAAAAAAAAATGAACAAAATGAAAAATAAAAAAAAATGAGAAAAAGCTCGCAAGGTTGAAAACCCAAAAGGGCGGCTTTGGCAAAAGTTAGAGCACAAAAGGAGAGTGTCAATACCCGAGTGACCCTCTTGCCCGAACTACGATGGCCTGATTCCTATCTTTGGGATACGTAGGTAGCTTCATCTTGAAGTTCGTCCCCAATAATTTTTCAACTCATTCATTTTGTCCATGTTTGATTGGTGTATCTATAGTCGACTTAGTTGTCCTACCCGTGTTTGATTGGTGTATTTTTATTCTGTTTAGTTCAGTTGGTTTGAGTCAACTTGGTTCGGTTCGGTTCGGTTCGACGGTTCGGTCCAGCTTTACTTGGCTTCACTCGGTTCGGATTGGCTTGGTTCAAATCGGCTCGGTTCGGTTATCCCCTTTGATTATCTGGTTTGGGACTATGCACCTCAATGATCGATTCCATGTTAGTTGAGTAGTGACCAATTGCAAAAATAGGGTTTGATTAATTTGAATGAAGCTGACTAATTTTTCTCGAAAATTGTTCCATTTTTGCAAAACTCAGACCATTCTTTGGATTTGAAAAGGGAAAATTTTCAGTGCTCACAGTTTAGCTTACATGATTTGAAACAGAAAATGGAATAAGTATGCTAATCCAACCCTCATGTTGATCAAAACATTTTTTTTTACAAAAAAAATCAAGAAAAAAAAAATCAAGGCAATGAATTAGGGGCATGGTTGAGTCAGTGATTCTATCTTCTCCGCTCGAGTCAACTCGTCAGTATATATGAGTGGGTATTCATGCCAGTCAGTGTATATAAGTGTGTCTTCATATGAGTGTGTATTCGTACCACAGTGTATTTATACCAGCCAGGGTATTCATACCAGTCAATGTGTATCAGTGTGTCTTCATATCAGTCAGTGTATTTATACCAGTCAGGGTATTCATACCAATCGGTATATGTCAGTGTGTATTCATACCAGTTAGTGTATTTTATACCAGTTAGTGTATGTCAGTGTGTATTCATACCAGTTAGTGTATTTTATACCAGTTAGGGTATTCAAACCAGTCAGCGTATAGAAGTGTGTTTGGATTATTTTGGCTTCGTTTTTCTTACGTTGAGTCCGTTTTATTTTTACTCAGGTCAGTGTGGATCAATGTCCAATTCAGAGTTCAAAAAATTCAATCAATCTCAAATTCGATCAAACAAAGTATTTTCAAACTCAAAGTGATATGCCAGTCACACCATTGAGATACAAAACTGAAACTTTTTATACAGTCAGGGGAGGACATCCCCGATTACAGAGACTCTAAAAAAAACAAAAAAACAAAAAAAAAAAAAAAAAAAAAACAAAAAAAAAAACAGAACAGAAAATACAGAAAAAAAAGAAGAAAAAAAAAACAAATAAAAAAAAAAACAAAAAAAAGGGGTCTTGTTCTTCTTCTTCTTCGCCGGTGCCGGCCACATGCGGACTTCATTTACTCGGCTCATTCGTCGCCGAACTCTTCCTCTTTTTGTCGTCAACCTTCGAAGGCCCTTCTCCAGTACTTCCGCCAAGAACTACCACAGTGTTTCCGCCGACAGAGTCGGCTCCCCGCCAACCATCAAAGGCGATGTACGAAGATGCCCCAAATCGGGCCATAGAGGTGGAGTGCCTTTTCAGCTCCTTGTTTTCAGCCTTCAGCTCCTTGTTTTCAGCCTTCAAGGCACAAATCTCTACCCGTGCATCTCTGTACATGCACTGGAGTAGAGACAGTTGGGCGTTGACCTGATATACCTCACACGCCTTGTTTTGCAGACGGTGAGACAGGTTAGTCACCGCCGCCACTGTCTCCATGCAGGACCTCAACGTGTAGTGGTTGGCCTCGATATCATTTTGAGTAGCCATCACTTGCTCAACTGATAGTGTGGGAAGACTAGGTTGAGTAAGAGCAGGGGCACTTGGCCCAGAAGAGCTCGATGGATTATTAAGATCCGGAAAGAGAGAGAAGGGGCGAGACGAAGCCATGTATAAGAGGAAGAGAAGGCAGAAATGGCAGAATAGTCACAGAAGACTGGTAGAAAATAGAAGAGGAAAGAAAGAAGGAGAAGGAGAGTGATGGAAGAGTGATGGAGAAGAGTGATGAAGAAGAAGCAGAAGAAGAGAAAAGAGATACAGAAGAGAAGAAGAAGACAAGAGAGAAAGACAAAGAGAGGGAGAGGGCTGAGGAGAGCCTGCAAATCGAGGCCTGCTTTTGTCGGCCAGCTGACGCAAAAGCTGGGCCTCGTGTCAAACGCGTGTATCAAAAGAAGAGAGAGACGCGAGAGAGTTGTGTATGCATATATGTATATATATTGTATAGCTATGTAATATAGATATTTGTTTGAACGTTTTGGTCATATGAGTTGCTTGGGTTCAGTGGTTTGGCCCAATGGGTTCAGGATTCAGAAAGCCTAAGCCCGAGGTCAGGCGTTCGAACCCCACATTGAGTGTTTCTTTTGTTTTGTTTTCATTTTATGTATAAATATGTCTTATATATTTGTTTGCACATGTGTGTCACAGGTATGGCTTGGGTTCGGTGGTTTGGCCTAGTGAGTTAAGGATTGAAAGGCTGAGCCCGAGGTCAGGGGTTCGAACCCCACATCGAGTTTTTCTTTGTTTTGTTTTCATTTTGGTTTTGATGTATATATGTCTTGTATACCTATATATATATATATATATATTTGTTTGAATCGTTTCTGTCACACGAGTGGCTTGGGTTTAATGGTTAGGCCCAGTGGTTGAAGAGTGAGAGGCTGAGCCTGAGGTCAGGGGTTCGAACCCCACATTCAGTGTTTCTTTTGGTTTGTTTTGGTTTTATGTATATATATGTCTTGTATAGTATATATATATATTTGTTTGTATATTTTGTCACAAGAGTGATGCGGCTCAGTGGTTAAGGACTCGGAGGCCGAGCTTGAGGTCAGGGGTTCGACACCCCGTGTCCCATGTCCATGCATTTTGTGTTTTTCCTTTCTTTTTGCGTGTTTTGCGTGCGTGTGCTGACGTAATCAAACAGAATATGCCTTCTCAGTAACGGCATCTTCCCACTGACGGTAGCAAACAGAATATTCCCCACCTGTGTATATCTTCATATATATATCTATGTATATACCTATATATATTTGTGTCGTATCCACTGTATATATCTGTGTATATGTTTGTATTTTGTCTATACATATCTGTGTATATATCCGCATATGTTTGTGTATAGGTCCGTATATATCTGTGTCGTATATATATGTATATATACTGTATATGTCTGTGTATATATCGGTATATATCTATCTGTATGTTGTCTGTATATGTACATATATGTGTGTATTTATATGTAAATATTTGTGTATTATCCTGCATGTGTTTGCAATGAGTTCCTAGGAGACCAACTGCGACGGTGGAAACTAGAGTTCGAATGGCGATGCCTAGAACGCAAAAGGTTCGGGATTTCCGAGACTAAAGTCTGGTTTAAATACCTAGGGGTGTATCCCCGGCTTGAAATCTGTATGGCAGCCCCACAGGTTGAGGTAGCGTGTATGCGCCTCAACTCTGGAAACTGAACCAACCTAGTCTGTCACCCCATTGGAGAATAGGGAAAGTTGTGAATATGATCAGGAAGTAAAGCGGCATCCGTGGCCATTCAATCGATTAAAAATAGCAAGTGTGCTTGTTGTTCTTTTTCGGGTCTAGGAGACCTTAAATCCTCTGAAGGTGCAAGTCCTTTGGTGTTTGTTGTGCCCAAACGACTTTCATGGTCTAGGAGACCTTAAATCCTATAAAGGTGCAATTCCTTTGGTCTTTGTCGTGCCCGAACGACTTTAGGTAGTCTGGTATAGCCACTTACCTGTGAATGCAATGAGTTCCTAGGAGACCAACTGCGACGGTGGAAACTAAAGTTCGAATGGCGATGCCTAGAACGCAAAAGGTTCGGGATTTTCGAGACTAAAGTCTGGTTTAAATACCCAGAGGCGCATCCAGGGGTGCATTCTCGGCTTGAAATCTGTATGGTAGCCCCATAGGTTGAGATAGCTTATATGCGTCTCAATTCTGGATACCGAACCAACCTAATTTGTCACCCCGTTGGAGAATAGGGAAAGTTGTAAATATGATCAAAAAAGCGGCATCCATGGCCACCCGAATCGGTTAACAACAGCACGTGCGCCTGTCTGTTCACACCACCCAATCGGTTAATAACAGCAGGTGCGCCTGTCTGTTCACACCATCTTTCCTCCTTTCGCGTGACACGTGTTAGGATGTTGATTTCTCTTGGTTGAGGTCATCCCTCTCTTGCATGATCATATGTTTTTTTCAAAAATAACCGGCTTCGCGTAAAGCGTATAAGTCCAATTACAAACCGGCTTCGCGTAAGGCGTATAAGTCCAATTACAAACCGGCTTCGCGTAAGGCGTATAAGTCCAATTTTCAAACCGGCTTCGCGTAAGGCGTATAAGTCCAATTACAAACCGGCTTCGCGTAAGGCGTATAAGTCCAATTACAAACCGGCTTCGCGTAAGGCGTATAAGTCCAATTTTCAAACCGGCTTCGCGTAAGGCGTATAAATCCAATTTTCAAACCGGCTTCGCGTAAGGCGTATAAGTCCAATTACAAACCGGCTTCGCGTAAGGCGTACAAGTCCAATTACAAACCGGCTTCGCGTAAGGCGTATAAGTCCAATTTTCAAACCGGCATCACATAGTGTATAAGTCCAATCACAAACCAGCTCCGCGTAAGGCGTATAAGTCCAATTTTCAAACCGGCTTCGCGTAAGGCGTATTAGTCCAATTTTCAAATCGGCTTCGCATAAGGCGTATAAGTCCAATTTTCAAACCGGCTTCGCGTAAGGCGTATAAGTCCAATTTTCAAACCGGCTTCATGTAAGGCGTATAAGTCCAATTACAAACCGGCTTCGCGTAAGGCATATAAGTCCAATTTTCAAACCGGCTTCGCGTAAGGCGTATAAGTCCAATTTTCAAACCGGCATCACGTAGTGTATAAGTCCAATTACAAACCGGCTTCGCGTAAGGCGTATAAGTCCAATTTTCAAACCGGCTTCGCATAAGGCGTATAAGTCCAATTACAAACCAGCTTCGCGTAAGGCGTATAAGTCCAATTTTCAAACCGGCATCACATAGTGCATAAGTCCAATTTCAAATCGGCTTCGCGTAAGGCGTATAAGTCCAATTTTCAAACCGGCATCACATAGTGTATAAGTCCAATTTTCAAACCGGCTTCGCGTAAGGCGTATAAGTCCAATTTTCAAACCGGTTTCGCGTAAGGCGTATAAGTCCAATTTTCAAACCGGCTTCGCGTAAGGCGTATTAGTCCACTTACAAACCGGCTTCGCCTAAGGCGTATAAGTCCACTGGCTTCGCGTAAGGCGTATAAGTCCAATTTTCAAACCGGCTTCGCGTAAGGCGTATAAGTCAACTTACAAACCGGCTTCGCGTAAGGCGTATAAGTCCACCGGCTTCGCGTAAGGCGTATAAGTCCAATTACAACCCGGCTTCGCGTAAGGCGTATAAGTCCAATTACAAACCGGCTTCGCGTAAGGCGTATAAGTCCAATTACAAACCGGCTTCGCGTAAGGCGTATAAGTCCACTTACAAACCGGCTTCGCGTAAGGCGTATAAGTCCACTTACAAACCGGCTTCGCGTAAGGCGTATAAGTCCACTTACAAACCGGCTTCGCGTAAGGCGTATAAATCCACCGGCTTCGCGTAAGGCGTATAAGTCCAATTACAAACCGGCTTCGCGTAAGGCGTCTAAGTCCACTTACAAACCGGCTTCGCGTAAGGCGTATAAGTCCAATTACAAACCGGCTTCGCGTAAGGCGTATAAGTCCACTTACAAACCGGCTTTGCGTAAGGCGTATAAGTCCACCGGCTTCGCGTAAGGCGTATAAGTCCAATTACAAACCGGCTTCGCGTAAGGCGTATAAGTCCAATTACAAACCGGCTTCGCGTAAGGCGTATAAGTCCACTTACAAACCGGTTTCGCGTAAGGCGTATAAGTCCAATTTTCAAACCGGCTTCGCGTAAGGCGTATAAGTCCACTTACAAACCGGCTTCGCGTAAGGCGTATATGTCCAATTTTCAAACCGGCTTCGCGTAAGGCGTATAAGTCCACTTACAAACCGGCTTCGCGTAAGGCGTATAAGTCCACTTACAAACCGGCTTTGCGTAAGGCGTATAAGTCCAATTTTCAAATCGGCTTCGCGTAAGGCGTATAAGTCCACTTACAAACCGGCTTCGCGTAAGGCGTATAAGTCCACTTTCAAACCGGCTTCGCGTAACGCGTATAAGTCCAATTACAAACCGGCTTCGCGTAACGCGTATAAGTCCAATTTTCAAATCGGCTTCGCGTAAGGCGTATAAGTCCACTTACAAACCGGCTTCGCGTAAGGCGTATAAGTCCAATTGTCAAACCGGCTTCGCGTAAGGCGTATAAGTCCACTTACAAACCGGCTTCGCGTAAGGCGTATAAGTCCAATTTTCAAATCGGCTTCGCGTAAGGCGTATAAGTCCATTTTCAAACCGGCATCACATAGTGTATAAGTCCAATTACAAACCGGCTTCGCGTAAGGCGTATAAGTCCAATTTTCAAACCGGCTTCGCGTAAGGCGTATAAGTCCAATTTTCAAACCGGCTTCGCGTAAGGCGTATAAGTCCAATTTTCAAACCGGCATCACATAGTGTATAAGTCCAATTACAAACTGGCTTCGCATAAGGCGTATAAGTCCAATTTTCAAACCGGCATCACATAGTGTATAAGTCCAATTTTCAAACCGGCTTCGCGTAAGGCGTATAAGTCCAATTTTCAAACCGGCTTCGCGTAAGGCGTATAAGTCCAATTACAAACCGGCTTCGCGTAAGGCGTATAAGTCCAATTTTCAAACCGGCTTCGCGTAAGCGTATAAGTCCAATTACAAACCGGCTTCGCGTAAGGCGTATAAGTCCAATTTTCCAACCGGCATCACATAGTATATAAGTCCAATTTTCAAACCGGCCTCGCGTAGCGTGTAAGTCCAATTATCAAAATGTTCCTGCATATCATTTGCATCTTGCCCCTGAACTACGCTGGTTTGATTCCTTGCAAAGGGATACGTAGGCAACCCTTCGGGTTTAACCACATGCATTGCATTTTGTGTGATTGCCCAAGTCTTACGGCCTTGTCAAAAGGGTCGTCTTCTGGCTTTGACATTCGCTCACGTCATTTCATGACTTCGAGCTCTGTCAAAGAGGGGCAACTGTAGACACCCCATTTTGACCAGCCCTAAGACTTGGGTACTTTATTTTGACCACCCTCACCAGAAAAATCAAATTGAAATTTTAATCCCAAAACTCACCCCTTTTGGTTAAATTAACATATTTTTTTATTTGAATTTATAATTTTGTGTGTTCGTACAAATTTTTAAGTGTGTTTATATAAATTGGCATATGATATTCTATAAATAAAAAAAAATGATAAAAATACAAAAAAAAAGGAAAAATAGAAATAAAACATAAAAAAAAATAAAAATCATTAAAAAGAAATAAAAAAAATGGGAACACACTCATCACACACAGACCTACAATAATTTGTTTAAAGGAGTGGTGCATAATAATTTGTTTAAAGGAGTGGTGCAGGGGGTGGTGACAAAAGTGGTTTAAAAAAAAAAAGAGAGTTGTTTAAAGGAGAATAAAATGATGGAGGATTGTCTGAGGGGTCTATGGAATAAAAACACACTCATGATACACACACCCGGGACATGCATGACAACCAACCTTCACTCATGACACACACCCAGTCATCTCTCTCTCTCTCGGCTGGCATTTGAAGAGGAGAAACTACACACACCAGAGAGGGGGGGCTCGACACAGAGAGACAGCTTGAGATACACACACACGGGAGAGACCACAAAGGAGATGGACTAACTCTCTCTCCCTCTCGGCTGGGAGAGGGAGACCATGCATACACCCACCTCATTGATACACCCAGCACACACTCACTCAGATACACACTAAACACACACCATCACTAACACAACACCACCACCACCGTGGCCACCCAAGACACACACACTCACACGACCGATCACTCACACACATCACAGACTCACACACACACACTGATACATCTCTCTCACCAAACACACACGGCATACACATGCACACAGGACACAAAAACACACCCACATGCACACACGTGCCGGAAAACCCATGAGAGACACCCACTCACTCTCTCTCTCTCCGGTCTCTAAACACAGCACAGGCACACACACACGGGGACTGATGGGTTCTCCATACACACACACTTCATACACAAGACACTACCATAGAGACACACACAGACCCAACACACAGACACCCGGTTGATACACACGACACACATGCACGCACATGCACACAACCCAGCAGCACACACGGCACCTCACACATGCACGCACATGCACACAACCCAGCAGCACACACGGCACCTCACACATGCACGCACATGCACACGACCCAGCAGCACCATAGACACGACACGGAGCTCTCTCTCTCTGCCTCCACCGACGAAGCCATCCCTCTCCATCTCTCTCTTGTCTTTTCTTCTCTATTGTGTCACTGTTCCAGTGTTCTGGTTTAGAGGTATAGAGAAAGAGAAAAGAAGACAATGGGTTGGTTCCTCTGCTCAGGAAAATCCAACAAAAATGCAAAGAAGAAGCAACCCGATGCTCAGATCCTATCAACTTCAGGAAAACAATTCCATTACTAAGGGCTACTAGGAGGTTGCTACTCTTTTCCAAGAACACCCTGACCTGCTGGTGGGTTTTCAGAGGTCGCTGACGCCTCCAGCTGACGGTGTGACCCTGGTTTGGTAGGTGCATGGCGCGGGTGGGTGCATGGTGTCAAGGCTCAATGCGTGTATCTATTATTGTAGGTAATGGAGTGGTGTCTAGACACGTATTTCAGTCGCGTAATGATTTGAAAATTTGAATTGGTGGTGAGCCGAGGTAAGGTTCTGTGTGGTGGGATTCATGGTTACAATATAGATATTTTAAGAAATGGGGCCATGGTTACATATGGACTATTTGTGTGTTTCTGGGTGTGTCTTAGGCCCACATTTTGTTTTAGTTTCATGGGCTGGATTGGAGATCTTTGCTAAATGACCAGGGGTTTAAAATGTTGGGCCCAATTTTCAGCGGAGAAAAGGAGTGGAATGTGCCAATGGGTTACTGAGTTGATATTCTTTATTTTATTTTTATTTTGAGTGTTTGTGAGAATTTATTTTATTTTATTATCTCTCCTCCCTCCCTCATTCAGATCTGTAATAATTCAAGTATTGTAATAATTCTCCCATCCCGCTTCTTTTTATCCCATTCTTTTATCGCTTTCCCTAACTGTGTGTATGTACATATCTGACATGCCATGCATATCCATGCTTTACATTTATGTTCCATGCATTGAGATTCGGCTACATTTCTATGTGTGAATTTAATCAATTCTTCTGTGATTCTGTGTGCTATCGTATGTTTTGAGATGTTTCACATGTCATATTTAGAAGCCGAATCTTTAGTTGCATCTCATGAGTGAATTGCATTAGAATTCTGTATATAAGATCATGCATATTTTACTAACTTTGTTTTGTAGCTGTTCGAGGGACGTCAGTAAATCTGTGAGTTTTTTATGCTTTAGCATCCCATTTGTGTGTGATTTTCTTATTATGTTTAGCATCCTACCATGTGGCTATTTGCTTAAGTGATAAACTGTATGAGTGCCTGTGGATGAAGACTTGTTGCCTGAATTGGAATGATTCAACGACTGTACGTTTTAGCCCACTTCGCAGTGGCAAATTCACAAATTCTAAGCCCACTTTGTCAAGTGGCAAATTCAAACCCTTTTCGACAAACAAACATGAAATTGAATTGTTCCAATTTGAGCAAACTAGTCTATACTTGTATGCTTCACATAGTCAATTTTAGGATTTATTCAATAATCAGAACATGAACATATAAACAAAATAAAAAGTCATATCATGGTTTAGTAGAGGCCGATCTTTTGATCGGGTGAGTGGGGGTGCTCATTATTGACCTTCCCCTCTCATACCTAAGGTTCCGAGCCAAGCATCCTTGGTTACGACGAACAGTGGCCTTTGGCACCGAGTTATGGGTTTCCTAATTTCCCAAAATATTAGGTGGCGACTCTGCGATCTGATGACGCAGTCCATTTTTGACAAAATTGTAATAAAATGGATTTTCAATAAAAGTTGCCAAATCTGAACTCTCATCTATGTTCCACATTGCACTTGTGAAACTTGAGATCAAAGAGATCTCAGCAGTCCGAACTGTTTAACGCGCGCGGGTACCCCCCGGGCATGTTACACATGCATGCACAAATTGTCTTCCAATTCAGCAAAACCAACTCACTACATACTCTAGATCACAAATAAATCTTCAACACACAAGATTACACATTAAACTCATGAATTCAAGAATCAATGCTTACCTAGAAGCCCAATTCTTATTTCTATGCTCCAATTTAGAGTTGGATTTCAAATTTCCAAGCCTTCAAGATCAAACCTGTGCAATTCTCTCCTCTCTCTCTCTATAGCCGGCTCTCCCTCTATTTTGAGCCCAAATTCAGTCAAATGAAGCAAGGAGAGAGAATAGAGATGTAGTGCCTTTTCTTACATAAGTCCCCACTAAGCCATTAGTTTAATATTAGATAATGGGGTACTAAATTGATAATTCTGAATCTAATTATTTTGGCCCGAATCAATTTCCAATTAAATTTCACCATAAGCTCTAAAAATTATGCCAATCACAATGGCGCAATCAATTTCGGGTTCGGTGGCCGATAGGGCCTTCAATTTAATTTCCAAAGCAGATGATCAAACAGATAATCCTACGGTGAATAGATAGAAATTCAAAACCACATATTTTCACATAATGGCACGCAAGATCATATCAAAACACATAATCACATTCGCATTAAGGACTAATTGACATATTACGGAACAAGGATATCACAGTGATCAACCCTTGATTCATGAATTTGAGTTTGTAATCATGTAAATTCAAGTAATTATGTGACCAAGAACAAGAATTGAGTTGTAATTGATGAATTTGAAGTCAATAGATGTATGCATGCAAGAAATTGCTATGAATTTCCATGTTTGAGCATAAAGTGTGTAATCCATGTTGAATTTTGATTGAAGTCCATGTTTTTGATCATCTCTTCACCAACTAAGTTGAGGATAAAGGGTATATCCCACATGCAAGTGAAAATCATGGAGGTGTGAGTCTTGAATGTATGAATTTGTTATGTTGGTGATGAGTTTGGAATAATTTGAGGCATGCATGTAATTGATTCATGGGAATTGAACTTCATAGTGTTGTAATTTGGTGTTTGTATCATGTTAGTAAGTGTATATGAGAGTTATGAGTCATCATATGCAAGAAACATAAGTTTGAAGCTTAGTCAGCTTGCTGGAAAACCTAGAATTTGGCATGTCCGCTCGAGCGGGGAAAGCTCCGCTGCGCGTGAAATGCAATCTCCCAGAATTTTTGCAGACATTGATGTCTGCTCGAGCGGGGAGCCATGGAGTGTGACTTTCAGCTCGAGCATCTGAATTCACACTCGAGCGTAAAAATGGGGCAACCAGTACTTTTGCAGACCATGAGGGTCCGCTCGAGCGGCGGAACCCACGCTCGAGCGGGGACCCCTGTTTCGGAAATTTTGTAAACGTGTTCTGTGTTTCATTTTTCGTTCTCTTTCATTTCTAAGCACTCTTAGGCATGCATTGAGCATCATAAATGAGTTAAAGGGATAAGAAAGAAGCCTAAGAGGGATGTATGAAGTAAGAACGGATTGAATCGTTTATGACCCATTATGTTCATGAAATGTGTAGGGTCAAGCACGAGGGCAAATCCATCGGTAGATCACTGTGAGTAATATATCAATAAAGATATTTGAAGTATGTTATTTGTCCAATTGCTTACTTCCATCTAAGTCTTATAAGTTTGTTAAATCGAATTGTGGACAAATATTTGTTATGTCCTATGGTTGGGCAAAAGGCCCTTGGATGCAATTGATTGGGCCGAAGGCCGTTTGACATGAATGATTGAACTGAAGGCCGTCTGACATGAACGATTGGGCTAAAGGCCATTTGACATGAATGATTGGGCTGAAGGCCATTTGACATGAATGATTGGGCCGAAGGCCGTTTGACATGAACGTTTGGGCCGAAGGCCGTTTGACATGAATGAATAAATGGGCCAAAGGCCGTTTGACATGAATGAATGAATGAATGGGCCAAAGGCCGTTGCATACGATTGATTGGGCGAAAGGTCATTTGATATACATGAATAAATTGGGCTCGTGGCCATTTGTTAAGGAACAAAGTGGGCCAGAGACCGTTTGATACGTTCGGGCTTGGATCGCCTAATGTACCAAAATAATGCACTAAATAGAATTCTACATGGGCCCAAGGCCGTCTGATATATGTGAATTTCATTTGTTTACCTTCTTTATTTGATATTATTCACTGGGCTTTCGCTCACACTCATTCATGTGTATGTAGGTGAGCAAAGAGATGTCCAAACCTAGCCCCCGTGAAGTCTGTGAGAAAGGTCAAGTTTTGGAGAGTCAGCCTAAGCGTCTCACGCATGAGACTTAATTTCACCTCTTTTGATCTTTTGTTATAATCTTGTTATGTTGGCGAAATGCTGGACTACCTTTGTATATAAGTTTTGACTAGGCTGACTAAGACTTGAATGATCCTGTGTGTATATAATACTTCAAGTTGATTTCCTTTTTGGTGTGAGTTATTAATGAATACAGATATGTGTTATTTGATGTGCCATGTAAGCACGACTCTATGGACAAAATTTTTAAGTTGCTTCTGTTTGGCCCCTTAACTCTGATGGAGTATGTTTTTGTTTGGTTTAAGGCCGCAGGTAATCCCTTGATTACTGGCCAGTTATGACCTTAATCCATAGGGGCAGGTTCGGGTCATGACAGAGTCGTATCAGAGCACGAGTTAATAACTCACACACTTGTCCAAAAGAGCAATAAGCGTCTTGAAAAGATCTAGGATGCATTTATGTGATACGTATGAATTTGAAAGCATCAAGAATATGCTTAAATGTTTCAAAGTGGATGATTATGTGCTATAAGTTGTGATTTGCTTGCATTTCGAAGTGTTTGAATGTATGTGCCCTTTAGTAAATGCATACTTGTGAATCTTTTCTATGAAGAATCATGCAAGTCTAATCAGATAGTGAGAACAAGAGGTGATGAAATAGAGGAGTCTTCTACTGCCAAAATGGATAGAATGGAAAGATTGATTCAGGAAATGGCAGAAACATTGAGGCAACAACAACAGTGGCAACAACCACACCCTCCGCCTCCTCCTCCAGTACCACCTGTGCAAGATAGTCAGAATGATGACCGAATAATAGCTCTCACCAAAGAGTTTAAGAAAATGAAACCACCACAGTTTCATGGGGGATTAGATCCATTAAAGGTCGAAGCATGGGTTCTCGACATCGAAAAGCTATTTGAAGTGTTTCCTTGTTCAGAGACACAAAAAGTATTGCTAGCCACTTTCACCCTTGAAGATGAGGCAAGAAGGTGGTGGATGCTAATGCGTGAAAATAATACACATATTGGTTGGACACGGTTCTTGGAAAATTTCTATGACAAGTATTTTCCACAATGTGTCCGTGATAGAAAGTTGCCGGAATTCATGGAACTTAAACAGAACAGCATGACTGTAGCTAAGTATAAAGCCAAGTTCACTGAATTGGCTAGGTTTGCACCACATGTGGTTGACACTGGCTACAAGAAAGCAAGACATTTTGAAAGGGGACTTCGGGATGACATCTTAGAAAAGGTGAATGTTCTCAAACTAGAGACTTATATTGAGGTGTTAGACCGGGCCATAATATCGGAAGCCAATATAGCCAAACAAGCTAAACCAACGACTGACTGGAAAGGTAACAAAGACAATGCTTCTTTTTGAAGAAGAAATTTTCAAAGAAGCAAAATATGGGCTCCTCGAGTACTTCGAATTCTTCCCGAGATACATCTCCTATGTGCAATATTTGTAGTAAAAGGTGTCGTGGAGTTTGTTACCGTGTGTCAGGAGCCTGTTTTAAATGTGGTAAACAAGGGCACATGGCCAGAGATTGTAACCAGAACAGTGGAAAACTAGCTGCTAGCTCAACAACATCTATCCCAAAACCGGGAAATACTATGAGATCTGCTACCACTGGGGATACCGTGAGGCAAGGAAGAGTGTTTGCGCTTGTTCCGGGTGATACACGGAATGCTAACGCTGTTGTCTCAGGTACTATCTCTATATGCAATCAGGATGCTTTTGTGTTAATTAATTTTGGATCAACAAACTCTTTTGTAAGTTGTGCGTTTGCATCTAGGCTGAGTAGACAGTTAGAACCATTGCCATATTTGCTATGTGTGTGTGCTCCATCTGGGGAATCTGTGTTGTGTGCATCTGTATATCGCTTTTATGACATGCGTGTTGGGAATGTTATTCTATATGTAGATTTATTGCCCTTGAACTTTAGACATTTCGATGTAATTTTAGGCATGGATTGGTTAACTAAATATTGTGCCACCATTGATTGTGTGACAAAACGGGTTGTGTTTAAACCACCAGAACAAGAAGAAATTGTGTTTGTGGGTAATGAGGTAGTGCCTCCACCTTATTTAATATTTGCAATGAAGGCTTGTAAATTGATCAGGAAAGGGTGCCAGGGTTATTTTTGTTATGTGTTGTTTGAACAATCTGTGAATGTTGAATTGAGTAATATCCTTATTGTTAGCAAATTTCCAGATATGTTCCCAGATGAATTGCCAGGGGAATTGGTGGACAGGGAGATAGAGTTTACTATTGAAATTGTACCAGGCACTCAGCCTATTTCTAAAACTCCCTACAGAATGGCTGCTACTGAAATGAAGAACAGTTGCAAGACCTGCTTGACAAAGGGTTTATTTGACTTAGTACTTCACCATGGGGTGCACCAGTGTTATTTGTGAAAAAGAAAGACGGAACCTTACGCTTGTGTATTGACTATCGAGAACTGAACAAGGTAACAATAAAAAATAAATATCCCTTACCTCGTATTGATGATATGTTTGACCAGTTGCAGGGATCACAGGTGTTTTCCAAAATTGATTTGAGATCCGGGTACCACCAGTTGAAAGTAAAGGCAGAAGATGTTGAGAAAACTGCATTCAGAACGAGGTATGGTCATTATGAATTTCTTGTTATGCCATTTGGAGTGACTAATGCTCCTGCGGCGTTTATGGACCTAATGAACCGAATCTTTAAGAGCTACCTTGATGAATTTGTTGTAGTTTTTATTGATGATATTTTGATATACTCAAGGAATAGACTTGAACATGAACAACAACTGAGGACTGTTTTGCAAACACTTAGAGAAAAGAAATTATTTGCCAAACTAAAGAAAAGTGAATTTTGGTTGGATGAAGTTATCTTTTTAGGGCATGTTATCAACAAAGAGGGGATTTCAGTGGACCCACAGAAAATAGAAGCAATTGTGAATTGGCCTACACCGACAAATGTAACAGAAGTTCGCAACTTCATGGGCTTAACTGGGTACTACAGGAGATTTGTGAAAGACTTTTCGAGAATAGTTGTGCCTCTTACCCAACTAACATGCAAAGGGCAACCATTTGAATGGAACAATGAAAGAGAATCTGCCTTTCATGAATTGAAAATGAGACTGACCACCGCACTAGTTCTAACATTGTCATCAGGTACAGAAAACTTTGTAATTTTCAGTGATGTATCTTATAAAGGTTTGGGTTGTGTATTAATGCAGAATGGAAGGGTAATTGCCTATGCCTCCCGGCAGTTGAGGCCACATGAGAAGAACTACCCAACACATGATTTAGAAATGGCTGCAGTTGTGTTTGCTTTGAAAATCTGGCGGCATTACTTGTATGGGGCAAAATGTGAAGTCTACACGGATCACAAAAGTCTGAAGTACTTCTTTACACAGAAGGAGCTAAATATGCGGCAGAGGAGATGACTTGAATTGATAAAAGATTATGATCTTGAAATCCAGTATCACCTCGGGAAAGCCAATACAGTTGCTGATGCCTTGAGCAGAAAATCAATGGGGAATTTGGCTTGTTTGCTTACTGAACAAAAAGAAATTTTGCAAGATTTTGAGAAGTCTGGGATTGAAGTGATATGGTGTGAACAGGGCGGATTGATAGCCACCATTTCAGCCGAACCAGCAATCATTGAAGAGATTAAATAGAAACAAAAAGAAGATGAATTCCTCAGGAAAGTGATTGATGAATTTAAGACAAGTCTGAAGGTAGAGTTTAGCATTGAAAATGAAGTGTTAAGATTTCAAAACCGAATGTGTGTCCTAGATATTCCAGAACTAAAGAAAAGAATTCTAGATGAATCAATGTTTGCTATGCATCTGGGTAATGACAAAATGTATCGGGATATGAAGCAAAGCTTTTGGTGGCCCAAAATGAAGAAAGAAATTGCGAAGTATGTGTCCAAGTGCCTTCAATGTTAGCAAGTTAAAGCTAAACATCAGAAACCAAGCGGTCTACTTCAACCTCTCCCTATTCCTGAATGGAAGTGAGAGCATGTGACTATGGATTTTGTTGTTGGTCTACCTCGGACTCCTCGAGGTATGGATTCTATTTGTGTTGTAGTTGATAGACTGACTAAATCTGCACATTTTTTGCCTATTAAGACTACATTTGATGCTTATAGATTGGCTACCATATATATGTTGATGAGACTGTCCGTTTACACGGAGTTCCGGTATCTATTGTGTCGGATAGAGATCCAAATTTTGTATCTAGATTGTGGAAGAGTTTGCAGAAAGCTATGGGGACAGAACTGAGGTTTAGTACTGCGTTCCACCCACAGACAAATGAGCAATCAGAACGGACCATACAGACGTTAGAAGATATGCTGAGAATGCGTGCTTTAGATTTTCAAGGGAGTTGGGAAGACTATTTGCCACTAGCAGAGTTTGCATACAATAATAGCTTCCACTCCAGCATCGGTATGGCACCATACGAGGCTTTGTATGGTAGAAGGTGTAGATCACCAATTTGTTGGACAGAAGTTGGGGATAGGGCTTTGCTTGGGCCTGAAATTGTGCAAGACACTTCTGAGAAGATTAGAATTATCCAACAGAGGCTCAAAACAGCTCAGGACCGACAAAAGAATTATGCAGATGTTCGAAGAAGACCTTTTTAATATGAGGTTGGTGACCATGTGTTTATCCGTGTGACTCCGATGAAAGGCCAAGTTAGGTTCGGAAAGAAGGGTAACTTGTGGCCCCATTACATTGGGCCGTTTCAAATTCTGGAAAGGCTTGGTCCAATTGCTTATCGAGTCGCTTTGCCACTGGGATTCAAACAAATCCATAATGTGTTTCATGTATCAATGTTGAAGGGTTATCTTCGTGATCCATTTCATGTGATTGATTATCACCAGGTAGCTCTTGATGGAAATATGGGGTACGCCAAATGGCCGGAACGAATCATTGACGGGCAAGTGAAACAATTGAGAAGCAAGTCCATCCCGATAGTGAAACTGGAATGGAAAGAACACTACGGGACGGATGCCACATGGGAAAAAGAGGATGAAATGCGACTATGCTATCCACGTTGGTTTCCCGACGAAGGTAAAATAAGTTTGGGGGACCAAACTTCCTAAAGGAGGGAAGACTGTGATAACCCTATTTCATATTATGCTAATTGATCTTAATTATGATTGTGATTATGTGTTTGATATGATTTTGAGTGTCATTTATATGAATATATGTGATTTTGAATTTCTATCTGTTCACCGTAGGAAAATCTGTTCGATTATTTGCTTTAGAATTTAAATTAAAAGCCTTATCGGCCGCAGAAACTGAAATTGATTACGCCATTGTGATTAGCATAATTTTTAGAGCCTATGGTGAAATTTAATTAGAAATTTATTCGGATCAAAATAATTAGATTCAGAATAATTAATTAGAGCACTATTATTAACCTTAATCAATTTGATTAAGTGGGAGACTATAAAAAGGGGGCATTACACTCACATTCATTTGGTTTTGAGCTTATTTCACTCATTTGGTTGAGATTAGCTCTCTAGAGAGAGAGAGGGCTGAATTTAGTGAGAGAGAGAGAGAGAGGGGCCAACATTGAAGAATTGCAAGAGAATTCAAGAACTAAGGGGATTAGCTCAAGATTTAGCTATAATTGGAAGAATTGAAGCCCCTAGGTGAGTGATCAACCCTAGATTCATGAATTTGAGTTTGTAATCATGTAAATTCAAGTAATTATGTGACCATGAACAAGAATTGAGTTGTAATTGATGAATTTGAAGTCAATAGATGCATGCATGCAAGAAATTGCTATGAATTTCCATGTTTGAGCATAAAGTGTGTAATCCATGTTGAATTTTGATTGAAGTCCATGTTTTAATCATCTCTTCATCAATTAAGTTGAGGATAAAGGGTATATCCCACATGCAAGTGAAAATCATGGAGGTGTGAGTCTTGAATGTACGAATTTGTTATGTTGGTGATGAGTTTGGAATAATTTGAGGCACGCATGTAATTGATTTATGGGAATTGAACTTCATAATGTTGTAATTTGGTATTTGTATCATGTTAGTAAGTGTATATGAGAGTTATGAGTCATCATATGCAAGAAACATAAGTTTGAAGCTTAGTCAGCTTGCTGGAAAACCCAGAATTTGGAATGTCCGCTCGAGCAGGGAAAGTGCCGCTTGAGCATGAAATGCGAGCTCCCAGAATTTTTACAGACATTGATGCCCGCTCGAGCGGGGACATTCACGCTCAAACGGGGAGCCATGTAGTGTGATTTTCAGCTCGAGCGTCCGAATTCACGCTCGAGCATAAAAATGGGGCAACCAGTACTTTTACAGACCATGAGGGTCCGCTCGAGCGGCGGAACCCACGCTCGAGCGGGGACCCCTGTTTCGGAAATTTTGTAAAGGTGTTCTGTGTTTCATTTTCCGTTCTCTTTCATTTTTAAGCACTCTTAGGCATGCATTAAGCATCATAAATGAGTTAAAAGAATAAGAAAGAGGCCTAAGAGGGATGTATGAATTAAGAACGGATTGAATCGTTTATGACCCATTATGTTCATGAAATGTATAGGGTCAAGCACGAGGACAAATCCATCGGCAGATCACTGTGAATAATATCTCAATAAAGATATTTGAAGTATGTCATTTGTCGAATTGCTTATTTCCATCTAAGTCTTATAAGTTTGTTAAATCGAATTGTGGACAAATATTTGTTATGTCGTATGGTTGGGCCAAAGGTCGTTGGATGCAATTGATTGGGCCGAAGGCCGTTTGGCATGAACGATTGGGCTGAAGGCCGTTTGACATGAATGATTGGGCCGAAGGCCGTTTGACATGAATGATTGGGTCGAAGGCCGTTTGACATGAACGATTGGGCCGAAGGCCGTTTGACATGAATGAATAAATGGGCTGAAGGCCGTTTGACATGAGTGAATGAATGAATGGTCCAAAGGCCGTTTGACATGAGTGAATGAATGAATGGGCCAAAGGCCGTTGCATACAATTGATTGGGCCAAAGGCCGTTTGATATACATGAATAAATTGGGCTCGAGGCCGTTTGTTAAGGAACAAAGTGGGCCAGAGACCGTTTGATATGTTCGGGCTTGGATCGCTTAATGTACCAAAATAATGCACTAAATAGAATTCTACATGGGCCCAAGGCCGTCTGATATATGTGAATTTCATTTACGTACCTTCTTTATTTGATATTATTCACTGGGCTTTCGCTCACACTCATTCATGTGTATGTAGGTAAGCAAAGAGATGTCCAAACCTAGCTCCGGTGAAGTCTGTGAGAAAGGTCAAGTTTTGGAGACTCAGCGCAAGCGTCTCACGCATGTGACTTACTTTCGCCTCTTTTGATCTTTTGTTATAATCTTGTTATGTTGGCGAAATGCTGGACTACCTTTGTATATAAGTTTTGACTAGGCTGACTAAGACTTGAATGATCCTGTGTGTGTATGACACTTCAAGTTGATTTCCTTTTTGGTGTGAGTTCTTAATGAATACAGATATGTGTTATTTGATGTGCCATGTAAGGACGGCTCTATGGACAAAATTTTTAAGTTGCATCCGTTTGGCCTCTTAACTCTGATGGAGTATGTTTTTGTTTGGTTTGAGGCCGCAGGTAATCCCTTGATTACTGGCCGATTATGACCTTAATCCATAGGGGCGGGTTCGGGTCATGACATTTTGATGGCCGGCAGCCTCCCTCTGTGGCCGACAAGTGGGCGGTGGCCTTCCTTTGTGTCTTGATGTTGTTTTGTGTCTTTGTTTCCCAAGTAGTGTAAGGAAAGTTCATTGTTGGGCCCAGATTGTCTCTACGGAAGCTCAAAACTGTGTTTTGGTGCATGATGTTCATCATTTGTCAACATGAGCGAGGTGTATCCTTTTTAAACATATTGCAATTCCTCCGAGAGGTAAATCAAAAGGTGCCATCGAATGTCGCTTTTATTCATTTTATGCCTTCGTGCTCTTTTCTTTCTCTCTTGTTGCATAGAATATGCATTTCGCATATATTGCATCTCACATATATTGTTGCACAAAATATGCATTTCACATATACGTATGCTGCATGCGTATCTTGTATCAATTATGATACATGCATAGAATATGCTCTTGCTCTTATCTCATGCATAGAATATGCATTTTTGTTTTTTGCATAGAACATGCTTTCAATTAACATCATTGTCGGTTGTCTAACTAAAATGGAATATATTTGGTGCATCTATCACACTCGTTCATTTTGTGCATCTATCGCACTTGTTCACATTGTGCATCTATCGCCCTCATTCACTTTGTGCATCTATCGCACATCTCTCTGTTTTATCTCAAGACGTGTGAAACGCAAGCCCAAGCGGGTTCTCTTTTATCTTAGGACGTGTGACGTGCGGCCCTAGGCAAGTTTTATCTCAGGACGCGTGAAACACAAGCCTGAGCGGTCTTTCTTGTATCTCAGGATGCGTGTAGCGTGGCCCTAGATGGGTTTTATCTTGGGACGCGTAAAACATGAGCCCAAACGGTCTTTCTTGTATCTCAGGATGCGTGACGTGTAGCGCTGGGCGTGTTTTACCTTAGGATGCATAAAACGCGAGCCCAAGCAATTTTTCTTATTTCTCGGGACACGTGAAATATGAGCCTAAGCGGTTTTTGTTGTATCTCAAGATGCGTGACAAGTGGCTCTAGGCGGGTTTGATCTCGGGATGCATGAAATGCGAGCTCGAGTGGTCTTTCTTGTATGTTAGGAAACGTGATGTGCGGCCCCGGGGCGGGTTTTATCTTGGGGCACGTGAAATGTGAGCTCGAGCAGTCTTTCTTGTATCTCAGGACGCATGACACGTGGCCCTAGGTGTGTTTTACCTCGGGACGTGTGAAATGCAAGCCCGAGCTATTTTTCTTATTTCTCAAGACACGTGAAATGCGAGCCTGATCAATTTTTCTTGTATCTTAGGACGCGTGATGCGCGGCCTTAGGCATGTATTACCTCGAGACATGTGAAATAGGAGCCTGAGAAGTTTTTCTTGTATCTCAGGATGCGTGAAACGCAGCCCTGGGCGTGCTTTTATCTCGGGACGCACGAAGTATGAGCCCAAGTGGTTTTTCTTGTATCTCAGGACGCGTGAAGCGCGGCCCTAGACGTGTTTTATCTCAGGACGTGTGAAACGCGACCTCGAGTGGTTTTCGTTCTTTAGTTTCTCAGACCTATGAAATGCGGCCTCGAGCGGTTTTAGTTCCTTTGTTTCACGAGACGCATGAAGCGCGAGCTTGGGCGGTTTCTCTTATTTCTTTGGATATGTGAAATGTGACTCCGAGCGATTTTTCCTCTATTTCTCAGGATTCGTGAAACGCAACCCTAAGCAGTGTTTTCTTTCCTCGTCTCGTGTTTTGGCGTAGTTAGAGTGTGTTTTATATCTTTTGCCAAGAACCTGCATTGGCTTTAAACTTGAAGCTGCTCATTCATATGTCGTTATCTCAGTATCTTGCTTATTGCATTATTGCTTATTGCATCATCTCGCATGATCGTGAGTTTTCAAAATAGCCAGTTTCATGAAGCGTATGAGTCCAGCTTTCAAACTTGCATTATGCATATCATTTGCATCTTGCCCTAAAACTACGTTGGTTTGATTCCTTGCAAAGGGATACACAGGCAGCCTGCAGGCACAACCATTTATTTTTGTCTTGATTGTTTGCCCATGTCTTACGGCCTTGTCAAAATGGGTCGTCTCCGAGCTTTGACATTCACTCACCTCATTTCATGACTCCGAGTTCTGTCAAAGAGAGACAACTGTATGCACCCCATTTTTTATGGCCATTATGACTTGGACGCCATCACTTGCACACCCGATGATGAGTCTATATGCTCGTCAAGTGTTCGAAGTCCTCAGCGAAATGCCATAACATTGAGCCTTTCAAACCCTGTACCCTTGTTGCCTTATTTTTGGATCAAACCATGTGCTTTTCAGGCCTGCAACCCTTGGTGGCCTGCTGGCCACCTTTTCGGGCTACCAACCATCACTTTTTGGTTGACGGCCACTGATGTGGCCTGCTGACCACCAGTGATGGTCGGCCGGCCGGCCACCAATGTAGGTTCCAGATATTTTGTGACAGATGTGCCAGCTGTTTGCACAGATGCATGCATTTGCCCCCATTGTAGGGCTGGATGTTCTCGAGGGAATTTCATGTTTTCTATATATAGGAGGCCTTTCTCTCATGTTTTATGGTCGAAAAATTTTAGAACAAAATTTTTCTTTTCTCTCTCTCTAGCAAATTTCTACACTTTAGCCTACAAACTCTTAACCTTTGCCTATACATCCTTAACCAAATCTCACCATCTTTGAGCTAAGGTACTTTTGAGCTTGGTTTGAGCTCTAGAAGGGTGTGTTTGCCTTGATTTGTTCCCTGAAATTGGTCTTCTCTTCAAAAGGTATAAGGCTTTGCTTGTTGCTTTGATTTATTTGCTATTATTCCAACTGTTTTTCCAATGTTTTTGGGCTGTCAAAAATCTGTATTTTTGGGTTGAAGCCTGGGTTTTAAGGCCATTAAAGGTTGAGGGGTGGTTCACCCTTCTTTGTACCTTGTTTTGGAGGCCTTTGGCCTTGTGTTTCCCATCCTTTTACTATCTTTTTTGAGCTTTTAAAAATTGGTTTTCAGAGCTTTTTTAGTGACCAAAATCATGTTTTGAAGTCCAAATTTGGAAGGGTTAGCCTCCCCTCCTTGTGTCTTGCTTACTAGCCTTGCTTGTGCTATGTTTTAGCATATTAATCTAGCCTTTTTTAGCTCAATTCCAGCATGTTTTAGGACTGTTTTTAGACTATTTTAGGACTATTTTTGGTTGATAGTTGCATTTGAGCTTTGTTTTGCATGCTTGTAGTGTAATTGTCCTCATAAGCTTGGTGTTTTAGGCCTTAGACGCCATCTTTTTTGAGTTCATAGCATTTGTTTATGCTTTTGTCACTTATTTTCAGCACTAAGAATCTCTGCAACCTCCCTCCTTTCTTGGCTTTTGTTTTGTTGTGAGAGTTGTTTCAAGCCTCTTTTTCATTTAAGCATGAGATTGAGGATGTCATGCTTAATGGTTTAATCATTTTTCAGGGTTCATTATCAACGGCATGACATCTCTTTCATGTCTTAAGTTAACTCTTGGTATGGTACTTCACTTCATTAGAGGACTTTAAACTCACCTTTAGACTGAATTTATTAAAGAATAGATGGTAATCTAAAATGGAGTAATAAAATTGAGGCTAAAAATGGTGAAAGATAATAATTTGGTTGTGTTCAATTGGACGTTAATTGAGCACATGGAAGCTTGAGGCATTTCATACTCATTAGTGATGAAATGATTTAAGTTTCCAAGGTCACCACTTCCCTTGATCAATTCATCAAGGGGAGGAGGTTAGAGTCTTATTTTGTTGCATTTATTGAACTTGCACACTTTGCTTCACAAGCCATCATGCAATGAAATTGCTTGAGTTGGTGGTTTGTGGCTTAAGTTTACTACTCCTTTGATTTGTTCATGAAAAGGAGGGGTGAATTATGCAAACAACCCTTGAGAATACCCTATGCATGCTCTGTTTGTTCTCTGTTGTAGCAAGATGAACTGTGCAACAGTGGCCGGCAGGCCATTTCCTATGGCCGGCCGACTATCACTGGTGGCCAGCCGGCCCTCATCACTAGCCGACCACTGATGCAAAATTCAACAGTGTGTTTTTGAGACAGAGTAGAGTTATTTTGGAAATGGGCAATAGTGTAAGTGTTCTCTATGCAACAGAGGCTCTCTAGAAGCAAAATAGTGGCCTTTTCAGGTGGAAACTGAGCATGCGCATGAACATCCCTCGTTTCCTGAGGTGGAGTAGTTAGCTTAGTACTTAATTGTTTAGCTTAATTACTTCTTTTAGTTGTACTTGTGTTATAATTATTTAATTAGTTAAAGTAGTTAACTAGTTGTGATGCTATAATCATTAATTATATTAGTTAGCTAGAATAGTTAATTAGTCCATTCATTTGTTGTTGTAATAATTAGTTAAGTAGTTTAGCTAGTTATTCATTTCAGTTTGTAATAGCTAGATTAATTAGCTTAGCTTTAACTAGTTAGCTAGTTAGTTCATTCGAACTCTCCTTCGTGAGAGCGCAATCATGTAATAATGTGTATGTCTTCCAAACCCATATCTTTCCCCCTTTTATTTAACTACTTACGATGGTCAGTTTAGGGACATCACATTTTGTTTAGCATACTTCATGCTTGCATCCATTTGTATTGCATGCACTGAGGCTCAGTTCATTATTCTAACTGCATTGTAGTTTAAATACTTCTTTGAATACGTGCTTAGACCGCATGCTATATAAACGAATCATATGCCATATTAGTAGCCAAGCCTATTTAGATTACATATCGCATGTGTTGCATTAGTCATAGTGCATAAGTTAGGATTCATGCATTTTTTTTTTTTCTAACTCTTTTGTTTGTTTTGGCTTGGAGTACTAGGTGAGCCTTTACTCGTTTTAGCATATCGCATGCGTATGATTTTTGCCATGTTTAGCATGCTTTCCATGAGACTAATTGCTTAAATGCTATAACTGCTTGAATGCCTGTGGATTAAGGCTAATTGCTTGAATTGGAATAATTTGAGTAATATTCATATGCGATCATTTTTTTTTTCAAGTGGTATATATTTTGAAACAATTTTCGAAACAAACATGAATCAAGTGTTCCAATTCTTGCAAATTAGTCTATACTTGTGTGTGTGCGCATCACATAGTAATGCTGGCCTAATAAACCAGAACAAGAGCATATAATGTACATAAGATTCATATCATGATTAGTAGAGGTAGATCTTTGATTGGGCGAGCGGGGGTGCTCAATTCATTCATAATCTTCCCCTCTCATACCTTAGTTCTCGAGCTGATACAATCTTGGTGATGACGGACACATGGCCTTTAGCACGAGTCATGGGTTTTTTAAATTTTCCTAAAATAAAATTTTTAAGTGGCGACTTTGTATCTGGAAAAGCAGTTCATTTTTAGCATTTTGATTCAAAATCGATTTTCCAAATTTTTGGTGTTTATCTATTTCACATTGCACTCGTGGAATCAAATTCAGAACCGTGAGAGTCCGATACTGTAGGGCTTATTTCAACTTCTGAAAGGGAGCGCTAAAAAGTTGAGCTACACTTTCTGGCGACTCTGCTTGGGACATTAAAGAACTTGACTTGAAAATCATGATATGAAATTTTTCGAGCATAGGAAAGGTGGACCTAGACTGTACTGTCTGGGACTGCTATGGGGTGAAACCCTTTTGCCTCTTACTGTCCTGGTTCTCTCTCTAAACCTCTTGACTCCTCTTAGAGCCTGTAACGGTCCCAAAATGTGCGTCACGATGATCGTTATGTAATTATGAATTAATATGATTGACTTGGGAAAATATCTGTTGGGGCTACGACTTTGGAACTGAAATTAGCGACCTTAATGGGTTCAGAAACTAAAATTGAATACATGGATATACTAATGGAATTTTTAGCGCCATTTGGAAAGTTTAATTGAAAATTGATTTTGTCTGATTTGCTAAGTTGTGTTTGGCTCATCATTTATACACTTATATATATATATATATATATATTAGATATGAGCTCATATGAGCTCATCCTTATCAACTAAGACCCAATAAAAATATCTGGATAGAGAGAGAGAGAGAGTTCTAGAGAGCTTCAAGAGGAAAAGGAGAGAACTTAGGGAAAACATAGAAGATTGGCTTGATCTTCACAAGTCTCCAACTCAAGGTAAGTTCCTCACTTAAATTTCTTGACATTGGAACTTCTACACCATCATCCTCTATGATTTAAGTTTGAATAGGATGAATACATGGTTAATTAGGAGTTTTGTTGATGTAATGCAACATTAGCACTTACATGGCTTGATATGGAAGACTTGAAGAAATTACTTCATAACTTTGGCACACATCATGCTCACATACTTGTTTCAGGCATGAGCTTTGGGATTTGAGCAGGAAAACTCCATGGATTTTGATTTGGAACTCATCACATGCATAGTTCTTAAGTTTATTCTTCAATTCTTAAGTTGAGCTTTTACATGGAAAATGAGTTTTGATAGAAGTTATGATTTTTGATTCCAAGAAGATATGTTAAGTTCAAGTTGTTTTCATGAGTTTTTGGTCTTGATTTTCATGAACTTGAAGTTGATTTTGCAAAAGATTGAGTTCCCTTTCAAAGTAAATTTTCGGACTGAAAATGTACCCAGATCGCTCGAGCAGCCTGGGCCACCGCTCAAGCGGCCAACCTCCATTTGCTCAAAACTGTAGTATGAAATCACCGCTCATGCGGCCAAGGCCACTACACAAGTGGCTAGGCTACCGCACATGCAGCCAAGGGCACCGCACGTGCAGCTATGGGCACCGTACATGCAGCCAACAAGGTAGTTTTTTTGTTTTGTTTTTTGTTGTGTTCCTAATGTTTGGGCCTCTGTTTGCATGGTTTTCACATGTATTTCTTATGTATTTGCATATCATGGAATTTAAGAAAGAACGGACATGCTTAAACGAATAAGTAACGAAAGACATGAAGTAACGAATGAACTGAACCAAAATAAGAACCAATTGAATGAATAAGAGTTAATGTAAGAAATGCCAAGCCATGTTGGCCATTGAATGTATATAATGATAAGATGTGTTGTGCTATGTGCATTGTGATTGTAGGTCACGAATCGAAAACGGCACAACTGTTTCTGGAAGCCACTATGAGTAACAACTTTATAACGAGATGTTGATTATATGTATTTTCTAGCTGATATGATATGCTTTGTTAAACTTTATTTTCTGAAATAAATGAATGATCGTCTATTCTCTGAAATGTAATGTGGCTCTCTTATGTTCACGTGGCCCTTACCAGGGGGTAATAATACCGTGGTTTTTGTTCATGTGTTCATGTGGCCCTTGCTCGGGGGTAACAATATCATAGTCTATGTTTATGTGGCCCTTGCTTGAGGGTAACGATACCGTAGCTTATGTTCATGTGGCCTTCGCCTGGGAGTAACAAAATCATGGCTATATGTGCACAGAGATCTCTAACTGTACAATTGAAGCTACTGTACTGTTATGCTAATGGATGTCCTGATATGGCTATTTACAAGTACTGATATGACTGTTTACAAGTACTGATATGACTCTCTACAAGTACTGGTATGACTGTTTAGTGTTTTGTTTACATATAGAAATAAAATGAAAGAACAAGAACGGTCAATGGAAAGGTAAAATGATGCGGACTGTGTGAATATGTTTGAAATGAAATGTAACAGAAACTATGGGAACTATATATATTGTGACCATGTGACCGAACTCAGAGGATTAGAACTATGATTTTGTACTGGGTACCTTGAAATATGCAATATGTAGAATTTATGGGAAGTGGGGACTTTTGTGCATCATTAGCGAATGAACTTGGGTTGTTAAGTATTGCTAGAAGGCTGGTAATAGATTTGTGAATTTGTGAATGTACTGAACATACTGACATGAAAGAATTGGCTCTAATTTTGAATGCTCTTGAGAATTAACCTGCTGAATAGATAGGAGTGACATTGCTTGTCATTATAGGGTGTCTTTCGTCAAATACGAATGCTGGATGAGTATTGCTACTTTTGTTTAATGATTGCCTATGGGAAACTGTGACAACATGAATGTGTTTACTACGAGCTGTTACATAGACTGATTGAACTTTAATCGTGGAGTACCCTTGAGATTTGACTGAATGAAATTTTATATGCGATGCTCTGAAACTATACAACATTGATAGATCACCTTTGTTATTTATTAGGTTAGTTCTTTACACTGTGTATAGACATTTTTATATGAACTGTTATGTATGACACCTTGAATTATGTTGGCAATAACTGGACATTGAAACAATATAATAGCTGATATGGTTTTGTGAACCGAGGAACTGAAATTTATATTTTGAATACTTTGTGAATAAGTGATGAACTTTACGAAGCTGAGAACTTATCAACTTTTGTCATCACAGTGCATGTGTTTCTTAAAAGATGAATTACTGATGATTTTTTATGAGGACTGTTTATGTGTAATTGAAAATTGCTTATGGGGGATCTGTGATTAAATGTGTTTGATAACCTTTGCTTAGATGAAATAAACGACATGAAGTACTCCAACTATAAAAATCATTCACTTGTGTGACATCTATGGGAAATGTACTGACTCGCTCATTCTAGAACGAAATTGACTATGTTATAGAGATGTTATGTACGTGTGGAACTAAGACTTCCGTGAAATATCGTGCTAGGTCAATAATATTTACAGCAGAACAGGAAGAATTATCTGAACATGGAAAAACTGAAATGATAAAAAGAGACAGATTATAACTCTGAATATGATGCCGAATCTGGTATAATCTGGATCTGATTTCTGATTTTCTCTTTGGATGCATATACTTTTGCTCAGAAGGTGAACGCTCTGGAGGACAAGTCTAGAAGGGGACTTTAGTTGAGCCATCATTTTGAAGCCTACCGAGTTGTTTTGAGTGCCTCGAAGTTGGGGCTAGGCCTAGAAGGTGTAGACATCCCATTTTTTACGGCCCTTTAAGACTTAGATGTTCTTGCAGGTACATCCGATGATGAGTCTGTTTGATTGTCGAACGCTCGAAGTCTCTAGCGAAATGCCATAGTTTTGAGCATTTCAAACCCTACATCCATTTTCTCTCATCTTTGGACCATGCCTAGTTCTTTCCAGCCTAAAGTTCCTGATAACATGCTGGCCATCCTTGGAGGTTGCCGGCTACCACTTCTCCTTTGCCAGTCATTGATGTGCATTGCCAGCCATCAATGAAGCCTTGCCGACCACCACTGATGGTCGGCCGGCTAACATTGTATGTTGCAAATACTTTGTGATATTTTGTGCCAGCTGTTTGCACAGATTCATGCATCTTCCTACATGTGTGTGGCTAGATGTTTGTGAGGGAAATTTGTGTTTTCTATATATAGGACCTCTCTCTCTCATGTGTAGGGGTTAGAAAAATTTGAGACATAAAAATTTTCTCTCTCTAGATTTCTCTCTCTCTTGCAAAATTGTGTGTGTTTGCCTAGTTTCTCTACACTTTTGCCTACTTCTCCGAAACCAAATCCTCTCACCTTTAAGCTGAGGTTCCTTGGGGCTTTCTTGGAGCTCTTGAATGTGGTTTTGGCTTGAACTTGTGCCTAAAGTGTTCTTTGCTTCAAGAGGTAGAATACTAGTCTTGTTATCTTGTTTTCAATACTTGTTTTTCTATCTTTTTCAATTGTTTCTGGGGCTGGTTTTGAACTGTAAAATGCTCTATTTTTGTGGCTTAAAAATGGTGGTTTGAACCCTTTTTTAGTTAGGGGGTGGTTCACCCTTCTTGTTTCTTTTTGTGCCTTTATCCATCACTTTCAAACCAACCTTTTTGGATCTTTTAACCACCGAATTTCAGAGGTTTTTCAGTGGTAAAAATCTCATTTTGAAGTCCAAAATTGGAGAGGTTAGCCTCCCCTCCTTGTGTCTTGTTTGCATGCTTAGTTACCCTTATATGTTTGCATGTTTTTCTAGCTTAACTTAGCTTAAGTCTAGCATGTTTTAGCCTCTGAAATAGCCCGCTTTAACTCTATTTTGGACTGTTTGGTTCTTTTGAACTTTGTTTTGTGTAGTTGTAATGTAAATCCTTGCGCTAGCTTGTTGTTTTAAGGCTTTAAACATCATTGGTGTGACTTAGCTACATGTTTTTAGTGCTTTTATCACTCAATTTCAGCACCTAAATCTCTGCAACCTCCCTCTTTGCTTCACTCTTTCATTTGCTTTTGAGGGTTGTTTCAAATTTGGGATCCTTTAAGCTTGAGATTGAGGTCATGCTCAATGGTTTAAATCTCTTTGAGGGTTCATTATCAAAGGCATGATCTCTCTCTTGCCTTACACTATCCCTTGGTTGACACTTCTTTCATCTTAGAGGATACTCACCAATGGACAAATTGATTAAGGAATGATTTGGTAATTAAAATGTGTAAACAAAGTTGACGAGTAAAAGAGGCAAGATAAGCATCTCTTTGTGTTGCATTGCATATGCTCAAATCGGACATTAGTTTGAGCGCAAGGAAAATGGGACATTTCATATTCAAAAGTGATGAAATGTGCCATTTTCCTAGGTCTCCATTGCCCTTGATCATGCATGATAGGGTGATGGTTCTTTAGTGTTTGGCTTTGCATTTATTAAGCTTGCACACCTTGAAGCACAAGCCATCATGAAATGAAATTGCTTTGAGTGGTGGTTTGTGATTTAAGTTCACAATTCCTTAGATTTGTCCATGAAAATAAGAGGTGAATTGTGGAGACAACCCTTGGAAAAACCTTCTTTCTGCTCTGTTACAACGTGGTGATCCAATGCGTCAATGGCCGGCAGTGCACCATCCATGGCCGGCTGTAGCGACCATAATTTTCTTAAATCATTATTTATTTATTATTATGATTATTATTATCTTATTTTATTGGCTTTATTAATTGTGTGGTCAGATGAGAATTTAATGTGATATTTAATGAATTTAATGTGATGATTAATTAATTTAATGTGTTATTTAATTATATATATTAATCTAAATATTTAAATATTTATATTTGTTATATATAAAAAAAGGAGATGTTATATATATATATATATTTTATCTTATATTTATATTTATATATATTATAATTATGTTGTAGTATATAATATAATATTATATAATAGTTTATTAGGTTATTAAATATTGAGATTTAGGTTTATAATTTAATATATTTAAGAAGTCAATTATGTTAGATGTTAGTTAGAAGAAAAAAAAGAAAAAAAAAAAAGAGAAGTGCTATGCGGCGGCGGTGGCAGCAAGCCCAGTGAGAGAGAGAGAGAGAGAGAGAGAGAGAGAGAGTAATCGAAGAAAGAAATTAATCAAAACGTAGTGTTGTGTGTGGTTGTGTGTGGCGTGAAAATGGACAACGGAAGAGGAGAAAAAGATTAGGGTTTTGTTTTGGTGGCTCCATTAGCTCTTTAAATAATTCTTTGATCTTCAAAAAAATATTATGAGTACAAAACCTACTTCTCTTGATTTATGTTTAATTTGTTGTTTTTATTTATTTATTTGATGTTAGTTTAATTTTGTATTTACATAAAGATGATAGATTGATTTTAATTATTTTGATTAGTTGTGTATTGTAGAACGCCCGAACGTCTCTCTGCGCACCCCTCTTTCGGAGAGGGTGCAAATTGGGTTCTAGCTACTACAGTTCGGACTCCTGTCACGGTTCTGAATCTAATCTCACAAAGTGCAATATAAGACTGATAAATCACCAAAGAGTCCAAATCTGGCAATTGGTTTTGAAAAATCAATTTTGAATCAAAAAGCACCAAACATGGACTGTTTTGCCAGATTACAGAGTCGCCACCTAAATATTTTATTTTGAAAAATTTAGGAAACCCTGACTCGTGCCTAAGGCCACGTGTCATTCATCATCAAAGTTGTCTCGGCTCGGGAACTTGGGTACGAGAGGGGAAGGTCCTGAAATGAGCACCCCCGCTCGCCCGATCAAAGGATCGACCTCTACTAACATGATATGTTGTTTTAAAAACATATGTGTTCTTATTCCAGTTATTTAGCTAACTTACTACGTGATGCGCACGGCATACAAGTATAGACTAAATCGCTTGATTTGGAACAAAACATCTCATGTTTGTTTTTCGAAAATGGTTTGAAGATGCTACTCGCAAGTAGGCTAAAATATGGATTTGCCACCCTCAAGTGGGCTTAAAATATGATGATTTTGCCACTTCGCAAAGTGGGCTTAAAACATACATTTGATGAATTGTCCCAATTCAAGTAATAAAGCCTTCATCCACAAGCATTCATGTAGTTTATCAATTAAGCAAATAGCCTCATGGAAAGCATGCTATCATGACAGTCATTTACACTCATGCAAGGATACTAAAGCATAAACACTTACAGTGTACTCCGAGCCAAAAGAGAAAACTAGTTAGAAATTAATGCATGATCCTAACTATACAAGATGCTTAATGCAACACATGCAATAATGCAACTAATAGGCTCGTCTATCTAAGATGGCATATGAATGCAACACTTGATAACATGCTTTGAAACACGTATTCAAGAAAGTGTATTGAAATACAATGCAGTTTGAATGATGCGCCGAGCTCGGTGCATGCAAGACGAATGAATGATGCACGCATGCAAAGCATAAGGTATGCTAATTGAAATATGCCCTAATCTAACCACTGAAAGCAGGTAAATAAAAGGGAGAAAGACGTGGTGTTGCAAGACATTCACACACGCACGCACACTTATTACAACATTTGCCCTCTTGACGGAGGGTCCGAATAATTAAACTAAGCTACACTAAGCTAAGCTAATTATTACAAACCAACTAATTAACTATTCTAGCTAATTAAATATTATAAAGATGAATTAAGTTAGCTAAACACATTAACTAACTAATTACAAAACCGGTAAATTAACTAGCTAAACAAAGCAGTTACAATGGCCTCGAGAGGAGGGAGACATGCATGCTCGGTTTGCTTCGCTCGGAAAATGCATTGCCTTGCCATGAGTTGCCTCTGTTTGCACTCGCGGTGACCTCAGAGCATCGAACACACTTTCAGGTTGCATCTGCCTCAAAGCAGGAGCATTTTGGAAAATTTTGCTGCAAGTGGCCGGCCGGCCACTTAAACTGGTCGGCAGGCGAGTGCAAGTGGCCGGCCGGCCACTTCCCTTTCCAAAATCTCAACTTTGCGGCAACAGAGATCAACAAAGGCACAACATTGCATTTGCAAGGAAATATGTGTGCAACTACTCTCCTTATCATGACTCAAGCTCAAAGGAGCATAGTACTTGGCTCTCAAGCCATCAATCACGCATCTCAATGCATAATGGCCAAAGAGCCAAGCTAGCACAATGTTAGTGAATGCACAAACAAAACTCGAAGAGCCTTCACCCTATCATGCATGATCTAGGGTGTCGGTGACCGAGAAACACAACACGTTTCATCACTTTGAGTATGAAACGTGCCACATTCCTCGTGTTTGGATTATCGTCCGATCCAAACTGTCATGACCCGAACCCGCCCCTATGGGTTAAGAACATAACCGGCCAGTAATCCTGAGAGTACTTACGGCCTCAAACCAAAATAGACGTAACTCAACAGAATAAAGGGGCCAAGCGGAAGCAAAAATTTAAAACTTTGTCCATAGAGCCGTGCTTATATGCACATCAAACAAACCATACTCATAAACGTTAATAACCCACATCAAAAGTACAGTAGCATAACTTTCTTACAGACAGGATCATCTAAACTGAGCCAACCCATAACCGACTATATACAAATATACACAAAGTCCTTGCCAACAAGACAAAACGTAAGTGCATAACAAAATGGCAAGGATGGGTCTCGTGCGTGAGACACAAGGCTGGCTCTCCAAAACTCGTGTTGTTCATGGCAGACTTCACTGGGGCTGGGTTTGGACTCCTCTTGGCTCACCTACAAACACATGAATGAGCGTGAGGGATAGCCCAGTGAATAATATCAAATACAGAAGTTACATGACAATGTAGAACAACAGGTTCCAAACGGCCTTGGGCCCAATTCATATTTCTATTTAACAGATATATAACTATGCGAATTTCAAATCAAGTGACTTGTAGTTTCCACATTCTGGCCTTTGGCCCATTCAGATTTCCATTTATGTCAAAACGGCCTTCGGCCCACTCATTTATGTCAAAACGGCCTTCGGCCCGATCATTCTTGTCAAAACGGCCTTCGGCCCACTCATTCATGTCAAAACGGCCTTCGGCCCACTCATTCATGTCAAAACGACCTTCGGTCCATTCATATAAGTCAAAACGACCTTTGGTCCATTCATATGTGTCAAAATGACCTTCGGTCCGTTCATTTCTACCAGAACGACCTTCGGTCCATTCAATTTTATCAAAACGACCTTTGGTCCATTTGTTTATCAAAACGACCTTTGGTCCATTTATGTTTATCAAAACGACCTTCGGTCCATTCATTTATTCGTGTCAGACTTTTGTCCACAATCCCAATTAGCAATTCATAAAGCTTATAAGGGAATAAACAATTGGACATTCACAAGCATTCGAATATCGATATTACTCACAGTGATCGGCTTGTGGATTTGCCCTGGAGCTTGACCCTACACATTTCATGAACACAAAAGGGGTCACTAACAGTTCAATCCGTTCTTTGATTCACATATTCCTCTTTAGGCTTTTTTCTTATCTCTTTAACTCATTTACAATGCTTAACATATGCCTAAGAGTGCTTACAAGTGAAAGAGAACGGAAAACAAAACACAGAACGAGCATACAAAATTTCAGAGAACAGGGTCCCCTCTCGAGCGTCAACTTCCCCGCTCGAGTGGACCCTTAAGGCCTGCAAAAGTACTGGTTACATGAAAAATAAGCTCGAGCGTGGAATAGAGCGCTTGAGCGGAAGGCCTGTCTACAAAACTCCCCGCTCGAGCGTGAGATATCCCGCTCGAGCGGACATCCAACTCTGCAAAAAGTGCTGGGAGCACGATTTTCCCGCTCGAGCATCATGTTCCCCGCTCGAGCGTACCTCAAAATTCTGGAAAAATCCAGAATTGTGTTCTTGAGCTTCATTTCGACTTTCCAGCCACCACACTTGCATGCAATGACTCAAATCCCAATATAATCATACTAACATGGCACCAATGCGAAATTATAACATTATGGAGCTCAATTTCTTGATTTATCTACATGCATGTCCCAAAATATGCTAAACTCAACACCAACATAACAAACTCATGCATTCAAGCTCATATCTTCTCAAATTGTACATGCATGTGATGAATTAGCCACATTCTCAACTTAGATAACACAAATGGTGATCAAACATGAGTTTCCTTTAACATTTCACATGGACTATACACATTTGTGCTCAAACATGCAATCTCAAAGTAATTTCTTCCATGCATGCACTTATTAGGCTTCAATTCAACAAATCCAATCCAACTTCATTTTAACCTTACTCTTGATCACCAAATTAGCTTGAACACACAAAATCACAACTATAATCCAAGAATTACTCACCTAGAAGCTTTGATCTCCTAAGCTCTAGTCAATTCTTGAGCTAAATCTCCAAGATTTCCAAGCTTTAGGCCAAATTTGCAAAATTCTCTCCTCTCTCACTCTAACAGCCGACCTTGCCTCTCTCTAGAGAGTTGATCAGCCCAAATGAAGTTAAAGGAAGGGAATTGAGTGTAAAATGCCTTTACATAAATCCCCACTCACAATATAATAATAATAATAAAGCAATTTGACACGATTCATCAATTTAATCGATTTAATCTAACCCGAATCAATTTTCAATTAAATTTCACCGTAGGCTCTAAAAATTACGCTAATCACAATGGCGTAATCAATTTCGGGTTTTGTAGCCGATAAGGCACTCAATTTAATTTCCAAAGCAGATTATTCAAACAAATATTCCTACGGTGAACAGATAAAATTTCAAGATCACATTTATTCACATAATGGCACATAAAATCATGCTAAACACATAATCATACTCAAATTAAGGACCAATTAGCATAATACAGAACAAGGGTATCACACAAACACATGCAACGCAACACAAACATGTTATCTTGGCATGTTTTACTCGGTTCAATTTTGTTTACTCATTTTAACTTACCAATTAATCCTTTAATTGATTTGTCCAAATGTGATTGTTCTCTAATGGGAAAGACGGTGTAAACCACAAGTACCGTAAGCATGAAAGAAGCCTCATGGTTTTGGTTAGTAGAAGCCCTCAAGAGAAGGCTAAAACCATTAGGCATGAGAGCCTCAATTCCATGCTCAAGCCAACAAGGGGCTCAAGACCTCTTTCAAAACAAATGAAGGAGTAAACAATGGAGTGCAATGACATGTATTTCAGCACTGAAATGGCATGCAAAATGACTTAAAATCATGCAAATGATGCATGCAAGACATGCTTGAAGTCAAAGGCATTGAAACTAGCAAAGAGCATAGCACTATAGGCATACAATACTAAGCCTAAATGACCAAACCAACGTCGGACAGAGGTTAAATATGCCAAAATAGTGGCTGAAATATGCTAAGATCAAGGCATATAACACAAGGAAAAAATGCTCATTTGATAGCTCGCAAACAAGGCATGAAGGCACAACTCTCAAAAGTTCTTAAGGAGTGGAATATGTGAGAGTGTGGCAGTTATATATGCTCTGAAATTACATGCTAAATGATGCCAAAACATGCAATCATCACATACACAACATGTTAAAGGCCTCAAAACTCAAAGCTAGTCAAGGCCCTTTACACTACAGCTATGCAAGGCAAGCCTGAAAGGGCCAAGACCACTTCAAACAGAGCTTAAGCATGCTATATCAGTAGCCAAAATATGCTGGAGCCAAGCCAAAGCATGCTAGATCAATAGACTAAAACATGGAGCATGCCAGGCTAGTGAACAAAATTGCACTACAAGTGTATGAAGCATGCAAGAGGCAACCAAACCAGCCAAAAATAGAGTTATAACATGGCAAATTAGTGGCAAAAACATGCTTAAACTGAGCTAAGACAAGTCACAAAAACATGCTACTTTGCAAGGCTAACTAGGCATAGCATGGAGAGACAAGGAGGGTAGGCCACCCCCTCCTATTTGGGACCTCAAAACAAGTTTTCTACCACTGAAATTCCTCTGGAATTCAGTGGTTTTAAGGCCAAAAATAAGTTGTTTGAAAAGCTTGAAAGATAGCTCAAAAGGCCTTACAAGCCAATGAGCAAAATGGAGAAAACACCCCCTAGCCAAACAAGGCTTAAACCACCATTTTAGAACCTCAAAATTAGAGTTTTTTATGGTTCAAAACCAGCCCCAAAATAGTACAAAACATTGGGAAAATGGGGATAAAGCAAGTGTGCAAAAACAAGCTTGAAAGGAGGAAGTGCTTACCCTTGAAGCACAGCAGCAAAATGGCCAAAATTTTGAGCTTAAACCAGCTTTTAGAGCTCAAAATAGGCTCCAAGGGATCTCAGCCCAATGATGATCAAGTTTGATCAAGGATGCCTAGGCCAAGGAGAGGTGTATGTCCAAGTGTATCTCTCGTATGCACACAAGGGCAAGAGAGAGAGCAAACTAGAGAGAGAGGCTGAAATTTTGCTTACAAAATTATAGAGAGAGAGAGGGAGATTTCTAGAGAGAGATGCTCCCAAAATTGTCCACCTCTCCAAATGAGAGATATGGCTCCAATATATATAAAAAATGGAGCATTGGTCGAAATATCTGAATTTGGAAATATCTGGAGCAGTGTAAGACAACTGGAGGAGAAATATCTGTCATTTTTGAGCTTTCCAGAAATTTCTGGCCGACCGGCCACTTCAACTGGCCAGCAAGGATCATTTTTGGCCGGCATATGCCCGGCATGCTCCATTTGAGGCCGGCACACTCCCATAAGGTCCGGCAGCAAAAACTAGCCCCTAGTCCCGACTTCAACCAAGCATAACTCCTTCATCTGGACTCTTTTTCAGGTCATTCTTGAGCCTAAACTAAAGCTCCAGAAGTCTTCTTTCCAATGGTGGCAGCCTTATATCAAAATTCGAAGTGTGCTAAGAGATATCCCTCTTTTAGTGAAGACTGCTCAGTTTCAGTCCAACCGGATTGATGCTTAACTTCAACCAGCCATATCTCCCTTATCTCCCTCATCTGACCTCAGCTTTAGGAGATTCTTGAGTGCAAAATGAAGCCTCGGAAGTCTTCTTTCCAACAGTGGTGGCCTCATAGCTGAAATCCAAGTGTACAAATGGATAGGCCTGATTTAGCGACTCTCTCTTATCGATTCAAGCCCAACTTCTCCCCAACTGGGTTTCTTCTCTCCTCTCCTCTTTTCATCAACTCCAAACCCCTAAAAAAATGTTTTAAAGATTTTTTTCAAAGAGTTCACCTCTCTTCCATTCATTTTTACTTTGTCCTTGCCCAGTTTACCGAAAAGCGCAACATTTAACAAAATGCGAGCCTCGGAACCATCGTAGAATCATTTTCAAAAATATTTTAAAAGAGAGGGTTTCAAAGTCTAACGTCTTTTTGGTCCAAAAATGGGGTGTGAGGTTTGGATTTGACGCTCTCCTTGCCAAAGAAATCGAACCTTTGCATAGCATAACCTACACCATCAAGTAAGCAATCAGTAGCGCCCAAGTCTTAAGGGCGGTCAAAAATGGGGTGTCTACAGTTGCCCCTCTTTGACAGAGCTCAGAGTCATAAAATGACGTGAGTGAATGTCAAAGCCCAGAGACGACCCATTTTTGATAAGGCCGAAGACTTGGACAAACAAAATGTAGAGGCAGAAACAAATGGTTGTGCTCGCAAGCTGCCTACGTATCGCTTTGTAAGAAATCAAACCAGCGTAGTTCAGGGGCAGGATGCTAAATAACACACAATTATAATGAAACAATGTAAATGATATATAATGCAATGAAATAATCAAACCAAAAGCAGTGCAAAATCACACAAATATCATAAAGGGATGGAGATGCAAAATCAAACTACGTTTAACACATAAAAGCTGTCGGAGCCCTCAAACCACAATTCTCTTAGTGGAACAGGTGCATGCACATGCAGAACTATGTGTTTCATAGCAAGAATACAAGTAATTGGGTGGGATAATACAAGTGAGGAATGATCTGCTAGGGAAGGACCGTGATCCTATATGCTGAATGCAACAAAACAAAGTACAATACAATGGAGGCAACAGATAGTACAGTAGATGCAAAAGGGGAACATACTCCAACCATGCTGAAATTATAAGAGGAGGAAGAAAAAATTGCAAACACGCCGAAATCGTGTGAGGAAAGAGACACTCTAATCACGCTGAAATTGTGAGAAGAGGTCTGAAAGCCTGCAATCAGGAGTGCACTCGACGCAACCTGAGATAAATTCCAAACACGCTGAAATCGTGAGTGGAAAGGGGCACGCTAACCACGCTGAAATCGTGAGAAGAGGTCCGAAAAGAAATCAATCAGGAGTGCGTTCCACGCAACCTGAGATAAATTCCAAACATGCCGAAATCGTGTGAGAAAAGAGACACTCTAATCATGCTAAAATTATGAGCAGAGGAAAAGAAATTCCAAACATGCTGAAATCGTGTGAGGAAGGGCACACTCTAACCACGCCAAAATCATGAGAAGAGGAAAACAAATTCCAAACATGCTGAAATCGTGTGAGGAAGGGCACACTCTAACCACGCCGAAATCGTGAGAAGAGGCAAACAAATTCCAAACACACTAAAATTGTGTGAGGAAGTGCAAATTCCAAACACGCTGAAATCGTGTGAGGAAGAACAGACTCTAACCACGCTGAAATCGTGAGAAGAGGAAAACAAATTCCAAACACTCTGAAATCATGTGAGGAAGGGCAAATTCCAAACACGGTGAAATCGTGTGAGGAAGAACAGACTCTAACCACGCTGAAATCATGAGAAGAGGAAAACAAATTCCAAACACGCTGAAATTGTGTGAGGAAGGGCAAATTCCAAACACGCTGAAATCGTGTGAGGAAGAACAGACTCTAACCACGCTAAAATCGTGAGAAGAGGAAAACAAATTCCAAACGTACTGAAATCGTGTGAGGAACAAAGGCAAATTCCACACACGCTGAAATCGTGTGAAGGACACACTCTAACCACGCTGAAACCGTGAGAAGAGGTCTGAAGAAAAGCAATCAGGAGCGCGCTTGACGCAACCTGAGATAAATTCCAAACACGCTGAAATCATGCGAGGAAAGGAACAGACTCTAATCACGCTGAAACCGTGAGAAGAGGTCCAAAGAAAAGCAATTAGGAGCGCGTTCCACGCATCCTGAGATAAGCCCCGGGGGACAACGATCCTAAACACTGCTCACCGTAAAAGGATAAATGATACAAGATAGCACAAGATGCAAATAAATGCAATAAGTGCAGTGATATGATACATGTTACAAGCAATGTATGATGTTTAGGGAATGCAATAAACAAACAAAGCGGCACTTTAGAAAGCACCTCATGGGGTGAGTGGCAATGAACCACTCTACTCTAACGGGGATCTCCCATTCGCGTTCTTTGAACTCTTACCATCAATTCACAGTTCAAAGGTTCTGAAATGCTAACAAGGGGTAACCTCTGCATGTAGAAGCCACGGATGCCGCCTTTCTTCCTGATCATATTCACAGCTTTCCTTATTCTCCAACGGAGTGACAGACTAGGTTGGTTCATTATCTAGAATTGAGGCGCACACATTCTATCTCAATCTATGGGGCTGCCATACAGATTTCAAGCTGGGAATACACCCCTGGATATTTAAACCAGACTTTAGTCTCAGAAATTTCAAACCTTTGCGTTCTAGGCATCAGCCATTCGAACTCTAGTTTCCACCGTCGCAGTTGGCCCCCTAAGAACTCATTGCAAACACAGCTAAGACGTCTCTGGCAGGGACTGGTTTTCGGAGGGAGCACTTTGATTTCCATTCTGGCTTAAAGCAGGCCTGAGCTTGAGCTTGAGGTAGAGGTACACTCATACTTCGGAGCATTGACAAGGCCTGAAGAGGTACATCCGGAATGCAATCCCGGAACTTGCTGAAGTTGAAACACACTCAGATGCTCCAAATTTTTCCTCTTTTCTTTTGCTTTGTAGTCCGGAACCTATATAGCTTCAGATAGGTCCTGGTTCTACTATTCTCACATGACCTGGGTTGAACCCTACAGTTTTATGAAAGAACAAATCCTGTTTTGCACAAATGTGGAGAACGACACAGCACTCTGAGCACAAAACGATTCATTTTTTGACATTGAGAAATGAGTTCTTAACCAGGTATTGAGCCTACACCTGACCACAGTCAAAACGACTCAACGAAGAGAAAACGAAGGTAAAACAACCTAAACACATCTATTGACACTCGAAACGACTCAAAACAAGAATCGAGACAAACAAAAACAATAGACACAACATTCAGACGTGTTCCAATGGCGAGAGACCTCTCAGTTCATGAGGAGCCAGTTTCTTCGGGTATTGTTTCCCACCCTTTCTTCTTTGTGATTCTCATATCACTCTGGCACTCAATCTCTTTTCTCTTAAAAGCCCTTTCCTCACTTTTTTTCTCAGTGCACATCTCTCTATTCTTTAATCTCTCTTATTTTTTATCCCTCCCCTGGGTGGTTGATGGATAAACGGGAAGTTGTGGGCTCTTGCCCCTAGCATTCTGCTAGATTCTCCTTCTTTCGCTCACAACTCGTGAGCTTTTCCACAGAGGGGTTGCGCTACAACCGGGTGTACAGCAAATCTACAACTGACATCGATTGATGATGCGCTTGGCTTAGCTTGATCGAGCTGAGTTTACAACATGTCCCACCGGCCAGGCATACAATTGATTGGTCTTACACATCGCATTTTCTACGTCCCCATTCCGAGTCAAACGCCAATTTTCGATTTGATCATCCAGATGAGGGAACCAAATATCCCGCTCCAATTCCAGTTCGTGCTTCGCACTTAGCTTGATACCTCGCTGCTTGGAGGATGAGGAAGCTTTCATCTCTTTGCTTGTTAGCTTCGGTTGTGCCCTTTCTGGCAAGCATGGTGCCCTTTTCTGGCAAGTACATTGATAACGGGAAAAGACAAAAAAACCTGACTCGACTGTGCCCCTAGTTCATCATTTTGACCATTTTTTTCGTTTTGTTTTGGCTTTCTACTAAAACAATTTTGACCAAAATGAGAGTTAGATTAACATGCTTGTTCAACTTTTTGATTTGAAATCATGCAAATCAGATTGTGAGCATTGAAAATTTTCCTTTTTTGGGTCCAAGAAATGGTCTAGATTTGGAAAAAAATGGAATAATTTTTGAGAGAATTAATCAACCTCATTAAAAATTCTCAAAAACTATTTTTGCAAATGGCCACTGCTCAACGAGCACGGAATCTACTCTCGAGATGCACAACCTCATATCTAAACTTGAATTGCCTTGCAGTTGAATCTTCTAACGGAGTAGGACAACTGAGTCTGAACGAAGATAATCATGAAGATGAGCCACTTCACATGGACAAGATAGCCAAGTTGAACAAAGATAAACCAATCAACATGGATGAGCCAAGCAGGCTGAAAAAATGATTTGGACCGAACTTCAAGATGAAGTTGCCTACGTATCCCAAACATGGGAATCAGGCCTGATGTAGTTCCGGGTTAAGGTACTCGGGTTTAACCTCTCTTTTTGCGCTCTAACTTTTGCCAAGACCGCCCTTCCGGGTTTTCAACCTTGCGAGCTATGTTTTTCTTTTCTTTTCATTTATTTTTCTTTTCTTTTCATTCCTTTTGTTCTTTTCTTTTTTGTTCTTTTTCTTTGCATTTTTTCATTTTTATTCTTTTTTCATTTTTTTCTTTTCTTTTTCATTTTCTTTTTCTTTTCTTTTCATCTTTTCTTGCTCTAACTTTTGCCTGCGTCGCCCTTCCAGGTTTTCGGCCCAGCAAGCCTCTCAAGGATAAAAAAGTGTAGCTTTGTCCATGTTGATTGGTCATAGGATCTCGAAGCCATCTAAATCTGGGAGAATGGCTGCTGTTCACTGATGATGTAGGAGCCCATCCAATGGGGGCTGAATTTGCCCCTAGTGTGGTGGATAAGAGCTCGATTGTCCTTCAGCAATACTTTCTTCTTCCAGCTGCTGGAATTTGGCTTTCTTACCAGTCTTTATTGGTTTGCAGAATGATCCATCTTTTGAATCTTTGAGCACATCTAACATTTTTGCCCCTAGTTCAAGGGCTACTTTTGATCTAGCTTTGCAAGCTTCCTTTGATAACATCTGATCTTCTTGATCTGACCTTCTTACCCCTAGTTCAAGGGTTGCTTCAAATCTGGCCTGGCGGGCCTCCTCTGATGTCATACGACCTTATTTCCCCTAGTTTATGGGCTACTTCAAATCTGGCCATGCAAGCCTCACATTGCGGTTGACCGTTGAACATTCTGAATCCAAGTTCAAGGTTTGAAAGAAACAAGGGGTTGAGTCTTGAGGCTAAGAGCGATCCTATGTTGCACAATCTCAAGAGCGATTCCACACAGGTCTTCGTAGGACCACGCAAAACATTTTTTGAAATCTTTTAAGAAAGCGACTAGTCGCTCATGCTGAAGACAATGTAGAACCGATCTGGACTAAGCCAGGATTCTTCTCAGTACTCATATTAACAAACATGATCTCATTCATTAAGGGCTTAGCACGCCTCTCTTTCTCTCAATTGATCAAATTTTGCAAATCCAGAGGAATTCCTTCCTCTTTGTTTTCAACACGGTGTTCAAAAAGTTTTGAAAAACTTAGGTCAATGCAATGATTTAAAGGCACAGAAAAATAGGTGAAAATCCCTGCCGTTTCATTCAAATCTTCTAGCACAACTGGTTTAAAGACAGAAGAGAAGTAGGTGAAAAGCACAGCCGTTTCATTCAGATTTTCTGGCACAACTGGCTCCATGGCAGAAACAGACTCAGAAGAAAGAGTGTAAATGACAAACACAAAACAAGCAAGTGATGTCCGATGTAACACCCCCGAAATCACCCGACTCTAACACAACAGGATTGACTTGATACAACAAGACAGACTCAACTGACTCCATACAAAAAGACTGACTCAATACAAAACAACAAGACTAACCCAATACCCAAGTCAAAAGTAAAATAATGAACGTTTGTACATTGCTCAAAACAGTGCGTGCCATTCCCACGTCTGGAGTAAAATGAGCGCCATCGGCAGCTGGTTCATCCCCCGATCACATGGTCACATTATCCCCCAAGTTCACTAATCCAGTGCTGATAGACTTTGCAGGACCTGGCGCGACAATGACCTTGTTATCAATCAGATCTTGTATTTCGTGGTGAAGACGAAAACACATGTTAGTGTCATGGCCGGCTTGTTGATGGAAGGCATAGTAATTGGCCAAGTTGTGGAAAGAAGGAAGTTTGTTTGGTAATGGCCACGGCTCCAAGGGCTTGAGATAGCCTTGTCCTATAAGGATTTGGAAAGCTTTGGACAAAGTCATGTAGAGGGGATTAAAGACCCTCTGGCCTCAGGGTGGGTACTTTGAGGTTTGTAGAGTTTTCCTGGATGCACCAGCAAAGGGATTGGTAGGCACTGACTAGGTTTGCTGATCTCTTCTGAGTACAGGATTAGAGCTGAAAGGAACGCTTCTGGTACGGCATCCCTTTTTCTGGCTTGCCCCTTGATTCAAACTGCTCTCATTTTGAGTGGCAAATGTGACATCCATAGTTTTTGCAACAACTGCGAGCACTTGCTGTTTGTTCAGCCCTTCGGCTTTCAAAGCCTCAACAGCCCACTGAAGGTGTTCATGGGGACCCATACCTACCCCTACCTTGTTCTTGTGATTTGCCTCCACTTTGCCAAGAGATTGGCCTTCTTCTAATGCAGCCCGTCCCGAGATTGGGGAGCTTTTTGGCGTGAAACTTCTAGCATGTGATGTGGTCGATGATGGAGCCAATATCCCAGAGGCCAGATCTACCACAGTTCTCTGAAGATCTTCAATCATTTTCATTAGCTTAGAAGTAGTAGGTTCACGGGTTTGAGATGATTGTAGTTCGAGTGCATTCATCATGCATAAGTCCATGCTGTCTGGAATGAACACCTCAGGCTTAGGTAAATGGGCTGGGGTGATGTATATACTGGGGTCATAGGTGGATGGCAGTGTATGGATTAGATTGAGATGTAGAGAAGACGGGTCAGGACTAGCCCGAGGTCCTTTTGGTGGACCTATGGTCTCTTCGTCAATAAGATCCTGAATCTTATGACGGAGGCAGATGCAACGGTTCGTATCATGACAGTGTTGTTGATGATAGGCACAGTATTTAGCTGGGTCATATCTTAGTGGAAGAGGATTTGGAAGGGGTTGAGGTTCTAAGAGCTCTAGGTGCCCTTCTTCTCGCAGCATTTTCAAAGCTTGAGAGAGACTCACGTAGAGAGGATGAAAATTTCGGGCTTGGGGCTAATTTGAAGTGGTTGGTTTTTGGCCATTGAGGGAAGTGGTGATAGTGTCTACTTCTGAGCATTTCGTGACTGTACTACCATCAATAGTAGCATTGGAACTGCGATCAACATTCTTTTTCAAAGGCTCATTATCTTCTGCAAAGATTCCTTGTCTGATGGCATCCTTGATTTGAACCCCCATTTCATGAAGGGCTGGAAAGGTAAACAGAGGTAGAATGACCATCTTCTGCAGCAACTTGCCATGCAGATTTCGAACAATCATCCTAATCTGATCTTTGTCGGAAGGCCTTGTAGTCATCATCGAGGCCTTCACTCTCCATCTCGTCACGAACTCTGAGAAACCCTCCTTTAGCTCTTGGCGGGTGGCTTCGAAATTATGGGTTGTGACCTCGATCTGTGTGTTATAGAAGTATTGAGCAATGAAGGCCTCAGCCAGCTCTTCCCAGTTCTGTTTCACAGAGTTCTCCAATTTCGCATACCAGATTGCGGCTATCCCAAACATGGTTCGGCTGAAGAGAGACAACTTCTGGGCTGGGGTCAAACCCATTGGCCTCAAGATATCAGAAAACAAGTAGAGGTGCACCATTGGGTCTCCAGAGCCGTCGAAACGATCAGTATGCGACATTTTGAAATGTTCTGGTAAGGTAACTGCAGATTCAGTATACCCGTCCTCTAAATCTGGGATGGAGTTCACTCCTTGTGCTTGTTTGAATAACTTCTCCAGTTTATTGACCTTGAGTACAGTTAGGTCAACCTCAAATTCAAATGGAGCTTCAGTTTGATAAACATGAGCTTTAGAGGCCTGTGCTGGGATTGGCTCTGTCGAATTACCCTGAGTCTCTTGGACATTAACAGTATGGGCAGTGGCTCCGGGTGTCGGGTTACTCGTGGGAGGTACATGAGATGCAGAGGTCACAGCCAGCTGTGGCTGTTGTTGCAGTAGCTGGGTTATCACTTCGGCCTGACGAGCCGTGACTTCAGCCTGACGGAGTGCGTCCTGCTGTAGTGCCTTGATTGTCTGTTACAGGTGCTGTATCTATTCTTCCACACTAGCTGGGGGATACTGAGCCATGGGAATGGGTGATTGATCTTATGCTAAGCTGAATGCAGACAATTGTTCCCAGACCAGACCAGACTCGGGCGAATTGAGGTGTGACTGCTGTAGAAACTGTACTAGTGAATTCTTCGTGAACATCCTTCGCTTGTAACCGATGGGGGTGAGGTAAACACAGGTTGCTTCTGAACCAATTATGACCTGACAAAGTCTATCGATACAAGTCCAGAGTACCCGAGGGATATTGGAGCCTTTTGAAGCTATGGTTCCAAGACTACCTTGCAAAAGAAGAAAACAGATAGCATCTCAGCCTGATTTCACCAGAACAAATATGAGCATAGCTGAATGATTGTGCTCTTTACTGAATTCTGCCCCAAAATTCTGCCTGTAAACGGATACCCTCAAGCCGATACTCAAACTTGCAACTGATACATACATCCCTGTAGAGACGCACTCTGACAGCACATATCAAGCAAGTAAGAGCCAAAACACCCCTATGGTGGGGTAGGGTTTCCCTGTCCTATTTTGTTAGGTGCTAGCGTTTCACTACGAACGCAGCGGTTTCAAACAACCTACATTCGGGTAAGCAACCTGTCCTAATTTGGAATGGTCTCTATGGTTTCCGATATGCAACTAGGTCGATTGGTCAAAAAGGGTGCCTCGGCAAAACCAAGGTTTGTGTTCCCATTGTGGCAGAGCCCGTAACCGATCAGGCATATGGCACGCTTTTCCAAGCAAGCCTTTGGCAAACCGTTCAAGAATAGCAGATGGCAAACACTGTGACTTAGGCGCACCAATGCAAATGCAATGCAAAGAAACACATAAGTGTAGACAACATATCATGATTTCGAGTCAAGTTCTCTAATTCCCCAGCAGAGTCGCCAGAAACTGTAGACCGCCCGAACTCTCTCCGCGCGCCCCCCTTTTGAAGAGGGCGCAAATTGGGTTCTAGCTACTACAGTTCGGACTCCTGTCACGGTTCTAAATCTAATCTCACAAAGTGCAATGTAAGACTGATAAATCACCAAAGAGTCCAAATCTGGCAATTGGTTTTGAAAAATCAATTTTGAATCAAAAAGCACCAAACATGGACTGTTTTGCCAAATTACAGAGTCGCCACCTAAATATTTTATTTTGGGAAATTTAGGAAACCCTGACTCGTGCCTAAGGCCACGTGTCCATCATCACCAAAGTTGCCTCGGCTCGGGAACTTGGGTACGAGAGGGGAAGGTCCTGAAATGAGCACCTCCGCTCGCCAGATCAAAGGATCGGCCTCTACTAACATGATATGTTGTTTTATAAACACATGTGTTCTTATTCCGGTTATTTAGCTAACTTACTACGTGATGTGCACGACATATAAGTATAGACTAAATCGCTCGATTTGGAACAAAACATCTCATGTTTGTTTTTCGAAAACGGTTTGAAGATGCTACTCGCAGGTAGGCTAAAATGCGGATTTGGCACCGTCAAGTGGGCTTAAAATATGATGATTTTGCCACTTCGCAAAGTGGGCTTAAAACATACATTTGATGAATTATCCCAAAAAGTAATAAAGCCTTTATCCACAGGCATTCATGCAGTTTATCAATTAAGCAAATAGCCTCATGGCAAGCATGTTATCATGGAAGTCACTTACACTCATGCAAGGATACTAAAGCATAAACACTTACAGTGTACTCCGAGCCAAAAAAAAAAAAACTAGTTAGAAATCAATGCATGATCCTAACTATACAAGATGCCTAATGCAACACATGCAATAATGCAACTAATAGGCTCGGCTATCTAAGATGGCATATGAATGCAACACTTGATAACATGCTTTGAAACACGTATTCAAGAAAGTGTATTGAAATACAATACAGTTTGAATGATTCGCCGAGCCCGGTGCATGCAAGACAAATGAATGATGCACGCATGCAAAGCATAAGGTATGCTAATTGAAATATGCCCTAATCTAACCACTGAAAGCGGGTAAATAAAAGGGAGAAAGACGTGGTGTTGCAAGACATTCACACACGTACGTACGCACACTTATTACAACATTTGCCCTCTCGACGAAGGGTCCGAATAATTAAACTAAGCTACACTAAGCTAAGCTAATTATTACAAACCAACTAATTAACTATTCTAGCTAATTAAATATTACAAAGATGAATTAAGTTAGCTAAACACATTAACTAACTAATTACAAAACCGGTAAATTAACTAGCTAAACAAAGCAGTTAAAATGGCCTCAAGAGGAGGGAGACATGCATGCTCGGTTTGCTTCGCTCGGAGAATATATTGCCTTGCCATGAGTTGCCTCTGTTTGCACTCGCGGTGACCTCAGAGCATCGAACACACTTTCAGGTTGCATCTACCTCAAAACAGGAGCATTTTGGAAAATTTCGCTGCAAGTGGCCGGCCGGCCACTTAAACTGGTCGGCAGGCTACCTCAACTGGCCGGCCGGCCACTTCAAGTGGTTGGCAAGCTAGTGCAAGTGGCCTGCCGGCCACTTCCCTTTCCAGAATCTCAACTTTGCTGCAACAGAGATCAACAAAGGCACAACAATGCATTTGCAAGGAAATGTGTGTGCAACTACTCTCCTTATCATGACTCAAGCTCAAAGGAGCGTAGTACTTGGCCCTCAAGCCACCAATCACGCATCTCAATGCATGATGGCCAAAGAGCCAAGCTTGCACAATGTTAGTGAATGCACAAACAAGACTCGAAGAGCCTCCACCCTATCATGAATGATCTAGGGTGTCGACGACCGAGAAACACAACACGTTTCATCACTTTGAGTATGAAACATGCCACATTCCTCGTGTTTGGATTATCGTTCGATCCAAACACATGCGATGCAACACAAACATGTTATCTTGGCATGTTTTACTCGGTTCAATTTTGTTTACTCATTTTAACTTACCAATTAATCCTTTAATTGATTTGTCCAAATGTGATTGTCCTCTAATGGGAAAGACGGTGTAAACCACAAGTACCTTAAGCATAAAAGAAGCCTCATGCTTTTGGTTAGTAGAAGCCCTCAAAAGAAGGCTAAAACCATTAGGCATGAGAGCCTCAATTCCATGCTCAAGCCAACAAGGGGCTCAAGACCTCTTTCAAAACAAATGAAGGAGTAAACAATGGAGTGCAATGGCATGTATTTCAGCACTGAAATGGCATGCAAAATGACTTAAAATCATGCAAATGATGCATGCAAGACATGCTTGAAGTCAAAGGCATTGAAACTAGCAAAGAGCATAGCACTATAGGCATACAATACTAAGCCTAAATGACCAAACCAACATCGGACAGAGGTTAAATATGCCAAAACAGTGGCTGAAATATGCTAAGATCAAGGCATATAACACAAGGAAAACATGCTCATTTGATGTCTCGCAAACAAGGCATGAAGGCACAACTCTCAAAAGCTCTTAAGGAGTGGAATATGTGAGAGTGTGGCAGTAATATATGCTCTGAAATTACATGCTAAATGATGCCAAAACATGAAATCATCACATACACAACATGTTAAAGGCCTCAAAACTCAAAGCTAGTCAAAGCCCTTTACACTACAACTATGCAAGGCAAGCCTGAAAGGGCCAAGACCACTTCAAACAGAGCTTAAGCATGCTATATCAGTAGCCAAAATATGCTGGAGCCAAGCCAAAACATGCTAGATCAATAGGCTAAAACATGGAGCGTGCTAGGCTAGTGAACAAAATTGCACTACAAGTGTATGAAGAATGCAAGAGGCGACCAAAACAGCCAAAAGTAGAGTTATAACATGGCAAATTAGTGGCAAAAACGTGTTTAAACTGAGCTAAGACAAGTCACAAAAACATGCCACTTTGTAAGGCTAACTAGGCATAGCATGGAGAGACAAGGAGGGGAGGCCACCCCCTTCTATTTGGGACCTCAAAACAAGTTTTCTACCACTAAAATTCCTCTGGAATTTAGTAGTTTTAAGGCCAAAAAGAAGTTGTTTGAAAAGCTTGAAAGATAGCTCAAAAGGCCTTACAAGCCAAGGAGCACCATTGAGGAAACACCCCCTAGCTAAACAAGGCTTAAACCACCATTTTAGAACCTCAAAATCAGAGTTTTTTATGGTTCAAAACCAGCCCCAAAATAGTACAAAACAATGGAAAAATGGGCTAAAAGCAAGTGTGCAAAAACAAACTTGAAAGGAGGAAGTGTTTACCCTTGAAGCACAGCAGCAAAATGGCCAAAATTCTGAGCTTAAACCAGCTTTGAGAGCTCAAAATAGACTCCAAGGGATCTCAGCCCAATAGTGATCAAGTTTGATCAAGGATGCCTAGGCCAAGGAGAGGTGTATCTCCAAGTGTATCTCTTGTACGCACATAAGGGCAAGAGAGAGAGCAAACTAGAGAGAGAGGTTGAAATTTTGCTTACAAAATTATAGAGAGGGGGATTTCTAGAGAGAGATGCTCCCAAAATTGTCCACTTTTCCAAATGAGAGATATGGCTCCAATATATAGCAAAAATGGAGCATTGGTCGAAATATCTGAGTTTGGAAATATCTGGAGTAGTGTAAGGCAGCTGAAGGAGAAATATCTGCCATTTCTGAGCATTTTGGAAATTTCTGGCCGACCGGCCACTTCAACTGGCCAGAAAGGATCATTTTTCGCTGGCATATGGCTAGCATGCTCCATTTGTGGCCGGTACACTCCCATAGAGGCCGGCAGCAAAAACTAGCCCCTAGTCCCGACTTCAACCAAGCATAACTCCTTCATCTGGATTCCTTTTCAAGTCATTATTGAGCCTAAACTGAAGCCCTGGAAGGCTTCTTTCCAATGGTGGCAGCCTCGGGGTCGGCAGCAAAATCTAGCCCCTAGTCCCAACTTCAACCAAGCATAACTCATTCATTTGGACTCCTTTTCAAGTCATTCTTGAGCCTAAACTGAAGCCGCCGAAGTCTTCTTTCCAATGGTTGCAGCGTCACATCAAAATTCGAAGTGTGCTAAGAGATATACCTCTTTTGGTGAAGACTGCTCAGCTTAACTTCAACTAGCCATATCTCCCTCATCTGACCTCAGCTTTAGGAGATTCGTGAGTGCAAAATGAAGCCCTAGAAGTCTTCTTTCCAACGGTGGTGGCCTCATAGCTGAAATCCAAGTGTACAAATGGATAGGCCTGATTTAGCGAGGGCTGCTCGACTCTCTCTTATCGATTCAAGCCCAACTTCTTCCCCAACTAGGTTTCTTCTCTCCTCTCCTCTTTTCATCAACTCTAAACCCCTAAAAAAGATGTTTTAAAGATTTTTTCAAAGAGCTCACCTCTCTTCCATTCATTTCTACTTTGTCCTTGCTCAGTTTACCGAAAAGCGCAACATTTAACAAAATGCGAGCCTCGGAACCATCATAGAATCATTTTTGAAAATCTATTGAAAGTGAGGGTTTCAAAGTCTAAAGTCTTTTTGGTCCAAAAATGGGGTGTGAGGTTTGGATTTGACGCTCTCCTTGCCAAAGCAATCAAACCTTTGCATAGCATAACCTACACCATCAAGTAAGCAATCAGTAGCACCCAAGTCTTAAGGGCGGTCAAAAATGGGGTGTCTACAGTTGCCCCTCTTTGATAGAGCTCTGAGTAAAAAAATGACGTGAGTGAATGTCAAAGCCCAGAGATGACCCATTTTTGACAAGGCCGAAGACTTGGACAAACAAAATGTAGAGGCAGAAACAAATGGTTGTGCCCGCAGGCTGCCTACATATCCCTTTGCAGGGAATCAAACCAGCGTAGTTCAGGGGCAGGATGCTAAATGATACACAATTGTAATGAAACAATGTAAATCACATACAATGCAACGAAATAATCAAAGCACAAGCGGTGCAAAACCACACAAATATCATAAAGGGATGAAGATGCAAAATCAAACTACGTTTAACACAAAAAAGGTATCGGAGCCCTCAAACCACAATTCTCCTAGTGGAACAGGTGCATGCATATGCAGAACTATGTGTTTCGAAGCAAGAATACAAGTAATTGGGCGGGATGATACTAGTGAGGAATGATCTGCTAGGGAAAGACCGTGATCCTACATGCTAAATGCAACAAAACAAAGTACAATGCAATGGATGCAACAGATAGTACAGTAGATGCAAAAGGGGAACATACTCCAACCATGCTAAAATTATGAGAGGAGGAAGAAAAGATTCCAAACACGCCGAAATTGTGTGAGGAAAGAGACACTCTAATCACGTTGAAATCGTGAGAAGAGGTCTGAAAACAAGCAATCAGGAGTGCGCTCGACGCAACCTGAGATAAATTCCAAACACGCTGAAATCGTGAGAGGAAAGGGGCACTCTAACCACGCTGAAATCGTGAGAAGAGGTCCAAAAACAAATCAAATCAGGAGTGCATTCCACACAACCTGAGATAAATTCCAAACCTGCTGAAATCGTGTGAGAAAAGAGACACTCTAATCATGTTCAAAAAATGAGAAAAGGAAAACCAATTCCAAACACGCTGAAATCGTGTGAGGAAGGGCACACTCTAACCACGTCGAAATCGTGAGAAGAGGAAAACAAATTCCAAACACGTTGAAATCGTGTGAGGTAGGGCACACTCTAACCACGCCGAAATCGTGAGAAGAGGAAAACAAATTCCAAACACGCTAAAATCGTGTAAGGAAGGGAAAATTCCAAACACGCTGAAATCGTGTGAGGAAGAACATACTCTAACCACGCCGAAATCATGAGAAGAGTAAAACAATTTCCAAACACGCTGAAATCGTGTGAGGAAGAACAGACTCTAACTACGCTGAAATCATGAGAAGAGGAAAACAAATTCCAAACACGCTGAAATCGTGTGAGGAAGAAAGACAAATTCCAAACATGCTGAAATCGTGCAAAGAAGGACACACTCTAACCACGCTGAAACCGTGAGAAGAGGTCTGAAGAAAAGCAATCAAGAGTGCGCTCGACGCAACTTGAGATAAATTCCAAACACGCTGAAATCGTGTGAGGAAAGGAACAGACTCTAATCACGCTGAAACCGTGAGAAGAGGTCCAAAGAAAGCAATCAAGAGCGCGTTCCACGCATCCTGAGATAAGCCCTGAGGGACAATGATCCTAAACGCTGCTCAGCGTAAAAGGATAAATGATAAAAGATAGCACAAGATGCAAACAAATGCAATAAGTGTGATGATATGATACATATTACAAGCAATGTATGATGTTTAGGGAATGCAATAAACAAACAAAGCGGCACTTTAGAAAGCACCTCATGGGGTGAGTGGCGATAAACTGCTCTACTCTGACGGGGATCTCCCCTTTACGTTCTTTGAACTCTTACCTTCAACTCATAGTTCAAAGGTTCTGAAATGCTGACAAGGGGTAACTTCTGCATGTAGAAGCCACGGATGCCACCTTTCTTCCTGATCATATTCAGAACTTTCCCTATTCTCCAACGGGGTGACAGACTAGGTTGGTTTAGTATCCAGAATTGAGGCGCACACATTCTATCTCAATCTATGGGGCTGCCATACAGATTTCACGCTGGGAATACATCCCTGGGTATTTAAACCAGACTTTAGTTCGGAAATTCCAAACCTTTGCGTTCTAGGCATCAGCCATTCGAACTCTAGTTTCCACCATCGTAGTTGGCCTCCTAGGAACTCATTGCAAACACAGCCAAGACGCCTCTGGCAGGGACTGGTTTTTGGAGGGAGCACTTTGATTTCCATTCTGGCTTGAAGCAGGCTTGAGCTTAAGCTTGAGGTAGAGGTACACTCATACTTCGGAGCATTGACAATGCCTGAAGAGGTACACATCCGGAATGCAATCCCGAAACTTGCTGAAGTTGAAACACACTCAGATGCTCCAAATTTTCCCTCTTTTCTTTTGTTTTGCAGTCCGAAACCTATATAGCTTTAGACAGGTCCTAGTTCTACTATTCTCACATGACCTGGGTTAAACCTTGCAGTTTTATGAAAGAACAAATCCGGTTTTGCACAAACGTGGAGAACGACACAGCACTCTGAGCACAAAACGATTCATTTTTTGACATTGAGAAATGAGTTCTTAACCGGATATTGAGCCTACACCTGACCACAGTCAAAACGACTCAACGAAGAAAAAACGAAGGTAAAACAACCTAAACAAATCTATTGACACTCGAAACGACTCAAAACAAGAATCGAGACAAACAAAAACAATAGACACGACATTCAGCCGTGTTCCAATGGCGAGAGACCTCTCAGTTCACGAGGAGCCAGTTTCTTCGGGTATTGTTTCCCACCCTTTCTTATTTGTGATTCTCGCATCACTCTGGCGCTCAATCTCTTTTTCTCTGAAAAGCCCTTCCTCACTTTTTCCCTCAGCGCACATCTCTCTATTCTTTAATCTCTCTTATTTTTTATCCCTCCCCTGGGTGGTTGATGGATAAACAGGAAGTGGTGGGCTCTTGCCCCTAGCATTCTGCTAGATTCTCCTTCTTTCGCTCACAACTCGTGAGCTTTCCCCCAGAGGGGTTGCACTACAACTGGGTGTACTGCAGATCTGCAACTAACATCGATTGACGATGCGCTTGGCTTAGCTTGATCGAGGTGAGTTTACAACATGTCCCACCGGCCAGGCATACAATTGATTGGTCTTACACATCACATTTTCTACATCCCCATTCCGGGTCAGACGCCAATTTTTTATTTGATCATCCAGATGAGGGAACTAAATATCCCACTCCAATTCCAGTTCATGCTTCGCACTTAGCTTGATACCTCGTTGCTTGGAGGATGAGGAGGCTTTCATCCCTTTGCTTGTTAGCTTCGGTTGTGCCCTTTCTGGCAAGCATGGTGCCCTTTTCTGACAAGTACACTAATAACGGGAAAAGACAAAAAACCTGACTCGACTGTGCCCCTAGTTCATCATTTTGACCATTTTTTTCATTTTGTTTTGGCTTTCTACTAAAACAATTTTGACCAAAATAAGAGTTAGATTAACATGCTTGTTCAACTTTTTGATTTGAAATCATGTAAATCAAATTGTGAGCACTGAAAATTTTCCTTCTTTGGGTCCAAGAAATGGTCCAGTTTTGGATATACCTGGACCTCTTCCTCAACGGGTAGTAGAATTTCGCATTGACTTAGTGCCGAAACCTGTACCAATTTCTAAAGCGGCAAACAGAATGGTGCCTAAGGAGCTTATGGAGATGAAAAAATAGCTGAAAGAGATGTTTCATAAAGGGTTCATTCGTTCAAGTAACTCCCCGTGGGGAGCACCTGCGATCTTTGTCTCCAAGAAAGATGACACTCTCCGTATGTGTATAGATTACAGATAGCTAAACAAGGTGACTATCAAGAACAAGTATCTGCTACCTAGAATTGATGACTTGTTTGATCAGTTGAAGGGGGCAGCCATGTTCTCTCAGTTTGATCTCAGAACGGGTTACCATCAGATGTGTGTATTAGAGGAAAGTATACCGTTTACTGCTTTTCAGACCCGGTATGGGTTGTACTAATTTCCTGTAATGCCTTTTGGTTTGACCAATGCTCTTGCCTATTTCATGGACTTGATGACCGTATCTAGATAAGTTTGTGATTATCTTCATAGATGATATCCTGGTGTATTCTAAGAATGAGGAGGAACATGGAGAACACTTGAAAGTTGTATTGCATACTTTGAGGGAGCAACAGTTATACGCTAAGTTCAGTAAGTGTCACTTTTGGGAGAAAGAAGTTCAATTTTTGGGACATGTTGTATCCAATCAGGGGATATCGATAGATCCTGAAAAAGTTGTTACGATCAAATAATGGAAGCAGCCCATGAACCCTACAGAGGTGAGAAGTTTTTTAGGATTAGCTAGTTATTACAAGAGATTTATAGAGAATTTTTCCACTATTGCAGCACCTATGACCAAGTTGACCCACAAGAATGTGAAGTTCTTATGGACAGATGACTGTAAGAAAGCTTTCCAGAAGTTAAAGCAGCGGTTAACTACAGCTCCGGTGTAACTATACCAGTACAAGGATAAAAGTTAGTAGTGTTTACTAATGCGAGTGGAACTGGCTTGGGATGTGTGCTGATGCAGCATCAGAAGGTTGTATCTTATGCTTCTTGACAGTTAAAACCTCATGAGAGACGATACCCTACTCATGACTTAGAGTTGGCAACAGTTGTTTTTGCGTTGAAAGTGTGGTAGCACTACTTGTTTGGGAGCACTTTGAGTTGTACACAAATCACAAGAGCCTCAAATATCTCTTTTCTCAAAAAGAGTTGAACATGAGGCAACAGAGGTGGGTTGAATTCGTCAGTAGTTATGATTTCGAGATCCTTTACCACCTAGGAAAATGAAATGTGGTTGCAGATGCACTTAATCAACAACATGGGATTATAGCTTCTTTGATGATTCAAGAATGGAAGTCCTTGGAGTTAATTTTGATGCATGACGTTCAACCAATAGAGAATGCAAAGAGGGCGTACATTGATAGTTTGATCGTGCAGCCAACGTTACTGGGTAAAGTTCGTCAAATGCAGAACTTAGATGAGTTTCTCTTTAGAAAACTCGATGACCTTGTAGTGGATTTGATCGATGATTGTCCTACTGATTGGTCGGTGGACTCAGATGGGGGATTGCGATTCAAGGGCAAGTTGTGTGTACCTGACATTGTTGAATTGAGGAAAGAGATTATGGATGATGCCCATAGGTCCCGATATACCATTCACCCTGGTGGGACTAAGATGTATCATGACCTGAAGAGGACATTTTGGTGGGAAGGTATGAAGAAAGACGTAGAAGAGTATGTTTCTCGATGTTATGTGTGCCAACAAGTTAAGGCAGAACACCAGCGACCGTTTGGACTTTTGCAGGCTCTTGAGATTCCTACTTGGAAATGGGAGTACATCTCTATGGACTTCGTGGATGGATTGCCACGGTCTAAGTGAGGCAACGAATCTATTTGGGTGATAGTGGATCGACTTACCAAGTCTGTTCATTTTATTCTAATCAGTGTTCACCGAACAACGGATAAACTAGCTAGTCTATATATTCGGGAGGTGGTGCGACTTCATGGCACGCCAGTTTCTATAGTTTCGGATCGTGATCCGTTGTTTGTGGTAGAGTTTTGAGAGAGTTTTCAGCATACTTTGGGTGCTAGGTTAGCCTTGAGCATGGCTTATCATCCTCAGACAAATGGGTAAAATGAGCAGGTAAATCAGATCTTGGAGGATATGTTGAGAGCTTGTGTCCTCGATCTTGGTGGTAGTTAGGAAGAACACTTGCCATTGGTGGAGTTTGCTTATAATATTAGCTATCACTCCAGTATCGGGATGGCACCTTTTGAGGCTTTGTATGGGAGACCATGTCGATCACCTACTTGTTGGATGGAGGTAGGAGATGCACCATTGTTAGGGCCAAAGTTGGTAAGAGAGACCACGGAGAAGGTAAACATTATTCGGGAACATACTAAGATTGCACAAAGCTGTCAAAAGAGTTACGCTGATAGAAAACGTAAGGGGGTTGAGTTGAATGTTGGAGATTTTGTATTTTTGAAGGTTTTGCCGATGAAGGGTATCATGCGGTTCGGAATGAAGGGAAAGTTGGCACCTAGATTTGTGAGACCATACGAGATCACTGAGAGGATTGGTAATGTGGCTCACAAATTAGCCCTACCACCTGCTTTAGCTATGATTCACAATGCGTTCGATGTATCTTTATTGCAAAAGTGTGTGCAAGACCCTTCCCAAGTAGTATCACCTGAAGTGTTGGAGATTAGTGACGATCTAACGTATGTGGTGCGACCAGTTACTATTTTAGATCGGGATGCAAGGCAGTTGCGACGCAAGAAAGTGAACTTGGTGAAAGTGCAGTGGAGCGAGGATGAGAACAATATTACTTGGGAGTTAGAAGAGAAAGTTCAGCGTATGCATCCAGAACTTTTTGCTTAGTACTCTCTCCTATCGAATCTCGGGACGAGATTCTTTTGAGGTGTGTATATTGTAGCGACCCTAATTTTCTTAAATCATTATTTATTTATTATTATGATTGTTATTATCTTATTTTATTGGCTTTATTAATTATGTGGTCAGATGAGAATTTAATGTGATATTTAATGAATTTAATTTGGTGATTAATTAATTTAATGTGTTATTTAATTATATATATATTAATCTAAATATTTAAATATTTATATTTGTTATATTAAAAAAAAAGAGATGTTTATATATATATATATATTTTATCTTATATTTATATTTATATATATTATAATTATGTTGTAGTATATAATATAATATTATATAATAGTTTATTAGGTTATTATATATTGAGATTTAGGCTTGTAATTTAATATATTTAAGAAGTCAATTAGGTTAGATGTTAATTAGAAGAAAACAAAGAAAAAAAAAGAGAAGTGCTGTGCGGCGGGGGCAGCGGCAAGCTCAGTGAGAGAGAGAGAGAGAGAGAGAGAGTGTGTGTGTGTGTGTGTGTGTGTGTGTGTGTGTGTAATCAAAGAAAGAAATTAATCAAAACATAGTGTTGTGTGTGGTTGTGTGTGGCGTAAAAAGGGACAACGGAAGAGGAGAAAAAGATTAGGGTTTTGTTTTGGTGGCTTCATTAGTTCTTTAAATAATTCTTTGATCTTCAAAAAAATATTGTGAGTACAAAACCTACTTCCCTTGATTTATGTTTAATTCATTGTTTTTATTTATTTATTTGATGTTAGTTTGATTTTGTATTTACATAAAGATAATAGATTGATTTTAATTATTTTGATTAGTGGTGTATGTAAAATTTAGGATTTTTAGATGATTGATTGATTGATTTTTTGATTAGTTGTGTATGTAAAGTTTATGATTTTAGATGATTGATTGATTTTAATTATTTTGGATTAGTTGTGTATGTAAAGTTTAGAGTTTTTAGATGATTGATTGATTTTAATTACTTTGATTAGTTGTGTATGTAAGGTTTAGGGTTTTTAAATGATTGATTGATTTTAATTATTTTGATTAGTTGTGTATGCCAGGTTTAGGATTTTTATATGGATTTATTTTATGGTTGTAATCACACGCATGGTTATATGAAATTAAAATTAATTACGAACCCATAGATAAATTCTTTATACTCCACCATGACTCCATGGATTGTTGTTTTATTTGAGTGATGGTGAGAAAGAATGTATAAAAAAAAAAGTGAGGATTATGAGATTTATTTGAATGTCTTTGGCTTGGCATTGTTATGTTTATTCTCAGGAATGAGATGTTGTGTATATATATATTGTTGTCTCGTTCTCATGAGTAGATGAATATTTTGATTTACGCGCGTACGTATATGCTAACCATCCGTGGAGTGTGAATCAAACTCGGGACGATATCCCCGTGCAAGTTTGGCTTCGGAGCGATGTTAGGTATACGGGAGGCACATGGGATATATGTGTAGGCCGGAAGTGGAGGCCGAAGTGGTGGAGTTAAGGTACAAAGAATTTAATTATGAGTTTATTGGTATAGTGTGAATTGTATTGATTTTTACATCTTGAAAAAAAAAATAGTAAACGACCTCGATAAATTATGAAATTTGAACAGAGGCATGTATACGTGATTCTAGATAACTTTTTTGTTTTAACTTTTTATTAAAAAGATCGATTAGAACTTATAATCGGATGATCTTAGTTATTGTCGGTTTGATTCATTTTAGCAATGTAGATTTTAGAGGCTGTTTTAACCCACGAAACGAGCTCATTTTTAATGGTTTTTAGAAAACTGAAGTAAAACATTATTCTGCACACTTTTTGTGTTTTGAACTTTTCTGAAAAAAAATCATCTTAGGGCAATTTTTGTTCGTTTTCAGCTTCAGATTTTTCGATTGAATTCCGTCTAGGTTTTTCTATCAAGTTTTTCTCTCAACCTGTTCAGTTTCTGTTAAATTCGCCACCTGTTCAGTTTTTCTCTCACGAGTTTTTCTATCTATTAGGAAATTTGATTCTGTACAACTTTTGTTCTTTGAATTTTAGTCAATTCGAATTATTTAAGCTTGAAACGGTGTATTTTTATACTTCTTCAGCAAGTTACTTATGATTAAATTATACTAACTTTATTTTTTTTGCAGGATGATAGGTCTTACTAACTTTTTTATGCAAGACTGACCCACCATATTTTTATTTCTATTTTGTTTATTTTATAATCAATTTATATTTCGTTGTGTACGGCCAATAAACTAAATGCCACCGTATCTCGGGAAACTACTCATTCATCTCGGCGCAGTTGGAACTACTTGTCTTGTCCCGTAATAAGAATTTAATGTATTTTTGTTTGTGTCTGGTGGACACGTGGGTGTTAAATCTTCTACTCATACCAGTATATTTTGTATACTGACTCGTTTTGTCTCTTGGCGACTCGAGTGCGTTCTGTTTGAGCGCAACTGAGCTTCCTTGGCAGGATTGGTTGGGGCTATAGTGATGACGAGAAGTAACTATAGTTTTTGGACATATCTCTTGGACTTCTTTTGTTTTCTTGAGCTTAGGATTGATATTAGTTTATGTATTTATTATTTTTTTATGACCTTAGTATTGGGATATTTTGGCATGGTTTGTAACCATACACTATTTAAGTTATTTTTTTTATGACCTTAGTATTGGGATATTTTGGCATGGTTTGTAACCATACATTATTTAAGTTATTTTGACTATGTGTTGTTACTTTAATATTGGAGGTATTGGTTAGTTATGAAATTATGGTGAATGGTTTGGTTGGCAATTAGTTTTTTTTTTTTTGTTTCACCTCTAGGATTTGGATGATGGAATATTGATTGGGGTTTATCCTAATTTAATATTTAATTGTCCAAATTTTGGGTGTGACACCGACAGTGCATCATTTCTGGCTGGCAGGACACTTCACTGGCCGGCAGCATCCCTCCATGGCCAGCAGGCCACTGATGTAAATCTCAGCAAATATTTCGTAAGATGGAGCGGGAAGGTTCTGAAAATGCTCAACCCTGTAAACAGAGGCTTTCGAGAGCGAAACAGAGGTCTTTTCGAGCCAAAACCGAGCATATGCACCTTCCACTTCCCGAGGCGGAGCAGTGGCAGCATAGTTTAATGTCTTAATTGCTTAGTTCGTATACATTTGTGTTGTAATTTAATTAATTAGTTTGCTAGTTAGTTAAAGTGTTGTAATAATTAGTTATTAGCTTAACTAGTTATTCATTTGACTTATAATAATTAGTCTAATTAGCTTAAATAGATTAGCTTAGCTCTTATTCATTCGGACCCTCCTTCATGAGGGCGTAATGTTGTAATAAGTGTGTGTGCGTGTGTGTCAGTTTTCCAACCCCACATCTTTCTCCCTTTTATTTAATCACTTTCGATGGTTAGATTAAGGACATATTTCAATTAGCATACCTTATGCTTGCATCCATTCATTTGTATTGCATGCACCGAGGTTCGGCACATCATTCAAACTACATTGGCATTTCAATATACTTATTTGAATACGTGTTTAATCGCATATTGTTCAAATCAATCCATATGACATATTAGTAGCCGAGCCTATTAATTGCATATTGCATGTGTAGCCTTAGGGATCTTGTATAGTTTGGAAGCATTCATATTTTACTAAGTCATGTTTTCTTAGCTTGGAGTACTAGGTGAGTTTTTACGCTTTAGCATATTTGCATAAGTATGAATGTTACCATGATTAGCATGCTTGCCATGAGGCCATATGCTTAAATGCTAAACTATGTGAATGCCTGTGGGTGAAGGCTTGTTGTTTGAATTGGAATAATTTAACGAATGTATGTTTTAAGCCCACTTTGTTGAGTGGCAAATCACGTTTTAAGCCCACCATGTTTGGTGGCAAATTCGCCAACTTTAAGCCCACTTGAAGTGGCAAAATTCAAACCATTTTCGCAAACAAACATGAGTTCAATTGTTCCAAATTAAGCAAACTAGTCTATACTTGCTTGTGCTCATCACATAGTAAAGCTAGTTTAATAACCAGAATAAGAGCACATAATGTTTATAAAAAATCATATCATGATTAGTAGAGGCCAATCTTTGATCAGGCGAGCGGGGGTGCTCAATTCATGACCTTCCCCTCTCATACCTAACTTCCCGAGCCGAGACAACTTTGGTGATGACGGACACATGGCCTTCGGCATGAGTCAGGGTTTCCTAAATTTTTCCAAAACAAAAATATTTAGGTGGCAACTCTGTATCTGGCAAAGCAGTCTAACTTTGGTGATGACGGACATGTGACCTTCGGCATGAGTCAGGGTTTCCTATATTTCCCCAAACCAAAAAATATTTAGGTGGCGACTCTGTATTTGGCAAAGCAGTCCAATTTTGGCATTATTTGATTTAAAATCGATTTTCCAAAAAGATTTGCCAGATTTGGACTCTTTGGTGTTTATCAGTTTTACATTGCACTTGTGAGACTAGATTCAGAATTGCGGGAGTCCGAACTGTGAGGCCTTTGTTTCAAACCTTCCGAAAGGGGCTCGAAAAAAGGCGAACTTGATTCTCAGCCCTGAGAATGTCCATGGATTCCCGTAAAGCTTCGGCCATTGCACGGACCAAAGCACCCATGGCCTGCTGACCAACTAGTTTAGCAATATTGGCCTGACCAACCCTTTCTTCTTGCACCGAAATCTCATCCTGTAAAGGCACCTCATGCATTCTAGGCCTACCGTGCCTTCCATCACCACGTCCACGTCGTGACATCGCAATAAAGGTAACATAAGAGATTAGCACATTTAAAAATGTACCAAAGCTAACTCACTTGTGTCCTAATAAGATGGACAATAGTAATTCAATCCACATAAGCACGTAGTCATATAAACACATACGAATTTCCTTTGCAGATAATAATCGTCCCGCGACATTACCAGAGTTCCAACTAGAATTAGTAGGAATAAAGTGCTCTTTTAATAGGACTTCTAAAACTTGTAGACCCAATCGATATCTTAGGAATTAAATCTCATACCCATATAATCACATAAGCATGTTATCACATAGTATTACAAACATACAAATATCTCTATCAAGCAAGATAAACCCATTGTAGTAAGAACCACTTTCCTTGTACCCAAAATATTCAAAACTAGTACGCTCTAATACCAAATTGTAACGTCCCGAAATAATTACTATAACCCATACTCAACATTAATAAGCTATTACAATGACAAAATAGTTATCTTTCATTGATTTACAATTTAGCTTTACAAAGGAAGGATATAATAGAAAGACAAGATGAAAGTTAGACAAATAAGAAATGTCCTAAAGGCTTACAGCTTTCCAAGACGATGCTTGGTTACAACAAAAGTGGACTTAAGTCCAATACAGTTAAAGTCTTGGCTTGTACAAAAGTAAGTACAGTAAATGTACAAAATAAGCTCTCGCTCCAAGTTCTCCCAAGCTATTGCCTTGATAGAGGCATATAATCAGCACCTGAAATGTTTTTCCTACATAAGGTGAGTTAAAGCCTAATAGAAATAGTCCAACATAGTATATGAATCTCAACAAAGCTATAAGGTGAATGCGTATGCAACGCTCGTGCTAAAACATTTTTATATCTCTTTCCAAAACTATGCAATGCCATAATAATGTTATAAATCACTTTCTTTGAAATAAAAGATAAGGCAGTGAATCACACTATGGAAATTTCAAAACAATATAACCTTTCCTGGAAATTTCGTCCTGAGGAAACCGTAAACCAGGACCTATGTAAACGTAGGCTATACAAGCACTACTATTGCCATTTTATGAAAATTTCGTCCACGAGATCAGTACCTGTGTATATGCACAGTTTTTAGGATTTTCACCATGGACACTCAGGCCAACTTATTTCAACATTACAATTCATGTTTCCCAGATTCACCTTTTTTTCTCAAAACGATAAACAGTTTCAATGTATAAATGTGAGATAATGCTCAATGCAAATGAATGAGAAAATGGTTTCAATTCTCCTAATTCACATGCAATTTCTACAACACTCATAGCTATCTTCCATTGATAGCTCAAAACAAATATTTCTAAATAGATAAACAATTATTAATAAAGATAAACTCTCCAACTTTTCAAGAGGTGAGTGATAATACATATCTAACTCCACCATCTTCATCAACATTGATCCAATTTCACAATTGTAATGTCACTCTCATAATTTATATAAAATTAACATTTGAGACATTTAGGGCAAACTCCTTTTTCTTTCCAAAATCAATCCCAAACATCAAAATCAACCATTTCTCTCCAACTCAACATTATTTTCAACATCACAATCATTTTTAGGAATCTATTTCAAAAATCCCTCTTTAATTTCTTATCCCAAACCCTAGACTATTCCAAGCCTTCCAAATCCCAATATTGTTTAGAAATAACAAATAACTAAGTTAAAACTCATAAAAAGAGTGGAGATATCCCTACCTCAAGCTTAGAAGACGAGAAAGAGAAAATGAAGACACTTCAAGGACGCCGAAACCTAACTTTGTTCGGATCAAAACGAAGCCCACGGCGTGCTCTACGTTTTTAACAAAGGCATACGGGTGAAAAGATCAATGGGTCTAAGTGTATTTGAGGGAAATAGATGAGTTTTAGAGAGAGAGTGAGAGAAAATAGGGTTTTGAAATGTTTAGAGAGAGAAATGAAAAAGTGACTCAGAAAAGAGATTTTACAAATTGATATGCGCAGTTCGCTCGAGCGCAATATGTGTCGCTCGAGCGAGCAGACACAATAAGTTGCACCGCTCGAGCGCAAGAAACCTAGCTCAAGTGCAGAATACGAACTCCCAGTAGTTTTACAAGAAAAAGACCGTCGCTCGAACATAAAAAGCTTCACTCGAGCGAAGAATACAAACTCCTAGTATTTCTGCAGACCTGCAAAAGTACTAGAGGCTCACAAAGTATGCTCGAGCACAAAAAGTATCGCTCGAGCGAAGGAACAAAATTTTAAGCAACAACCGTTTGAAAAACAAGCTACCAACTTATTCCAAACACAACCAACACAACTCAAAAGCCAAACTCAAAGAGAAATAAGGAGAAACAAGACCAGAATGCCTATAAACAACAATAAACCTGGATCCAAAACATCAAATGGGTCGGGTCTAAATCAGAATTGCTATAGTTATTATATTAAATATTTTGAAGGATAATCCTTAAACAAAAAGATTTTAAATGTTTTTTAAGTTGTTGAATTGAGATGGGGGCGGGGGCATTACATGAGATACAATTTTTTTTAGAAAAGTTGTATGAATTGACATGACACTCTTATATAGGATGAGATTCATATATTTAAGGTCATATATTTAATGAGTCTTATCTTATGTGAGAGTTATATTTACTTTTGTGATAGAATTCTGTATACTTAAAATTTTGGAAGGATAAAATCCATTAGACTGCAGTCTAGTTGTAGAGAAGGCCAGTTTTATTTATTTATTATTTTTGTAAATGGGATTGACCATAGTCCATGGTCATTAGAGCAAGTTGTTGGCAAATGAAACAGGTGAAACTATTTTTATTTTTTTTTTGAAAGTGGGACTGATCATAATCCATGGCCATCAAAGCAAGTTGTTGGCAAATGAAAAAGGGAATCTAATTTTGAGGGCACAACTTACAAACAACATCATTGTCACTACAAGAAATCAACTTTTTAGGGACAACTTTATTTCAATCCTAAAAATGTAATATTTGTTGGGAAAAAACTTTAGCCAAGTAATTTTGTCTGTCTTGAAGTTTGTCCCAAATGGTCTATTCGGAAAAGTCAAAATTTGACTTTTAGAGACAAAATTTTGCGTTTGTCACTATAAATAGATTTTTAGAGACAAAAATATGTGGTTTTAAAAAGTTTTGATTTTGAGACAATCAAAATTGGTCTCTAAAAGTCTATTACAAACTACCACAGGCAAAGTATTTATGGAGACAAATAATTTAGTTTTTGAGACAACCCAAATTGGTCTCTAAAAGTTTTAGTTTTTGAGACAAGTGGAAGTTGTGTCTAAGAGTTTTTGTTTTTTAGACAAAATGTTTTTTCAAACAACTAAAATTGGTCTCTAAAAGTTTGATGATCTACATTTTTTTTTTTTTTTTGCTTTTTGTTTTTTTAACAATTACTCTAAAAATATTGGTTTGAACAGAAACTCATATTCCTTACTTGATTTCTCAACAACCAAACATAAAATATTAAGCATATCACTGAACCATTTGTTCATCTCTAAATTAAAATTCAACAACACCAACAAAAAAAAAAAAAAACACTATGCTTATCACATTCAAAGAGACTTAATCAAAAGTTATTTTAATGACAAACAAATACCATGCTCTGATTCATTAATATGTAATATTTGATTGTATATCATAAACTGATAGAGATTTCAAAAGTATCATTTCCAATTTATAAGGCTAGTGCCATAAGCATTGTTTGTAACATTCAACTATTCAATGAATAGATTGTAAATTGTAATCATATCTACCTACAAAATAGAACAACTCATCCATCACATCTTCTCAAGGGCTTCATTGAAATGTTATTCAAAATCTCGCAAAGAGCTCCCAAGCCTTCAAAGTGCACATTTAAATTTCAATCTACCACATCATGACCACAACATTAGCAAGACAATAAGACAAAGTAAAGGAAATATAACCAGACAATTCACATATGTACTAAGCTAAACCACATTAAAAACTTCATTTTTCATTTTTGAACACATCCCTTCTATATCTATTATCTACTCCAAGTTCCTCTACTCATTCCATATGCAACAATCGTAATTCACACCCATTAACCAAAACATTAAATCATTATATCTCTGTGCAACTGTGCCTGTTTTGGTATGACCAAGAAATGACTTGCAAGTACACCATAAACGCACAATAAATAAAACCCAAAAAAAAAAAAAGAAAAGAAAAAAGAATCACCTAAAGCTTTTAGGGTGATTTTATTTTCATGACCCAATCACATTTACCCAACAAATTAACTAAATTTGAGATCCCTATCATCTCTCTTATTTCCATTTCAAACAACATAATTCAACATAATTCATAAGCTTTTAGACCAAACTTTTTTCATTCAAGGGAAGCTATGTGTTGTGTCTGAGTTAATGCTAAGCTATGTGTTGGGATTACATAATTCATAAACTTTTAGACCAAACTTTTTTCATTCAAGGGACTGCAATTATTAATGCTAAGCTATGAATTCATGCCCAACAAAATGGATTAAAAAAAAATATTAAGTGCATACTCATGAAAATAGTATAGAAACCCACAAAGGAAACGAATGTAGATCTCAAAAGATGACTTACTAAGAAGAAGAATTAGTAGAGGGTCCCCTTCGACTAATCTGTTGCATCAAGAAGTCGACTTTGGCATTGTATTCCTTGCAATCGAACTCTAAGATTTGAATTCTTTCCTCCAGCTCCTCATTGATTCTTAGTGTAACTCGTGACCACCCATATGCGTACAAATGAATTTCAACTTCCTCTATGATCTTTGGAATATGGTTACTGCATCTATAACATGGACACCAAATCTTATCCGCCCCTGGTTTCATATGATCACGAGCAAACATGATAAATTCCCTTACCCCATCAATGTACTGAGGTGACCTTCTATTATGAAGTTGCATCCAACTCCTATCCATGGTGAAAAAGTACTAAAGAAGAAACAGAAAAAAAAATAAAAGAAAAATAAAAGAAAAAGGTAACAAAAGTACTGAACTAGGAGGAGATAAAGAACACAACATGCTTAAAAGCTTCAAAAATAGGATATACTAAAAATAGGAAATATGATGCAATAACTGGATGTCAATCAATAATAAATAATTAAAATAAATAAGTCCTTAACATTTAAACTTAACACAAACAAATTAAAATATTGTTTAATGCAAGCCAATACAAATTAAATCCAACTCAAGCTTAAACATAACCAATACCTTTTAAATCCATTAATACAACCAATACAAAATAAACTACACAATAGTTCGTTACTAAGACCGCCAAAATTCACAACTTTTCTTAGGATAAGGTGAGTGCATAACTGCATTTTCCAAAAATTTCAACATCAATTTTTTTTTATTTATTTATTAGTTTTGTACTAACTAGTCTCTTAGGTCGTGTTTGAATCATGAAGGGAAAAGAAAAGGTGAGAATAGTTTTACACTTTAATAGCTTAAAAAGACCTCTATTTTAAACAGAGATTTTCATTTTCATTCATGCAATTAATAAGATCATAATATTCTTTCATTTTGGCAAACAAATTTAAGATATCCATGCCAATAGCCAATAGTATCCAATTGTTATGGTTGTTTGGGAATTAATCAGATTTTTTTTTTCTTTCAATTTCTTTTTATTTGTGAATTTTTAAATTTCTTTTGATATTGTTTAATTTTAGATCCTTCTAAACTAGAATGTCTCTAAAAAAAAAAATTAAAAAAAATACACCAAATTTTAATAAAGTTCACTAAAGATAACAATAAAAAATAAAGAAAATTGACCTTTAATGTGTTTTGTAATTTCATTTTTATTATAACCATCTTGTATGTAATGTCACATAGTCTTCTCGAATTAGCTAAGTGAAAAACCTAAGTGATTTGTGATTAGATCAAGATTTAATTGTGTCAATTCCTAACCAATTAAAACTAACAATCTAAATCATCAAGCACATACGAAAGTGATTTAGATTGTTGTTTCAAAAACAATAAATAGACACAAACAATTTTTACGTGGAAAAAATCACTATTGAAGCACCTCCAATTGTGATTAAAAAATCACGAGCAAAACGCTACAAATCAATCCACTACTGAAGAAAGAAATATTACAAATATACCAAACAAATTACCCAAACACTGTCAATTTGTCCTCAACAATCTGTATATCTTTCACCACAACCTTCGTCTTGGAATTGATCAGATTGATGTTGAATCCACAACATCCATTGTCGAATCAACGATTGTGCACAGCATCAAACTCCTTCAACTCCTCTGCGCTTGAATCTTTGGATTCAACCGAAGAAGAACACTCTTAAAGATGAACAATCAAACTCCTTGATGTGTGTTTATCAAAACATAAGTTTAATACTCAATCAAACATCAAGGAAAACTAGCAAAAATAGCCCCAAAAGAAAACCCTAAAAACCCTTAAAGAAGATCTCAAAAAAATTCCCTAGATTTGGAGCAACCTGTAGTTTTTTAGTTGGTGAAATCACGAAGTTCGCTCGAGCGTAGGAATGGACACTCGAGCAGGGACGCCAAAACACGTGTTCCAAACTAGGATTTACGCTCGATCGTAAGAACTTACGCTTGAGCATAAAATCACAACACGCAGTATTTTTTCAGACAAGCCAAAGTACTGCGATGGTGGAAACTTTGCTCGAGTGCCACGTTCCCCGCTCGAGCGGGAAGACCAAAAAGAAAAAAAAAATTATAACTCAACGAAACCCAAGTTTGTTCACAGAATTGACAACAAGTAGGGTCCTAACAATCTCCCCATTTGTCAATTCCCGGACAAAACTTTTCTAACAATTTTTCCTATCAAACAAACCCACTAAACACACTAACTAACAACATCAAAAGCCTCGACTTTAACAAAAACAAAAAACAGCAAAACCACTGCAAAAACCAGCCGAATTCGAATATGAAACACTTAGGAACATTTTGAACAATCCGCAACAATCCACCTCTGGAAACAACCATACAAACCAAAACTGTGGAACCAAATAAGACAAATAGATCAATATAAGCACAATAGCCAAATATATATCTAACGTGAACTGTGTCAAACATATCTCCAATATCCATGCATCAAAACGTATCCATACCCAAAACCCGACAAAGCCCTCAAATCCCAAATAACTACAAAGCCAAAAATATATATCCAAATAAATATCTACTCCCCCTTTTTGCCTGGGAGGAAAACACAATTTAAAAAGAAACAGAAAATAAGAGAAAAAAAAACTGTGCAAAGAAATATACTAGCCAAGAAAACAAGCATCACGGAGCTAGTGGCTGTGGAGGTGGCTGCATTTGAAAAAGGGACAATATCTGGGAAAGATGAAAGGAGGACTGAGCAACTAACTCCTCAATGCGGCTAAAAGAGGCCTCCAATGCAGTGAGCCGGGCATCAGTGGTAGTCTCAAGATTTGTAAGCCGGGCATCAAAGATATCCATCTAGCCCTCCAAGCGATCAAAACAAGAAACCATGGATTGCTCGAACTGACGCAGCTGGCCTCTGATAGAACGAGTCGAAGGAAGCTGCTCCCCCTAACCGGCAGCCTCACCTGTAGCAGCAGCATCATACTCGGCCTCCTTGGCCAAAAGAGCATCCCCTACACATGTACTAAAACTACCCACTCCAGAAGGGACCCCCTTGACATGAGGCTAACTTTGAGAGATAGTCTTTTTAGTGAATGGACGGGTAGGAAAAGCAAAGCCATCCTCATCAAAAGAAAAAACCTCAAATTTTGTGAGAAGCCGGTTATTGAGGCAACCATAAGGAAGACCTAAGTTATTTCTCTCAAAAGCAGTGACCATTTTTTGAATAATCAGGGTGGCAAGGTCGATAGAACAGTGGTTAGCAATGCAAAAAAGTACAAAACCTTGTTCTTGATTTATTTTGGAGCTGTGAGTGGTAACTATGATGTTGGCATAAATAATGAGGTTGAGTAAATAGAATTGTGGAAGAAGCTCATTCTGTTTGATCAAAGTGCCCTGGATCCAAGAACGGGGCATACCACACAAAGTAGTGGCCAGCTCGTTGAAATCACAGGTGGGTCGGACATGGAAAAGATAGTGACAAGGAAAGACTTGGCCAATGCCCAATAGCTCACGAATAAGGTCAGGTGTAATGGTGATAGATTTAGACCTGACCCAGGTCTTGAAAGTAAGGCCAATATCGTCAATCCCCTTAATATTACAATAAAATTCCCGCACCCAGTTAAGATTTTGAGGGCCAAAGAAAGAAAGGACCAAATCTCCCCCTAAAGGATCAAACAAAGATTAAATGTGGATAGACTCAAAAGTGTTTGGCTGTACATTACGCTCTAAATGAACTGTCCTAGAGGGGTAAGACTCTCTAAAAAACTTGGCTTTTTCTACCGAGGGAAACCAGTCGGTGTTGTAAAAGGGATGAGTGACAGTAGACTTCCGACGTTTGACGGAGGACATGGCTAAGCCAAAGGACAACTTCATTACAACCACAACCATTAGTCACAAAAAGAAATAAATAAAATTAGTAACCAGAAAACATTAGTGACTAAAGACAAATGACAAATATCCAATAAACATAATCCATTTGTGGCAAAACCGAGCAAAAGCACAACCAATGAGTAACATTTATTAACAAAATCCAAATAGGCATAATAAGAATCACAAAAGACAAAAGGCAGTGATAATATCAACAACAAAGCCCAATAACCTATAACCCATTAGAGCACCAAACTAAAGATCCAAGAGAATGACAGACTATAATCACATTGCATACAGAAAGGCCCGAACCATCCCCATAAAAAACTCAATAGGTACAACCCACTGTGAAAGTGTGTGAACAAGTGGAGAACAACAACTAACCATAGAGGCGAAGATACCTCACCAAATGCCTCAATCAGTCGAAAAGAAAAAAAAAAAACAATACAAGATAAAAAATAAAAAAAATAAAAAAATAAAATAAAATAAAAAACCAAGGAGGAAGAAAGAGACAAACTAGAGATGGAAGGAGAGCACACCAAAACAAGGAAAATCACGCACGTGAGGCAATCCAAGTCGCAAGAGGAAGGAAAGGCACCACAAACGAAGCCCTAGGAGGGAGGAAGAGGTTTTGTGGGAAAAAATGGACTGAAGAGTCAAGGGTTTGGTTTTTAAAGTGAACCAGTCCGCTCGAGCGAGGGTTTGAACACTCGAGCGTGAGCCTGAACATGTGTGGCTACGCTCAAGCAAGAATCATGCGCTCGAGCCCCAAAAACAACTGCTTAGAAGATTGTTATCTTTGCAAAAGTGCTGGAAGAGAGATATTTTCACTCGAGCGGGGTCAAAAGAAAAAGAACAGCAATGCAAAAGGCACCCTTCTAAGCACATTAAAAACCAACTTACACTGTCAAGTGGGACCTGAAACAAATAGAGGTGAGCACAATATCAAGAATGTGACACTAAGATAGGATAATCCACAAACCATGAAGCCCGTAAACTTGCAATTTTGACAACATGAAGCAGAATAACATGAACAAGTCAGACAAAAATTGATCAATGAGCATAAGCTACATGGGAATGCACAACTCAAAAACAAACATGGGAGCTCACATAATAAATGTGTGTGTGTGTGTGCAATCCTTGAGAGGCCATAGAGCTAGAGTTAATCCTCATAGTGATCGGATGGCTGGACCTCCGGCAATAGTAAATAAACATCACTGAGAAAAGTCAAACCATTAGGAATCAAGGGGTATTTGTTGAGTAAATGCGAAGGCTCCCCCTCAATCAATGAGTCCCCCTTTTATTATTATTATTATTATTATTATTATTATTATTATTGACTTTTCTTTCTTGTGGGCACTCACTGGTGGCATGCACGCTCAAGAGTATGGAGACCAAACCAGAGAAGCACGAAATCAGTAAGGATGGCCTGGTTGGTGCCTCTGAGGTAGCCTTTTCCTAATGCCCAAACTTCAATGAATTGAGAGAGGAACCGTGGAAGTGAAAAACGATGGAAGATGGTTAAGAGACTCAACATCACCCATGATATGCCAGTATAGGTCAATTCTTTCAATAATGTAAAAGAGACACTGTTAGTGGTCCATAAAGAACTTTGATCACTTATGCGGAAACCTCTGCAACAGGTTATCTCAAGGATGTGTACAAAATGGGACCATGAAGTCAATGAGCATGAGCATTCAGAATGAGCTATGAACAAAGAAGAATAACATATTGCAAGCAGCATGAGAGGTGTTCATATGAGTCTAAATGCAGAGATGACAAGAATCAATGAATATGAGATTATAGCATCCAAGTACACATAATACCACTCACTCACACCCACTCAAGTGGCAGGTAACACCCTAGTGACTGAGCACTACACCTAAGGTCTTTCTAAGGAACTCAAACCTAAGAAGATGAAAGGGGTTTTGTAAAAATATTAGCTTTTTGATGCTCAATGGCTACATGTTCAAGAACAACAAGGCCCTCTTCCACTAACTCTCGAATGAAATGATGACGAATGTCAATGTGCTTGGTGCGAGAGTGTTGGACAAGAATTTTAGAAATGTTAATGGCACTTGTGTTATCATAGAAAGGATGAGAGTGTTTTGGTCTATACCATAATCATGAAGCATTTGCTTCATCCACAATATTTGGGCACAACAAGTCCTTACAGCAATGTACTCAGCCTTAGCAGTCAAAAGAGAAATGGCATTTTGCTTTTTGTTATGCCAGGAAACCAAATTATTCCCAAGGTAAAAACACCCCCAGATGTGCTCTTACGATCATCTGCACACCATGCCCAATCGGCATTAGAAAAACTAGTGATTTTAGATGTAAGGTCGGTCGAGAACCGAATCTCATAACCCAATGTCCCATTAACAAACTTAATGATGCGTTTGATTGCAATAAGATGAGACTCTTTAGGACAGGCTTGGTAACGGGCACAAATACCTACACTAAATGCAATGTCAGGACGACTGGCTGTGAGATACAAGAGACTCCCTATCATACTCCTATAGAGGGTAGGATCAACATCAGTACTAGAAGAATCTTTGGAAAGGTGAAGACTGGTGCTCATAGGAATGCGATCATGTTGGCCGACTCGAGACCGAACTTTGACACAAGGTTTTTGGCATACTTAGTCTGAGAAACAAACATACCCAAAGGAGACTGTTTAATTTGAAGACCTAAGAAATAAGAAACCTCTCCCATCATGCTCATCTCAAACTCATGTGTCATGCAATCCAAAAAATATTTCACAAGATGATCAGCAGTGGATCCAAACACAATATCATCAACATAAATCTAAACAACAAGTATATGAGACTTAGTATGTTTCACAAATAAAGTCTTGTCCACACTAACCCTTTGAAAATCATTATCAAGAAGAAAGGTAGTAAGTCTATCATACCAAGCCCGAGGGGCTTGTTTCAACCCATACAAAGCCTTGTCTAACTTGTAGAGATGGTTTGGACATTTAGGGTCCTCAAACCCTTTTGGTTGCTCAACATGAACCTCTTCTTTCAAGTACCCATTCAGAAAGTCACTTTTCACATCCATTTGAAACAATTTGAACCCAAGAAAGCAAGTAACACCAACTAAAATACGAATAGATTCGAGACGTGCAACTGGGCAAACGTCTCATCATAGTCAACATCCTCTACTTGAGTATAGCCTTGAGCAATCAACCTAGCTTTATTTCTAACTACAATATCATTCTGTAGACACCCCATTTTTGACCGTCCTCAAGACTTGGACGTCACCGTTTGAACACTTGGTGATCATCCATGATTGTGTTCGTTTTGAGTTCCCGAAGGTCTCGGCTACGCGCCCTGCCTTAGGATCTCTCAACGTGTTTGTTTTTGTGTTTGGTTTTGCACGAAACACTTGTTGTTTTGCTTCTGAGGGTGGGAAATAGCTTGTTGGCCATCCCCACACCTCACCAGCCATGGCTTGAGGCCACCGGCCATGTTTTCTTGCCACCGGCCATTGGTGATGGCCGGTCGGCACTCTTGGTGGTCGGCCGGCCACCTTTGTTGGTCAAATGGCCATTTTTGTTGGTCGACCACTGTTCATCTGCTTTTGGCAGATATTTTGTGCCAGTTGGCACAGCTGGCACCCACTTTGCGCCCCCTCCATACACGTGTATGGAGGGATTTCCCTCTTGCTTAGCTTGTTGTGTAAGCTTTGCAAGAGTTAGAATTCTATAAGAGGAGGGCTTCTCCTCCCTCCTCAAGGGTTCCAAAAAAAATTCCAGAGCTCTGAGATTAGGGTTAGAGGATTGTGTATTTATTCTATCTCTATATCTCCCTCTCTTCCATATTGTGTGTGTATTAAGGTGTTTTGTTCAGAGTTTTGCATACAAACATCTAGTATTACACTTTCCTTTGGCTACTGAGGTGCTAAGGAGTGATTTTTAGAGTTCTTGAGTTGATCTAAGCTTGGAGAGACCAGCTAGAGCATTGTTCTTGAAGAGGTCTTCAAGGGTAAGAACTTTACCCCTTTATTCTCCATTTTTGCTTAGGCTTTTAGCCATCCTCGCATCTGTTTTTAAGCTTTGTGTATAACTAATAAAAGTTCTGATTTTGAGTGCTTAAAATAGTTGTTTAAGGCTGTTTTGGTGTTTGGGGTTGTTTGACCCCTCTTAGGCCTTGTTTGGCCTCATTTTTGTGTATTTTTGGTGAGCTCTGGGACCACCTTGTCTTGGCCTTCCCACCACTGAAATCCAGAGGGATTTCAGTGGTGGGGATGGAGTTTTAAGGTCCTAAGAAGGAGAGGGATCCCCTCTCCTTATTGTCATCAATACTTGCCATTTTAGCCTCATGTGTGAGCACCTTGTTTAAGTCCATGTTGGCCATGTCTTAGCTGGTATTTGGTAGTATTTTGCCATGGTTTACCTCTGTTTTAAGTTGGTTTAGACACACCATGCATGCTTTGCATACTTGTCTTGTAATGCCATGAAATTGCCTTAACATGCTTTGTGCTTTGAGCCTTGTTTCTAGCATGATTTTGGCTTAGCTTAGTGAAGCTTTTATGCATGTTTTGATGTGCTTGAGGTCTGATTTTGGTTATTTGGATCGTTCATGACTTTCTTTGTATAGCTACCATGCAATCTCCCTTATAAGCCTTGAGTGTTGGCCCCTCTAGCATGCTCTCCTTGCATCATTTCAATGGTTTGGAACCACTTACCATGTCATTTCAGTCCATATAGCATGCTTGTATACTTGCATTTGTGGCTCCTTTGATGCTTCGAAAGGTTGATGTCTTATGCTCCATGTTTGGACCTTTGTGCATGCCTTTAGACTTAGGCCATTTAGATGCCATCTAGGTGAGTTTTGGGGCTTACTTTAGCATGTCATATCTCTGTTTTTGGTCGCTTAATTCATACCATGTTTGGTTGCATTAAATGTGGTGTAATGCCTCTTTAGTGGCCTTGTATGCCTCATGCATTTGCTCCTTTTGTTTTAGCTTGTTGGCTTTGGTCATCGCATGTGTTAAGCTGACTTTGCCATGCTTTAGGACTGTCTTGGGTCATATTTTCCATATGCCCTCTATTTTGCATGGTTTTGGTTCAAGTCCTCTTGCTATTTTTGGGCTGTAAGCTTTATGGCATGCCATGTTTGGTCTGTTTATGTGATTTGGCATCACTCTTAGCGCCATTTCAGATCTTGCAACATTGTCACATTTGCATGCTTTTTATCCTCTTTCAAGTGTGCTTAAAAGTCCCCTCTTTATGCTTAAGTGTTGGTCCATTTGCATGCATGTTTGCATGTGTATTTGTCCCTCATTCTTAAGCACTTTGGCCACTGTTTTGGGCTCATTTGAGAGCTGCCCAAATTAGTCTAAGTCCACCTTTTGCATGTTGCTCAAATGTTGTTACATTGCTGCATGCCTGCATGCTTAGGTTGCATTTGGCATGCATGCCTTGCCTCTTGAATCACCATGATTGAGGTTGGGTTCATTGTGTGTTTATGTGCATTACATTTGACATCAAAATGCACAACTTGACACCTTGGACCATCACGCATTGAAATGCGCGATTGGTGGTCCGAGGGTCAAGTACCATACTCCCCCGAGTCTAAAACATGATAGGGAGGATGGTTGTGCAAACATTTTCTTTGAAATGCATTGCCATGTCCTGTCTGCCCTCTGCTGCTGTCAAAACAGGGTTCTGTAGGCATAGATGGCCGACCGACCAAATTGAGTGCCGACCGACCACAAATCTCTGGCCGAGAGCCATACCAATGGTCGATGACCATTTTCCCATGGCCAGTGACCATTCCTCATGGCCGGTGGCACCCCACAGTGTTCGGAGAGTTCTCCTTGGGACTTGTGCAATTTTCAGAGGCATAAAACAGTGAAAACAGAGGCAGCTTGCGCATGGTGGTGGATTTTCGAGCGGAGTTGAGCACACATGCATTGGACCCTCTTCCCAAGGTTGTTTTATCGCTTTATTAGCTTAGTTAATTTGCTTAACTAGCTAATTGGTTTGTAACTATTTAATTAGCTTGTTAGTTGATTAAATTGTATTATTCTTTCAGTCCCTCCGAGCGAGGGCGAATTTGTAATAAGTGTGCGTGCGTGTGATGCATGTCTTCTAATCCCCACTTCTTTTTCCCTTTTACTTACCTGTTTTTGATGGTTTGTATTAGGACATGTTTTGATTATCATCCTTATGTTATGCATGTATGCATCATTCATCAGTACTGCATGCACCGTGCTCGGCACATCATACTAATTGCATAGTATTTCAAATCTAACTTGAATACATGTTATCTGTTGCATTTCACATGCCATCTATAGATTAGCCGAGCCTACTCTAGCTGCATTTTGCCTGCGATGCATTAGCCATCTTAACATGGACTTGGATCATACATTTGATTACTAACATGTTCCTTTTTTGTGGCTTGGAGTACTAGGTGAGTGTTTATGCTTTAGCATCTCGCATGAGTGTGAATGTTAACATCAAAGCATGCTTGCCATGAGACTAACTGCTTAGTTGATTTACTGCTTGAATGCCTGCGGGTGGAGGTTGGATTGCTTGAGTTGGAACAACTCGTTGAAATCCGTGTTTTAGCCTACTTGCGAGTAGCAAATTTCAAAATGTCTTTCAAACAAGCGAATATGCAATGCTTTGATCCAAATTGGGCGATCTAGTCTATACTTTTGTGTTGTGCACATCACATAGTAAGATTAGCTAATTAACCAGAATAAGAACGCATAATGTTTTCAAAACTAGATATCATGGTTAGTAGAGGCCAATCTTTGATCGGGCGAGCGGGGGTGCTCATAGCTGACCTTCCCCAATCGTACCCAAGTTCTCGTGCCGAGGCAACTTTGGTGAGGACGGACACGTGGCCTTAGGCAACGAGTCAGGGTTTCCTAAATTCCCCCAAAATAAATATTTAGGTGGCAACTCTGTATCTGGCAAAGCAGTCCATATTTGACACTTCTTTCAAAAAATCTGTTTTAAAAAACGATTTGCCGGATTTGGACTCTTTGGTGATTTATCAATCTCGCATTGCACTTTGCGAGATCTGATTAAGAACCGTGACATTGAGTCCTGAACTGTAGTGAGCCCATAAGTGAACAAAATGGGATTTTCCCTCCCGGGACGTTCGGGGACGTCTACACATTCTCATCAGATTTATTCTTAAAGATCCACTTGATACCTATCATATTCATGTCTCTAGGTCTGGGTACAAGAGTCCAAACATTGTTACGTTCAAATTGACCTAATTCTTCATGCATAGCATTGACCCAACTATCATCTAGTAAGACCTTTTTTATATTCTTAGGTTTAATTAATGAAACATAACACATATGCGATACCTCCTCCTGAATTTGTCTTCAGGTTTTCATCCGATTTGAGACACTTCCAATCACCTGTTGAATCGAATGATTCAGTTTCACCCTTGCTAATGGTTTGAAATCTGGACTTGTGGTTACAGAGGCATCAGAAGTGGTGTCTCTTTGTGCACTCTTTGGACTCTGACTTACCTTAGAGGTTGGTGTTGGCTTACCTTCTTGTACTTGGACCTCAGCTTCTCTTTGACTTTGTGGTTCAATATCTAGGATTGGAGACTTACCATTTTCTTCCTCATTTATCGCTTAAGTAGGAGAACCTGTGTCATCTATAACCACATTGATCAATTCCATTAAAGATAAAGTTCGCAGGTTATAGACACGAAAAGCTCTACTAGTGGTTGAATATCCCAGAAAAATACCTTCATCACTTTGGGCGTCAAATTTGCCCAAAGGCTCTCTATCTTTGAAAATGTAACATTTACTCCCAAAAGTTTTGAAGTATTTTACATTAGGTTTCAATCCCTTCCACAATTCATATGGAGTTTGTAAAGTGTTAGGCCGTAAATACACACGATTCACAACATAAACGGCAGTATTTCAGGTTTCAGCCCAAAACTTCGGAGGAACTTTCTTACTCAGGAGCATGACCCTAGCCATCTCTTGAATAACCATGTTCTTCCTCTCAACAACTCCATTTTGTTGTGGAGTAATCGGAGTAGAAAATTCATGCTTAATTCCACGTATATTACAAAAATCCAAAAACGAACTATTTTCAAACTCACGACCATGATCAATTCGGATTCTTATGATACGCCCAATAGAAACACCCTATTCATTTTGGATTTTAATGACTAAGGCCTGGAAAGAATCAAGCGTATCAGATTTTCCTCTACCCTTTTGAGACAAACAAAAACAGGTTTTACCTCCCTTTTGTTGATCTTACCAAATAACTCAAAGCAATAAGGACGAATGTGGCCATACCTACCAAACAACTCTCTTAGAATTTCTATCCTTTTGAGACACCTTACCAAACAACTCAAAGCAATAAGGACGAATGTGGCCATACCTACCACAATGTCGACAAACAAAAATAGGTTTTACCTCCCTTTTGTTAATCTTACCCCCGTTCGGCAGATGAAGAGAGAGATCGCATTGTTGCAACTTCAGCTTTCCCTTTGTTTGAGTCTTCAGGTCATGTGATGTAGAGGCCTGTCCCTTGTGAACTGTCGCATTACCATAGCCTAGACCACTTTTGTCACAACCCATTTGTTGAGACTCGATGATGTCTTCTAATGTCTTGGAACCTTTGTTCCACATGGCAATTGTGGCTCTAGCATCTCTGAGTTCTTCATCTTTTTGACCCACCATCTCTTCCAATATAGCTTGTGACATCTCAAGGTTTTCAATCTTCTCTTTATATGTGGCATATATTTTCACAAGTGCATTCCTTTTGGTCTCACAAGATAGAAGTTTCCCACATATGTCTTGCCTGTCATTAGAGATCTTGATGACATTCTGCTTTGTTGTTGCAATTTCTCCTTTTAGCTTGACATTCTCACTTTCACATGCTTTGAGCTTGAGAGTGAGTTTGTCATTTATCTTGGACAAATTCAGAGATTCATCATAAAGCTTTCCACAAGCTTGTTGTAGGTCATCACCATCAATCTCATCATTGTCTTCCGAGGTCTCCTCATCTTCTTTTTGCTCTTCTTTCTCCTAAACCTCATCTAGTCGAGCAACTAAGGCATGAAAATTGATAGATGGTGGTAAAGATGACTCTCCTCTTTCATGAAATTGACTCAGAATGTCCCATGCGTCTTTGGCCTTTGTGTAGTGAGCAATCCGTTGCTGTTCTTCGTCAGAAATTGCTTCAAGAATGGTAGCCAGAACTCTTTGATTACTCAGATTGTCAGCGCTTTCAACATCCTCTTCAATGGCTTGCCAGCCCTCAGGGTCGTAAGCTCTCAGAAGCATCCTCAATCTAATCTTCCAGAACAAGTAATTACTCCCATCAAAGGTATGAGCACAGTGCAGATTCTGACGACGAGCAAATTCCACTGGCTTTGGAGGAGGTTGAGTGACAATAAACCAGAATGCCATGTAAGTACTCTCTCCATCTTCATCGAATTCGATTTCATCGAGTTTTTGCTCTGACCCGCTTTCATCATCCTAAGTCGCTGTATAGAGTTTCTTTCGGTTCTTTTTCGAATGGCATTCAAGAGCAATATGTCCAAACCCTTGACATTCGTAACACTTGGCCCCTTACCCCTTCACAATCTTCTTTTCAGTTTTTGGAGGAATTTTTGGTGGAAAAGTTTTGGGTTTTTCATTACTCTTATCTTTTGAAACAGGGTCCTTGAAATTAGTCTTCTTTTACTTAATTTTTTTTTTTTGAACTATTTAGTAAACATAGCCGCCATCTCGGACTCTAGATCAAACTCAATCTTAGGAGTTTTTGTAGTCTCATGAGCACTAGTGAAGCCACTCTATCTTTTTGTTTTTTCTTAGAAATCTAGTGGGCTTTATAAGTCTGCAAGTTTCCAACCAACTGATCAAGCTTCAGGGATTTTTTCACCGAGTGTGAAATAGGAATTCACGATGTCACTAACTTTGGCATAAAAATCATCAAACGCCTCATCATCAAGCATAAAAAGTGTTTCAAAGGCGGAGGTGAGACGTTGAAGTTTTGACCTTTTAACAGAAATAGTACCCTCGTGAATGGTTTCAAGAATGTCTCAAGCCTCTTTTGCTACCTCACACCTGCAAATACGACGAAACTCTTTAGGTGTGATGGAGCAAAAAAGGGAATTGAGAGCCTTACTGTTCCAACTTGAGTTTTGATAGTCGAATGCGTCCCATTTATCAAGGGGTTTGGGAATATCAACACTATCAATGGTGACAACAGGTTCACTCCATCCATAGATCACACAGTGCCAAACTTTCTCATCGATAGATTTTAAAAACGCTCTTATACGAGCTTTCAATAAGAATAGTTTGTACCATCAAGTAACAGAGGTCTATGGGTGGAGTTACCTTCATGAATTGAATCCATATCACCAATCACACAAAAATCACACTCCTATAGTTTTGATAAAAACAAAGAGTGACCCGCTCTAATACCAATAAAAAATAAAGAAAATTGACCTTTAATGTGTTTTGTAATTTCATTTTTGTTATAACCATCTTGTATGTAATATCACATAGTCTTCTCGAATTAGCTAAGTGAAAAACCTAAGTGATTCGCGATTAGATCAAGATTTAATTGTATCAATTCCCAACCAATTAAAATTAACAATCTAAATAATCAAGCACATAAAATCATCAAGCCTGTTCCAAACCAAGATTCACGCTTGAGCACACCACGCAGTATTTTTTTCAGACAAACCAAAGTACTGCAATGGTGGAAACTCCGCTCGAGCGCCACGTTCCCCGCTCGAGTGGGAAGACAAAAAACAGAAGAAAATTACAACTCAATGAAACCCAAGTTTGTTCACAGAATTGACAATAAGTAGGGTCCTAACACTAAGTTATACCTTCGAGGCCTAAAATGCCACAATGTTGTGCATATATTGCACTTTAATTCATAAAATTTCCCAATGCTCATTGCACAAAATGCAGTCTTTCATGAACACACAAACAATACTAACAAGGTTCATCAAAGTGGAATCATAATCACAGTTTTAGTTCACACACATTAAACAAAGAAAGAATGCATATCATCATTGTAGACACCCCATTTTTTACGGCCCTTTGTGGGCTCGCCTTTTCCGCGCCCCCGCCTTTCTGAAAGGGTTTGAAAAGAAGGCCTCACAGTTCGGACTCTACCTCTGGTTCTAAATCTAGTCTCACAAGTGCAATGTGAAACTGATAAACACCAAAGAGTCCAAATTCGGTAAATCTTTTTGGAAAATCAATTTTAAATCAAATAATGCCAAAATTGGATCCAAATTACAAAGTTGCCACTTAAATATTTTATTTTTGGGAAATTTAAGAAACCCTGACTCGTGCCAAAGGCCACGTGTTCATCATCACCAAAGTTGCCTCGACTCGGGAACTTGGGTACGAGAGGGGAAGGTCCTGAAATGAGCACCCCCACTCGCCTGATCAAAGATCGGCCTCTACTAATCATGATATGTCATTTTATAAACATTATGCATTCTTATTCCAGTTCTTCAGCTAACTTCACTATGTGATGCACACAAGCAAGTATAGATTAGTCGTAAGACTTGGAACAATTCAACTCATGTTTGTTTTTGAAAATGTTTTGAACTTGCCACTCTCAAGTGGGCTTAAAGATGCGGATTTGCCACCTTAAGTGGGCTTAAAACATGATTTGCCACTTCACAAAGTGGGCTTAAAACATATATTCGTTAAATCATTCCAATTCAAACAATAAGCCTTCATCCACAGGCATTCATGCAGTTTAGCAAGTAAGCACATAACATCATGGCAAGCATGCGAAACACGGCAACATGGCAATCACACTCATGCAAGTATGCTAAAGGATAAAACTTACCGAGTGCTCCAAGCCAAAACAAAAAATAGTTAGAAACAATGCATAATCCTAACTATACAAGATGCCTAATGCAACACATGCAATATGAAATTAATAGGCTCGGCTACTAATATGGCATATGATTTCGATTTGATAACAAGCGATTAAACACATATTCAAAGAAGTATTGAAATTCCAATGCAGTTTGAATGATGCGCCGAGCCTCGGTGTGTAGAGACCCCATTTTTTACCGACCGTAAGACTCAGACGTCATCATTTGTGCACTCGATGATTGTGCTTGTTTGTGCTCGTTTTGAGCGCCCGAAGTTCTTGGCGGAACGCCTTGTCTTTGAGCATCTAAACCCTCTTTGTTTTGTGCTTGTTTTTAGACCAAACCTTGGTGTCTCTTGCCTGGAGGGGGGGAAGGGCCTTGTCGGCCACTTTTCCCCCTTGTCGGCCACTTGAAGTGGTCGGTCAGCTAGGGGAGATGGCCGACAGCCATTTTTCTCTTTTTTCAAATATTTTCTTTGCCAGCTGTGCCAGCTGTTGATCACTGATTGCCATCTCCATACACGTGTATGGAGGGATGAAAGCAAGCCTTTGAAATATAAGGGGAGGTCTCTCCCCCATTTAGGAGGTTATACAATTTTGTGAGCAAAATTTTCCTCTCTCTGTAGAATTCCCTCTCTCCCTATTTTGTGCTTGAAAGTGAGAATTATCTACACTTTTGCACTAAGACCCTTAGCCAAACACCTTCATCTTGGAGCTGAGGTTCTTTGAGGCTTTGTTTGAGCTCTTAAGGCTGGTTTTAGCTCTGAATTGTTGTTGTTTTAGTGATGTGCTTCAAAGGTATAAGGCTTACCCCTTTTAAGCTTTGTTTTAGTTGCTTGTTTGGCCACCTTTGCATGCTCTTTTGAGGATGGTTTTAACCTCTGAAATCTCTATTTTTATAGTTTAAAATGGTGGTTTGAGCTTTGTTTTGGAGTTAGGGGTGGTCCACCATTTTTGAAGTTTGTTGGCTAAAGTGTTGTGCCATTTTTCAAAGCTTTTGAAACAACTTTTTTTGGCCTTTTAACCACTGAATTCCAGGGGATTTGCAGTGGTAAAAAGTATGTTTTGAAGCCCAAAATAGGAGGGGGTGGCCTCCCCTCCTTGTGTCTTGTTTGCAAGTGTACATAGCCTAACATGTGAGCATGCTTTTCTACCTTTTCGTGACTCATTCTTAGCATGTTCTAGGCTCTGATTTGGCATGATTTAGCTCTGTTTTGGGCTGCTTTGATCATATGAACCATGTTTTGTATAGCTATAATGCAAATGCCCTCACTAGCTTAGTGTTTTAAGGCCTCTAGCATGTATTGCATGTGATGATTGCATGTTGTAGCATCATTTTATATGTGATTTCAGTGTATATAGCTCTGTCACGCTCTCACTTATTTCTCTCTTTCATTGCTTTTGAGAGTTATGTCTTGAGTCTTGCTTGCGAGCTAACATATGAGCATGTTTTTCTTGCCTTTTATGCTTTAATCTCAGCATGTTTTAGCTACTATTTTGGCATGTTTTAACTCTGTCCAGAGTTGGTTTGGTCAATTGAGCTTGATATTGCATGCCTCTTGTGTAGTGCTCTTCACCAGTTTAGTGTTTTTGGCTTTTGAACATGTTGTGCATGAGTTGCTTGCATGTTGTAGCACCATTTTTCATGCCATTTTAGCACTGAAAAGCCTACAACCTCACTCTATTCTTCACTTTTTATTTTTCTTTGAAAGTGGTCTTGAGCCCCTTGTTAACTTGAGTGTGAACTTGAGGCTCTCATGCCTAATGGTTTTAATCCTCCCTTAAGGGTTTCTACTAACCAACAGCATGAGACCTCTTTCATGCTCAAGGCACTTGTGGCTTAGGCCATCTTTCCAATTAGAGGACTTTAATATTGGACTTAATCGGTTAAAGGATTAATCAGTAATGTAAAATGTGTAAACAAAATGAGCAAAGTAAAACATGAACAAGATAAGCATTTGGGTCGCATTGCATGTGTTTGAATCAGACGTTAATCCAAACATGAGAAATGTGGGACGTTTCATACTCAAAGTGATGAAACGTGTCACGTTTCTTGGTCGCCGTCACCCTTGATCATACATGATAGGGTGGTGGCCCTTCAAGTCTTATTTGTGCATTCATTAAGCTTATACAAGCTTGACTCTTTGGCCATCATGCATGAAAATGCTTGATTGGTGGCTTGAGAGCCAAGTGCCATACTCCTTTGAGCTTGAGAAATGATAAGGAGGTCGCAGTACACACATTCCTTGAAAAATGCATTGCTTTGCCTCTGTTGCTCTCTGTTGCAGCAAAAGTAGGAGTCTGGAAAAAGGGGTGGCCGACTGGCCACTTATACTAGCCGACCGGCCAGTTAAGGTGGCTGGCAACCTCTTTTTGTGGCCGACCGGCCACCAGTCAATTTTTGGCAAAAGTGTTCCAGTTTTGGAGTAGAGGCAATCTGGAATATTGGTACAGTGTTCAGCAATCAAGGCGAGTGCAAACAGAGGCAACCGGTGGCAAGGCGATGAATTTTCGGGAGGAAGCCAACCAAGCATGCATGTCTCCCTCGCCTTCGAGGCTATTTACTTGTTTTATTTAAATTGCTTTAATTAGCGTAGCATAGCTTATTTTTCAATTCGTTTTGTAATAATCTAATTAGCTTAGCATAGCTAGTTATTCAATTGTTGTAATAATTAATTAGATTAGAATACTTAATTAGTTTGTTTTGTAATAATTAGCTCAGCTTAATCTAGCTTAGCTTATTTATTCGGACCCTCCTTCGCGAGGGCATAATGTTGTAATAAGCGTACATGTGTGTGTGCATGTCTTCCAACCCCACGTCTTTCTCGTTTTTACTTATCTGCTTTAGATGGTTAGATTAGGGACAGGTTTCAATTAGCATACCTTATGCTTGCATGTTTGCATTCATTCATTTGTCTTGCATGCACAGAGGCTCAGCGCATCATTGAAACTGCACTGTCAATTCAATACTTCTTTGAATACGCGTTTCAAAGCATGTTATCAAATTGTTGCATTCATATGCTATCTTAGTAGCCGAGCCTGTTTAGTTGCATTATTGCATGTGTTGCATTAGGCATCTTGTATAGTTTGGATTATGCACTGATTCTAACTAGCTTTTGTTTTGGCATGGAGTACACTGTGAGTTTTACGCTTTAGCATACTTGCATGAGTGTGAGTGTTGCCACGATCGCATGCTTGCCATGAGGCTATCTGCTTAAGTTATTTACTGCTTGAATGCCTGTGGATGAAGGCTTGGTTGTTTGAATTGGAACAATTCGATGCTTGTGAGTTTTAAGCCCACTTTGCAAAGTGGCAAATCATGTTTTAAGCCAATTTGAGGGTGGCAAATCCGCGTTTTAGCCCACTTGAGGATGGCATGTTCAAACCATTTTCAAAAAGAAACATGAGTCGAAATGTTCCAATTCTTGCGATTTTAGTCTATACTTGTGTGTGCGTCACATAGTAAAGTTAGCTAATAATCAGAATAAGAACACATGAGGTTCATAAAACAACATATCATGTTTAGTAGAGGCCGATCTTTGATTGGGCGAGCAGGGGTGCTCATTTCAGGACCTTCCCCTCTCGTACTCAAGTTCCCGAACTGAGGCAACTTTGGTAATGACGGACACGTGGCCCTTTGCACGAGTCAGGGTTTCCTAAATTTCTCAAAAACAAAATATTTAGGTGGCAACTCTGTAATCTGGCAAAGTAGTCCAATTTTGGCATTATTTGATTCAAAATCAATTTACTAAAATGATTTGCCGGATTGGACTCTTTGGTGTTTATCAATTTCACATTGGACTTTGTGAGATTAGATTCAGAACCGTGATAGGAGTCCGAACTGTAGGACCAATTCGAGCTCTCTGAAAGGAGGCGCAAAGAAAGTCGAGCTACAGTTTCTAGCGACTCTGTTGGGGAGTTAGAGAACTTGACTCAAACTCATGATATGTTATTTCATCTACATTTTTGTGTTTCTTTGCATTGCATTTGCATAGGTGTGCCTAAATCACAATGTTTTCCATCTGCTATTCCCGAGCGGTTTGCCAGAGGCTTGCTTGGAAAAGCGTGCCATACGGCTGACCGGTTGCGGGCTCTACCACGATGGGAACACAATCCTTGGATTTGGACTACCGTTGTACCGTTTGATCCTCCTTCCACTTCTCGGTGTTAGGAGCGAGAGGTATATTAGGTGGTCTTGCTGAGGTACCCTTTTTGACCAATTGACCTAGTTGCATATCGGAAGCCTTAGAGACTGTTCCAAACTAGGACATGTTGCTCACCTGAATACAGGATTGTTTGAAACCTCATGCGTGCGTAGTGAACCCCTAGCTCCTAACGAAACTAGGGCAGGGAAACCCTACCCCAGCATAGGGATCTTTTGGCTCTCACTTGCTTGATATGTGCTGTTCGGGTGTGTTTCTACAAGAATGTATGTATCAGTTGCAAGTCTGGGTATTAGTTTGAGGGTATCAGTTTTGAGGCAGAAGTTTAGGGCAGAATCAGTGTTTGAGTACAGATTGTCCAGCTTATGATTTTAACTGAGTGTTGTCTCTATCTAAGCCGAGGTGTTGTGCGTTTGCTGATTGTTGTTTTCTTTTTGTTTTATTTTTCTTTTTGCAAGGTAGTATTTCACAATTGCTTCCAACGAGGCAGATACCCCCCGAGCACACTGGACCAAGGTCAGGATGATTTACCGATCTGAGGATCTTATTCGAGTAGATCACCGGCTTAGTAGTCGCCAATTCAGTGGTCACTATCTGCTTCACCTGTGCGCAGTCAGGCCCAGTTTTCAGCTTCCACCTCAGAAAGAAAGTGTACACCGGTTCTAACAGATTAACACCCCTCAGACAGTATGAAGGATATGATGCGTCAACTTCAACAAACCATCGAGGCCATGCAGCGGCACGCTGCTCGCCAAGCGGAAGTTACCGATCGCCAAACAGAAATCGCAGCCCAGTAGGCTGAACTGATTGCTAGGTTTTAACAGCAACAGCAACAACAACCGCAACAGGCAACAGCTTCTGCATCCCACCCACCTCCTGTAGATATTCCAATACCCGGAGCTCCTATTTCCACAGCCAATGTCCAGGAAAATGGGGACATCCCAGTGGGTCCAATTCCACCCCAGACTTCCAAAGCACCAGCCTACCCAACGAAGACCCCCTTTGAGTTCGAGGTTGACCCTACCGCTCTGAAAGTGAGCAAGCTTGAGAAGATTTTTAAGAGGGCTCAGGGTGTCAACTCGATCCCGGACATAGAAGACGATTATACAAATGCGTCGGTGACATTGCCGGATAGATTTAAAATGCCACACATAGACCGCTTCTACGGTTCGGGTGATCCCATGGTCCACTTGCGGCTATTTTCAAATATTCTGCGGTCGACGGGCTTGACTAGACTGCAAAAGCTATCCCTCTTTGGCCGGACCTTGTCGGGTATTACGGCTATCTGGTATGCTAAACTGGAGGATTCTATGAAAAAGAGCTGGGAAGAGATGGCCGAGGCCTTTGTCGCCCAATATTCTTATAACACTCAAACTGAGGTCACAACTCGTGATCTTGAGGCTACTCGATAAGAGTCGAAGGAGGGCTTCTCCGATTTCGTCACTTGGTAGAGGGACAAGGCCTCCATGATGACCACTAGGCCAGCTGAGAAGGACCAGATAAGAATGGTTGTTCGTAATCTGTAACCGAAGCTACTACAGAAGATGATTGTCTTACCCCTCCCTACATTTGCCGACCTTCATGAGATAGGTACAAATAAAGGATGTGATTAAACAGGGTCTGATTGACCATGAAAAGGAGCAGCCCAAGAGGGCTTTTACACGCAATTCAAATGCGGTTACAAGTAGCAATGCAGTTGCAAGGACTTCTGATGTTGGTATGGTCACCACCACACCAAAACAGCCACCCCATTTACTGCTACATCCGGAACCACCCCACAACCAGCAAAGTACCCACCCCGGTGCCAGAGGGTTTTCACCCCACTCTACATGTCTCTATCCAAAGCCTTGGGGGTCCTGATTAGAAAGGGGCATCTGAAGCCCCTAGAGCCACGCCTGTTGCCTAATCCCCTTCCTACTGCACACAACCCGGCCAAGTATTGTGCCTTCTACCAGCAGCATGGTCATGACACCAACCTATGCTTTAGACTCTGTCATGAGATTCAGGATCTCATTGACAACAAAGTGATAGCGCCTCCTGAGAAGCCTCTAACGTCACTACAAACCCACTCCCACCACATAACCAACCCCCACCTCCACCCAGGCAAGTAAACCTTATCCAAACAATGGCCGTCCCGTACGACCTCGACATATACATCATTCCCTTCCACCTGCCTAAGCCAGTGCTGTTCATCCCAAAAAGCACAGATTTGTGCATGATGGGCATGTCCATATCCCAACCCGAACCCGTGGTGGTGGCTGTGGTAGAAGAAGGCATGCCTGAGGGCTCCGTTAGATTAATTGAAGAAGAGTACAACCCTTGCTGTTACATTGTGCCAACTAGCCAGGCCAGGCCGAGGGTGGAATTGTCGATGGGGATGGAGGTTAATGTAGTCCGGGAGGATGGGCCAAGCCAGGGGCTGGATGACTTAGCTAAGCTTGAGGAGGACATCAGTAATCTGTAGTTCTTTGATGAACATGATCTGGGGAATGTACAGATCGGCTGGTTTGATATGAATGGATCAACGGATAATATAGGGTGGCTTAGTGATGAGTCGGATGTTGATGAGGGGTCTCAACCAAAGCAGGGAAAGTTGGAAACAGCAACGTCTACAACGGCCGGAACGATCGACAACAAAGGGAAGTTGCCGGAGAGTACCGATAGTAAGAATTTTGCTCAAGAATTGGGTAGCTTGTGTACAGCTGATACAGAACAGGAGGCCGCGCTGAAACGGTTCGAACAAGAAAGAACTGAGACTGATCAGCGGGCTAGAAAAGCCAAAGGTCTTGCGGGGACTGACTGTGTTGCGGATACAGAAGTGCTTACAGCGGAACCAGATGTGTGTTTGTCAGTTGCCGAAGGAATGTGGTGGGAAGATAAAGATTTGCATCTCGCCCACACGGATGAGGATTGGGGACAGAATCTACCAGATGATACATGGTATACCGAAGAAGTCGATCACATGACTCGGAATGGGCGGTATTTTAAGCCCCAACACCTGGACCAACCGGAAGAATCAGGGAAGGATAAGGAAGCTGAGAAACAGAAAGATAAACTGCTAGAAGAAGAAGCTGTACTGAAGCAGTTGAAAAAGATTCAGGTGGATATCTCCATTTGGGGATTGCTCATGGCCTCACGGGTGCATAGACAAGTCGTCCTATCAGCAATGGATAAGGCTAAGCTCTCTATTGACATAACCCCTGAGCAGTTAGTGGGACTGGTTTTCCCAGGAGGCGCTTCACCGACTTTGACTTTCACAGATAAAGAATTACTTCCTGAGGGCTCTGAGCACAACAAGCCACTATACATCTCTATGGAATGTAAAGAGAAGTGGATACCAGTTGTCTTGGTTGATACAAGATCTGCAATTAATGTTTGTCCATCGCGCATGGCCTATGCTATCGGTTTGAAACCCGCAAACTTCGTACCAACAACCCAGATGATTCGGGCTTATGACAATACAAGTTGGGAAGTGATAGGGACAGTGCGGATCAGAACTCAAGTTGGCCTGGCGTAACAGGACATTGAATTCCACGTCTTGGATGTTCCGGCCACCTTTAATTTACTCCTTGGACTGTCGTGGCTGCACCAAGTAAGAGCTGTCTTTTCCACTCTACATCAGATGTTGAAGTACCCCTATGGGAAGGGTGTAGCTATTGTTTTTGGGAATTCTTCGATACATCCGCCGCCAGAGGTTACTACACCGGTCTTGGAAATTGTATACAGCGAGGAGGATGTCTTTTTGTCTGGGTTCACCTTGGCCAAGGCCCAGGTAGTGCAAGATATTATGGTCGTTGATGAGGGGTTATATGTCAGTGCGTGATCCATCTACCTCATGAATAAGCTACAACATGTACCTGGAATGGGATTGGGAAGGAGCGGCTGAAAGGGCGTCGCTGCATTGGCTGAAGTGCCACACAACCCTTATGCCTTTGGTCTAGATTACATGCCTACCAAAGAGGATTGGGTAAGGAAGGGAAAGGAAATGGCAAGAAGGGCCAAGGCTAAACAAGTTGGGAAGCACTATGAGTTGGTGCATAGACCTATTCAAGGAACCCTGAACAACCACTTTGTCCGGGAGGGGGAGGATTTCCCATTTTGCGGTTTTCCTGAGCCATGGCTGAATTCTGAGAAGCGACGTTTGCCTGGCTTCGAGATCTTTTTCGACCTACAGTTGCAAGGGGATAAAGTTACAGAAGAGCAGACTGACCTTCCAGCTGAGGCTGAACAGTGCGTAGAGGATGAGTCCGATGGCATAGAACTCAAGATAGGAGCAGCGCTGGCTTGTCTCCTTTCGGATCCTCATATCACACCAGAGATCTTGGGGGATGACTTCTTTGTTTCCATGATTGGAGATCAATCGACTGTGGGCCCTTTTTCCCGCATTCTGGACGCATCTATCGCACCCTCCCTTGTTTGGAAGTTCGAGGAGGGCTTTTTGTCTAGCAGTTATGAATCAAGTAGTGAACCAGAATCTGATTCCACAGAGTCTATGGAGTCGAAATTAGATTTTAGTTCTTCTGAGTCAGAGTCCGGTATTCCTGGGGTTGATAACCCGGATGCCGTTGTTTTGTCCAAGTCGTCTTTTTCCTTTTCTTTTGAGTCAGTCGTAACCAAGGAATTGGACGAATTGGAAGTTGTAAATGAGAATGGTACCACTGCTATTTCTTAGTACTTTTCTGTGCCACTCGTTTATTTCCTTAATCAGGACTTTCAAACCTTTGATAAAAACGACGAGGAAGAAATTCCTCCGGTTTTTAAACATTTGATTGGTTGAGAGGAAGAGAGTTCTGTAAAACCTTTGGTTAATGAAATCACTTCAATTAATGTTGGTACTGAGAAGGATCCGCGTCTGGTCCAGATCGAGTCCACGTTGTCTTCAGAGGAACGCGAGCGCTTAGTCGCTTTATGAAAAGATTTCAAAGATGTTTTCGCGTGGTCCTATGAAGACATGCCTGCAATCGATCCTGAGATTGTACAGCACTGGATCCCTCTTGACCCTGAGGCCCGACCCGTCAAGCAGAAGCTTCGGAGAATACGCCCGAATTGGACTCTGAAAATCAAGGAAAATGTCACCAAACAGATAGATGCAGGGTTCCTATTAGTATCTAAGTATCCTACTTGGTTGGCCAACATTGTTTTGGTGCCGAAGAAAGACGGCAGAATTCGAGTGTTTGTGGATTTCAGAGATCTGAACAACGCTAGTCCGAAGGACGACTTTCCTCTACCGTACATCGATGAGTTAGTGGACTTCACAGCAGGTCATGCGCTGCTTTCCTTCATGGATGGGTTTTTGGGGCACAACCAGATTTTGATGGCCCCCGAAGATAGGGAGAAGACTGCCTTCACCACGCCGTGGGGAACCTACTGCTACAGTGTAATGCCGTTCAGTCTGAAAAATGCTGGGGCTACTAATCAACAGGCTGCAACCACTATCTTGCATGATATGATCCACAAAGAGGTTGAGGTGTATGTAGACGACATGATTGTCAAGTCCAAGGAAAGAGAGGGCCACTATACCGCCTTGAAGAAATTTTTCCAACGGATTTGACAGTATCGGTTGTGATTGAATCCTCAGAAATGCACTTTTGGTGTCACAGCAGGGAAAATGCTGGGGTTCTTGATTACACAAAGGGGCATCGAAGTCGATCCTTCCAAGATTAAGGCCATCCTAGAAATGCCACCACTAAGGACTGAAAAGGAGGTGCGAGGCTTTCTGGATAAAGTGTAATTCATAAGACGATTTATTGCAAAATTAACCTTGACTTGTGAACCACTTTTTGGTCTCCTGAAGAAAGGAAAAAAATTCCAATGGGATGACCGATGCCAAGTTGCTTTCAAGCAGATCAAGCAATATCTACAGAACCCACCCATGTTGTCACCACCAGAGCCGAGGAAGCCGTTGATTTTGTATTTGTCAGTAACCGACACGACTATGGGCTGCATGCTTGCACAGGAATTTGAGGATAAAGTGGAGAAGGACATCTATTACCTGAACAAGAAGATGCTGGAATATCAAACCCGTTACACTCCGCTGGAGAAGGCTTGTTTAGCCTTGGTATGGGCTACCAGGAAGTTGAGGCACTACCTATTAGCTCACTCTGTAATTCTGGTTTCGAGATTGGATTCCATCAAATATCTCTTCGAGAAACCAGCGCTTACGAGTAGGCTAGCCCGTTGGTTGCTTCTTCTCTCCGAATTTGATTTGAAGTATATGACTCGCAAGTCTGCGAAGGGAAGAGCGGTAGCGGAGTTCCTGGCCGATCACCCAATGGAAGGAGACGGAGTAGTAGAGTATTTGTTCCCGGATGAGGCCATTCTACAGGTCGAAGAACAGATTTGGACTATGTATTTTGATGGAGCGTCTAGCCAGTATGGGTATGGGATAGGCGTGTTGCTGATAGCGCCCGACAATTTGCACATACCTTTAGCTTTCAAACTCCGGTTCAAAGTATCGAACAATGAAGCAGAGAACGAGACATGTATTGCTGGCTTGGAAGCCGCCCTAGAACTAGGGGCAAAACGGTTGGATGTCATTGGGGACTTGAACCTGGTTGTGCCTCAAGCAAAAGAAGACTGAAAGGGTAAAGAAGAAAGGATAAAAATCTATCACCAAACCTTGGACGTTCTGATTCCTCGGTTTGAGAAGCTAACCTTCACGCATCTGTTAAGAGAGAGCAACAGGTTCACTGATGCTTTATTAACTCGATCTTCTGTGATAGCCATCCCTCTTGGAGTCCGAATACGTCCGATCATTATTGAACAAAGGTATGTGCCGACCTACGAGCTAATCACCGCGATAGATGAAGTACAAGATCAGAACCCTTGGTATCATGACATCTGGAACTTCTTAGAAAAGGAGGCTTATCAACTAGGGGCAAATGCCAAAGATAAAAGGGCAATACGGCGAATGGCTGCTCAGTTTATCATCTGCGGGGGTAAATTGTACAAACGAGACCATCTGGGAATGCATAAACTGTGTGTTGATGCTGAAGAATCGAAGCGCCTAATAGAGGCCATCCACAAAGGAGAGTGCGGATCGCATATGAGCGGGGTGATGCTAGCTCTGAAGATTCTCAGACCGGGTTACTACTGGTCAACCATGGAAGAGGATTGTATTGGTTTTGTTCGGTGATGCCATAAATGCCAGATCCATGCAAATCGCATGAATATCCCGCTGTCGAAGCTGTACAACATGACTTCGCCGTGGCCATTTTCAGTCTGTGGAATTGATGTTATTGGGATAGTTACTCCGAAAGGGGTCAAACGGGCATAAGTACATCCTGTTGGCGATAGACTACTTTACCAAGTGGATCGAGGCCCAATCCTATGCGGTGCTGAAAGCGTCGCACGTAGCCAAGTTCATCAGGAATAATATCATCTGTCGTTATAGGGTCCCGAATGAGATCATCTTGGAGAATGGTTCCCACTTCAAGAAAAAAGTGATCGACTTGTTAGAGAAATACAACGTGGCTTTTCATAAGTCATCCACATATCAGCCACAAACCAACAGAGCTGTTGAGGCCGCCAACAAGAACATCAAGCACATTTTACAGAAGATGGTGGAAACCTACAGGGATTGGCCAGATAAGCTGCCATTTGCTCTTTGGGGCTACAGGACATCAATCCGAACTTCTACTAGGGCAACTCCGTATTCTTTGGTTTATGGGATGGAGGCTGTTCTACCGATCGAAGTTGAGGTTCCATTGCTGCGGGTTATGGCTGAGTGCCAAATAGCGGAAGTAGATTGGCAGCAGAGCAGATTCGAGGAGCTTATGCTATTCGATGAGAGGAGGCTGAAAGCACTGTATCATGTCCAAGGTTATTAACGTAGGATTGCCAGGGCTTTCAACAAGAAAGTTAAGTCCAGGAATCTGAAAGAAGGGGATTTGGTGCTCAAAGTCAACCGAGCTTCCATCCATGACCCTAGGGGCAAGTTCAGACCTAATTGGACTGGTCCTTACATCATCAAGTCTATCTGGTAGGGTGGAGTTATCGTTCTTATGGGCCTAGATGGCCTTGAATTCTCCCAACCAATCAACATGGACAAGTTGAAGAAATACTACCCTTGAGAGGCTCACTAGGACGAAAACCCGAAAGGGTGACCTAGAAAAAAGTTAGAGCACAAAAAAATTGAAATAAGAAAAACTGAGCTCACAAAGTTGAAAACCCGGAAAGGGCGGCCTTGGCAAAAGTTAGAGTGCAAAAGGAGAGTGTTAATACCCGAGTGAACCCGAACCGAACTACGTAAGGCTTGATTCCCATCTTTAGGATACGTAGGAAACTTCATTCTGAAGTCCAGCCATAAACACTTCTAAATCAACTGTGTCCATGTGATTGTTTTGGTCATCTTTGTCTTTTCTGCATCCAAGAGTTCGATTGTGATCTTTGTTATCAGAGCTGGTTACAGTGCAGTGCAATGCTATTCAGACAAGGGGCAACTTTCCAGTTATTGGATTCGGGGTTATACATCTCAAGGATAAATTCCGGGTGTGTCCAGTTGTGATCCTTATCGAAAATGGTTTTGAAAAGTTTTAATAAAAGTTGATTTTGTTCAAATTAATCTTTTTACAACTTAGACCATTTTTGGGCCAAAAGGGAAATTTTCAGTACCCACAACCTTCAATTTCATTGATTTCAATATAGAGTTCTCGACCTCTTGATACAAATTGAAGTTATTTTTTATTACATTCAAAAGGAAAACTTGAAAGTACAAATTAAAGCAATAAACTTGGGGCATAGTTGAGTCAGGTGTTCCTGCGCCCCCTCCCAGAGCTTGTGGAAGCTTCAGATGCCAAAGTAGGCCCGGTTTGTGCCTCATCTTCAAGCCAAGCTATGCATTCGCCAGAAAGGGCACAACTGAAATTGGAAGCGGGGGCCAGAAGTTCTCTTGTCCTCCATGCAGTGGAATACCAAGCTAGTTGTGAGCCTCGGATCAGAAATGAAGCTAGGTACTCTACCCCCTCTTCTGGGCAAGTCTGGTCCTGTCCGAACTGACGCCGAAATCAAAATGGAAAGTAGAAGACACAGTGTGTTAAGCCAATTAACTGAATTCCAGGCTGCCGGGACATACTGTAGCTCATCTCAGGCGGATCAAACCAGGGGCAACGCCAAGCAATGTCAACAGCAGACCTGTTGCACATCCATTCGCACCACCATCCCTCATTTGGGAAATCAACTAGCCGTTGGCAAAAGAAATAGCCGCGCGCTAAATATGTAGAACAAGAGTCCACTACCTTCAACCTGTCCACAAGCCATATCTAGGGAGGGATGAAAAAAGAAGAGAGATTAAAGAATAGAGAGGTGTACGTGGAGAGAAAAGTGAGAAAAGGGTTTTAAGAGAAAAACAGAGCCTGAGGGCCGAGTGATGTGAGAAACACATGTAAGAAGGGTGGGAAACATTACCTACAAGAGTAGTGGACTTCCTGCAAACTTGGTCATCTCCCGGCGATGGAAAGCATCCAAACCCATTAAAGTGTCGGCTAGTGTCAAGCCAATGCATCTCTTGCCCTCTTTTAAGCCTTGGGCAACTTCGATCAAGCTAATGCTAGACCCTCCGAAACTAGGGGCAAGCAGGAAATGAGCTAACATACATAAGCAGAGGGCATGTTGCTGAAAACTTTGCTAATGACGGTCACTGTGGATGCCAGCGTCAGAAAATTGGTAAATGAGATTGGGAATGTCAAGTTCTCCGTCGTGAACTAAAGATCGAGCATCGGGTAAAGTGAGCCCACACATCCGTCTAAAGCTTGGATGTGGCCAAAACAGGACTAGGGCAAGATTTCCTCGTCACATTGGGATTCCATCAAATCTTGGAATTCTTCGATTATGGGGCATAGCTCTTGTCCGCCAAAGCTGAAAACATGAGTAACCGGGTTCTAACATCTAGCTGTGGCGTGAAGGAACAGAAAACACAATGGAGTATGACTCAGCAAGAATAGTGCATTTATCCCGAAACCTCGGAAATTCAACTTTTCCGAGCCATCTAAATTTGCAATCCAATCGAAGAGTTTTTCGGTAAAGAACGGCTCCATTTGTAGCAAGAATAGAATTGGAATGAAGAAACTACGAAGTCCTAACTTTTGTAGAAGATAAGGCATTGAGTGGAAGACAGGTGGCAGCAATCTAGAGATTCTCTGCATCACTGGCCGACCGGCCAGTTAAGGTAGCCAACCGGCCACTTTGGTGGCCGACAATCACCACTAAGTGACGGACAGCCACTGTTAGTCTCTAGCAGAATTGCCATGGCCTCTCTAAATGTTAAGAATGTTGAAAACCTGTGTTTCATTCTACTCTGGATGCATTCTGATGTCTTGTTTCTGTGATTTTGTTGAGTCATTCTCAAGTTTCTTTCAATTTGGTTATCGAGTTGTCACAATTTGTTTATCGAGTTGTTGCAATTTTCTTATCGAGTTGTATTTGTTTCGTTTATCAAGTTGTTGTTTTGTTTATCGAGTTGTTGCATTAGTTGTTCTTTGAGTTGTTTAATTTTGTTTGTTATGTTTTGGTTGGTTCACTACCTGACTAAGCAATTGTCAAGACAATACAATATTCAATTTCCATCAAATCCCGTTTTTTGTGTAAAATGGTGCAATGCGATGCTCATAATACAAAATGCAACATGTTTTCATCAAAAAGATGTTTTCATTCCAATCATAGTTTCTTTTTATAAAGAGTACAAGTTTTAAAGAAAATAAAGCTGCCTAAGGCGGTACAATGTGCTAACACTACTAGCAAAAAAAGAAAAAAAACGAAAAAAACATCTGAATCGGCGCCAGCCACGTCAGGATCGAGAGGCCCTCTTCGTCCTCTTCCTCAGCTGAGCGGACTTAGAGCTATCGCCATCGGCGCCACTGTCCGAATCTGAGCCGGAGCCTGAACCAGAGCTGCCTCCGCTCCCATCCTCAGAGCCCTCCTCAGCATCGTCACCACCCTCAGAACCTGAGCTGGTGCCGTCGCCTCCACCCTCAGATGACTCTGACTGGGGACTCGCTAGCTCCTCGTCCCCACTGGACTCATCATCATCATCATACATGACAGGCTCCCGATGTCTCCCTCGGCCGCGTGCCGAAATCTCTCTCCCTGCTACTGGGGAAGGCTCTGATGGTCCTGCCTGTAGAGGTGTGACCTGAAAAGGCAGTTTCAATAAATCAGCCATAGTATGAGTATCAGATGCAAGTATGGTGTGCAGAGCGAGTACATGCAGAAGTCAGATACAGTATGTGAATGCAATGTGTCAGATGTGATCTATACATGTAGTGTATCAGTGCAGTGTGGGGAAATGTTCAGTTGAGATGTCAGTTTCAGTGTATCAGCAGAAATATGATAACCGAAATGCAAGAAAACTAAAAATTACCTGAATGCCGTGGGAGCTAAGCATCGTCTCTCTCCTCAAGATCATGCCCTCAAATGAGGCCAACACCTCAAGTAACCTCTCGACATATCCTATGGAGGGCTGCAAATGCAAGTTGAAACGATTAGTGAATGAATGAATGAGTATCGTGAAAATGAAAAATGAAAGCAGTAAAGTATATCGGTGGTGAGTCAGGTGTCCTGACATATCGGTGATCAGGCAATGGGGGCTCAAGAGGAATCTGATAAGGCACTCCGGAGTACTGCCAACCTGTTAGCTCGATCAGAATATCTGGCCATCCAACACTCTGTCTGGTAGGAGGCATCCCTCTAGCCCCACTCCTCAGTGTCTGGGCCCTGCCCGTCGAAGGGGTATCTGCTGCCCGGGCCCTGCTCGTCGAATGGGCATCTGTTGCTTGGGCCTTGCTCGACGAGGGATATCAGCTGCCCTCCCCGTGTGAACACGAACACCTGACAATAGAGGCATGAGGTATGTCTGGAGATAAGTCGTATAGTCCCCCTCCCCGATGCATCTGCGCCCTGTATGAAGTCAGTGATCTCCTAAGGGGAGAGACTCTCTGTGGCTCGCATAGAAGGCGGAGGCGGTAAGGGAACCGACTGTAAAAGTAGACCCAGTGTTTGGCGCATGAAGTGCTCGTTAAGAAACCAGGCTCGGCCTACTGGGCCGTCAAGTATGAGCCGATATCGGAAAGTGCCCCAAGCTCTGGCAAACTGGAATCTGGCACCCTCTGGCATCGTCGCGCAGGGCTGCTATGTGACCTATAGACAGCAAGTGCATAGATTGATTAGTTGCCATTAGATATGTAAAATGAATTGAAGCTAAAAGCAGGAAGAACTGTGAGTTTTGAATTACCTCTGCCGTCCTCACTGTATCGAAATACTGGCGAAGGTATGAGAGGGTCTCCCGGGTCCTCGACTGGCACCGACTGTCATATCGATGCGAGTATGGTACCTCAAGAGGTGTCTCAACCTCTGGCTCTGGGGCAAGCGCTGAGAAATAGGCGTATACCCATAGCTGTGGAAAGCAAGACAGTGGTAGTGAGAATACAGATAAACATAGATAACGTCGAAGACAGAGTATGTGTGCAATCTCCAGGAAATGCAGAATGCAAAGAATACGGAATACAAAAAATGCGGAAAGCAAAGTGTGTGTGCAATGTATAGAAAGTACAAGCACAAAGCAAAGATTAGACTATGTGTGTGTAGTGTGTAGTGTGTGGTGTGCAGTGTGTGCAGTGTACAGAAAGTGCAAAGCAGAAAGCATGGCAGAAAATGTAAAGTTGAAAAGTAAAGCATACCTCCCAAGCTCTCCAATAGCCGCCCACTCTGTTCCCGCTCCTGTAGGAGGTCGAGCTCATGTAGCAGTATAGGGTAGCGAGGCCAGCACCACCCCAATCATAATGTCGAACCTGGGATAAGTCCACTAAAGCGTTCAAAAGATATAGCCCGACTGTGTTCGCCCCGTCAGCAAACAAGGTAGTGCCGAAGAGGAACATCAGGAAACCTCGGGCATACTGCTCAATCCCCTCTACAGTCACTGGGTCTGTCCCTCTGAAGTGGTCTACAAACCAGGTATATCGGACCATACCTGATCGGAAGATAGACGGGTGTGCTCCCAACAGATAGGTCCAAGCGGCCTCCCACTCACCCATATCAGAGTCGTATGGAATCGGCCGGCCTCCCACCTTAAGGCCCGTCAACATGGCGAAGTCATATGGGGTCATTGTCATATCCCCGGTGGTAGAGAAATGGAAGGAGCTGGTGGTGTCCCACCATCTCTCTACCAGTGCACCCAATCGGGTCCTGTTCGCCAGGAGGTGCGATAGCCCCATGTAGAACAAACCGAACCCCGACTCATCAATAATCAGTCGGACGCCGTCAAGGAGGTCCATATATCACTCCCTCATTGCAGTGGACCCATATCCGCGGGTAAAATGGGAGTCTACCTGTGTGGATGAAAAGAAATACAGCGTGTGAATGTGTTCAGAATGAGCAGATGAAATATAGTTGAAAGACGCGAGCTATATAAGAAATGTAAAGTGCATCGCAGAAAATGTAAGAATACAGTATATGCCTCGGAGGTGTGATAACCCTGTTCCGTATTATGTTAATTAGTCTTAATTGTGGTTGTAATTATGTGTTTGATATGATTTGGTGTGCTATTTGTACAAATATATGTGGTTTTGAATTTCTATCTGTTCACCGTAGGAACATCTGTTTGACTTTCTGCTTTGGAAATTAAATTGAAGGCCTTATCGGCCACAGAACCCGAAATCGATTACGCCATTGTGATTGGCATAATTTTTAGAACCTACGGTGAAATTTAATTGAAAACTTGATTCGGACCAAATTAAACGGACTAAATCAATGAAGTAGTGCCCAACTATTTAATATTAAATAATTGTGTTTGAGAGGGAGCTTTTAAAAGGCCATTACACTATCATTTTTGTTTCTTTTGGAGCTCAACATCTGAAATTATGCTCTAGAGAGAGAGAAGGGCCGAATTTAGTGAGAAAAGAGGCTCAAGGTAGAGATTTGCTAAGGAACTTGGTAATCTTGAAGCTACACTCAAGAATTAAGCATAAGTTTGGAGGATTAAAGCTCCTAGGTGAGTAATCAACCCTTAATTCATAAGTTTGAATTGTGATTTTGTGAATTGAAGATTAAATGGTGGGTTAGATCATGAATTGAGTTGGTTTTGTTGAATTGGAAGTCATGGAACACATGCATATAGGAAATTGCTAGGAATTTCCATGTTTGAGCATAAAGTGTGTAATCCATGTTGAATTGTGAATGAAGTCCATGTAATTGATCATCTCTTCACCAACGAAATTGAGAATATTGAGTATATCTCACATGCATGTACAATTTATGAGAATATGAGTTTGAATGTATGAGTTTGTTATGTTGGAGATGAGTTTGATGTAAATTGGGACATGCACGTGATTAATTTGTGAAATTGAGCTTCATAATGTTGTAATTTGGTGTTTGTACCATGTTGATACATGTATATGTGGAGTTTGAGCCAAAATCATGTCTTTAGTGCCTTTGAATATCGAGTTGAAGCTCAAGAACAAGTTCTGGAAAATCCAGAAATTTTGATGTCCGCTCGAGCGGGGAAACCGCCGCTCGAACGTAAAATATGAGCTCCCAGCATATTTTGCAGACATGATGTCCGCTCGAGCGGGGAAGTTCACGCTCGAGCAGGGAGCTATGTAGACTGAACTTCAGCTCAAGCGCCCGACTTCACGCTCGAGCGTAAATTTGATGTAACCAGTACTTTTGCAGACCTCATGGGTCCACTCGAGCGGGGACCCCTGTTTCTGAAATTTTGAAAATGCGTTCTGTGTTTCGTTTTCCATTCTCTTTCACTTCTAAGTACTCTTAGGCATGCATTGAGCATTGTAAATGAGTTAAATAGGATAGGAATGAAGCCTAAAGAGGAATGTGTGAATTAAGAACGAATTGAATTGTTTGTTACCCATTGTATTCATGGAATATGTAGGGTCGAGCTCTAGGGCAAATCAACCAACCGATCACTGTGAGTAACATCTTAATAAAGATATTTTGAAATGTGTCGTTTGTCCAATTGCTTATCTCTCTATAAATTTTATGAGTTTGTTGATTTGAATTATGGACAAATGTTTGCTATGCCATATGGTTGGGCCTAAGGCCGTTTGCTATAAGTGAATGGGCCGAAGGCCAGTCTGACATGAATGATAGAAGGAATGGGCCAAAGGCCAGTTTGATCTGAATGAAAAAGTGAATGGGCCAAAGGCCAGTTTGATCTGGATGAAAGAATGAATGGGCCAAAGGCCAGTCTGATACGAACGAATGAATGGGCCAAAGGCCGGTCTGACATGAATGAAAGTCTGAATGGGCCAAAGGCCAGTTTGACATGAATGAAAGTCTGAATGGGCCAAAGGCCAGTTTGACATGATTGAAAGTCTGAGTGGGCCAAAGGCCAGTTTGACATGAATGGATTGGGCCCGAGGCCGTTTGATGTATGTTGTTCTAATGTATCTTCTTTATTTGATATTATTCACTGGGCTTTCGCTCACGCTCATTCATGTGTTTGTAGGTGAGCCAAGAGAGGTCCAAACCCAGCCTCAGTGAAGTTTGTGTGGAACAACCAAGGTTTGAAGAGTCAACCCTTACGTCTCACGCACAAGACCAGTCTTCACCCTTTTGGTATTTTGTTTTATTTTGTCCCGTTGGCGAAGACTTTGGTTTATGTTTGTGTATAGTTTTGATTGGCTGACCTAGACTTAATTGATCCTGTCTGTACAGAACTTTATGTCACTGTATTTTGATGTGAGTTATTAATATGTGTATGTATGGTTTGTTATGATGTGCCATGTAAGCACAGCTCTATGGACAAAGTTTTAAATTTTGCTTCCGTTTAGCCCCTTTACTCTGATGAGTTATGTCTGGTTTGGTTTGAGGTCGTAGGTAATCTCTTGATTACTGGCCGGTTATGTCCTTAACCCATAGGGGCGGGTTCGGGTCATGACAGGAGGCATCCTGGGACAGATGAGACTCTGGCTCTTGTTGTAGGTGGTCTGCTGGTGCACGTCATGCAAACCCATTGAAGTGGCGGACTGTGCTGGGTGGTAATGCATGCTCCTCGGGGCGGTACCTCTCTGGGTCAAAACGTCGGACTTTGGGTGGCAACGGTATGTAGTCCAGCTCTCCCTCTATCCCTGGAGAACCCCCGTCATGTGGAACGTCGTCTGCCATCTAGAAAGAAGATGAGAAAGTAGGCGAAAATGAGCAAAATAGGCAGAAAGTGCCAAAAGTCAACAGAAGTCAACTCTCGGAGAGAGAAAATGGGAGAAAAAGTCAAAGCTCAAGAAAAGGCACCAAACTCAAGATAAACTTGAGGGAAACAAAACCTCAAGTGGTGAAAATGGAGAAAGCGCGTGGGTGTGAGGAAATGTGACTTGGGGATGTGTTTTTAAAGAAATGGCGAGGGGCGTTGGAAAACGCGTGTAAAGCACGGATCTAGGAGGAAAAAGTGTCTAAGGATGAAGAAGAAGTGATTTCGGCACTGTGGGTGTGAGGAAATGTGACTTGGGGATGTGTTTTTAAAGATCTCCATGCAAAAAGACCGAAATAGCCCAGAAATACCACAACTTGGTGACCGTCCACTTAGGTGGCCGACATGGCTTCATGGTGGCTGGCAAGTGTCTAGTGTTCTCCCTGTATGTTTTCAGGCTGTTTTGTGTCCTTGGCTCTCGAGAAAGTGCAAGAAAAGTCCACTTTTCAGCTCAAAGTGTCTCTGCGGAAGTTTCGAATCATGTCTTCGATGCATGACTCATCGTCAGCAGGCATGAACGAGGTGTATCCTTTTGAAATACATTGTAACTCCTCCGAGAGGTAAATTGAAGGTTGCAACTGAATCAGTCCTGTTAAAGCACGTGTTTCTTTATTCAGTGTTTTGCATCAGACATGCTATTAATGTTGCATTGAATATGCATTGTTATTATTATGCACAAAATATGTATGCTGCGTTACATTGCACTACACATGTTCTTATGTTTGCATAGAATATGCATGTCGCGTTGTATTGCATTGTGCATGCCCTTACATTACCATAGAAAACATTTGTACATGTTGCATTGAACATGCATTCAGTCTTGCATAGAACATGCTCCATTTCTCGTTGCATAGAATATGCTTCTGTTTTGTTCCTTGCATGATGTGGATGAAACATGTCTTTCTAAGCATTGTGTCATGGTTATTTTTCTTGCATAGAACATGCATTTCTATCTTGCTGTATCTGTTAAATTTCTTTCTTGTGTAGGCACGATATTGTATGTACGGTTAATTCAAAGCTGGTGCAACCAGGCGATATTGTATGTACGGTTCATTCAGAGGAATTCCGAGTAAGATCATTCCTGTCCTTTGAACACCTTGTTGGTTAGAAACACTCGAGTACGCCCAGTGTTTACACCACTCCTTTCTTCGGTTAGAAGCATTTGGGACGTGTGCCCGATGTTTATACCATTCCTCGGTTAGAAACATTGGGACATGTGCCCGATGTTTATACCACTCCTCAGTTAGAAGCGTTTGGGACGTGTGTCTGACGCTTATACCACCTTGTTGGTTAGAAGCATTGGGACGTGTGCCTGATGTTTATACCACCCTTCCGGTTAGAAGCGATTGGAATGTATCTTGATGTTTATACCACTTTGTTTTGGTTAGAAACATTGGAACGTAATGTGCTCCGGTGTTTATACCACCCTCCGGTGTTTCCACCGCTCTCATTTCCCTCTTGCGCGTGGCGTGATAGGACGCTTTGGTTAAATGCATCTGGACGAATTCCAATGCTTATACCGCTCTTTATTTTGGTTGCATAATAGTTGGATGTGTTGCACTTGTTATCATCACTTCTCTCCTCGCGTGTGCCACCCGTTGGGATCTTGTTTGCTGCCTTGGGTATGCCTGACGGTTGTTGTTCTTTACATTTCTTGTGTGAGGTGCAGTTAAGATTGCATAATTTTCTTACATCCTTTCTGTATGAAATGTGGTTTGGTTCGTGTTTACTTGCTTATGTATGAGTTTACTGTAGCATTTCTTTGCATAACAATTGCATCTAGATATTTCATTATAGCCCTCATTGCATGATCATAAGTTATGTTCCGCATCGTGCATATCATTTGCATCTTGCCCCAAAACTACGCTGGTTTGATTCCTTTCAAAGGGAAACGTAGGCAGCCTGCGAGCGAAACCGTTCTTTGTTTTGTTAGCTTGTTTGTTTGAGTCTTCGGCCTTGTCAAAAATAGGTCGTCTCTGGGCTTTGACATTCACTCCGTCATTTCATGACTTCTGAGTTCTGCCAAAGAGGGGCAACTGTAGACACCCCATTTTTGACCGACCTTAAGCCTCAAATGCCATCGTTTGTGCACTCGATGATTGTGCTTGTTTGTGCTCGTTTTGAGCCCCCGAAGTTCTTGGCGGAACGCCTTGTCTTTGAGCCTCTAAACCCTCTTTGTTTTGTGCTTGTTTTTGGACCAAACCTTGGTGCCTCTTGCCTGGAGGGGGGGAAGGGCCTTGTCGGCCACTTTTGGCTATTGTCGGCCACTTAAAGTGGTCGGTTGGCTAGGGGAGGTGGCCGGCCGGCCACCTAAAGCGGCCGATGGCCATTTTTCTCCTTTTTTAGATATTTTCTTTGCCAGCTGTGCCAGCTGTTGATCACTGATTGCCATCTCCATACACGTGTATGGAGGGATGAAAGCAGGCTTTTGGAGGTTACACAATTTTGTGAGCAAAATTTTCCCCTCTCTCTCTCTCTCTCTCTCTCTCTCTCTCTCTCTCCCTATTTTGTGTTTGAAAGTGAGAATTCTCTACACTTTTGCACTAAGACCTTTAGCCAAACACCTTCATCTTGGAGCTGAGGTTCTTTGGGGCTTTGTTTGAGCTCTTAAGGCTAGTTTTAGCTCTGAATTGTTACTATTTTAGTGTTGTGCTTCAAAGGTATAAGGCTTACCCCTTTTAAGTTTTGTTTTAGTTACTTGTTGGGCCACCTTTGCATGCTGCTTTGAGACTGGTTTTAACCTTTGAAATCTCTATTTTTTATGGTTTAAAATGGTGGTTTGAGGTTTGTTTTGGAGTTAGGGGTGGTCCACCATTTTCGTAGCTTGTTTGCTAAAGTGTTGTGCCATTTTTCAAAGCTTTTAAAACAACTTTTTTTTGGCCTTTTAAAAACTTGGTTTTCAGGTTCAAAATAGGAGGGGGTGGCCTCCTATCCGTATGTCTTCTTTGCAAGTGTAGATAGCCTAACATGTGAGCATGTTTTTCTACCTTTTTGTGACTCATTCTTAGCATGTTTTAGGCTCTGATTTGGCATGATTTAGCTCTGTTTTGGGCTGCTTTGATCATATGAACCATGTTTTGTATAGCTATAGTGCAAATGCCTTCACTGGCTGAGTGTTTTAAGGCCTCTAGCATGTATTGCATGTGATGATTGCATGCTATAGCATCATTTTATATGTGATTTTAGTGTATATAGATCTGTCACACTCTCACTTATTTCACTCTTTCATTGCTTTTGAGAGTTGTGTCTTGAGTCTTGCTTGCGAGCTAACATATGAGCATGTTTTTCTTGCCTTTTATGCTTTAATCTCAGCATGTTTTAGCCACTGTTTGGCATGTTTTAACTCTACCCAGAGTTGGATTGGTCAATTGAGCTTGATATTGCATGCCTCTAGTGTAGTGCCCTTCACTAGTTTAGTGTTTTTGGCTTTTGAACATGTTGTGCATGAGTTGCTTGCATGTTGTAGCACTATTTTTCATGCTATTTCAGCACTAAAATGTCTGCAACCTCCCTCTATTCTTCACTTTTTTTTTTGCTTTGAAAGTGGTCTTGAGCCCCTTGTTGACTTGAGTTTGAACTTAAGGCTCTCATGCCTAATGGTTTTAATCCTCCCTTAAGCGTTTCTACTAACCAACAGCATGAGACCTCTTTCATGCTTAAGGCACTTGTGGCTTAGGCCATCTTTTCAATTAGAGGACTTTCACATTGGACTTAACCGGTTAAAGGATTAATCGGTAATGTAAAATGTGTAAACAAAATGAGCAAAGTAAAACATGAACAAGATAAGCATTTGCGTCTCATTGCATGTGTTTGGATCAGACGTTAATCCAAACACGAGAAATGTGGGACGTTTCATACTCAAAGTGATGAAACATGTCACGTTTCTTAGTCGCCGGCACCCTTGATCGTGCATGATAGGGTGGTGGCCCTTTGAGTCTTATTTGTGCATTCATTAAGCTTGTACAAGCTTGACTCTTTGGCCATCATGCATGAAAATGCTTGATTGGTGGCTTGAGAGCCAAGTGTCCTACTCCTTTGAGCTTGATAAATGATAAGGAGGTGGCAGTACACACATTCCTTGAAAAACGCATTGCTTTGCCTCTGTTGCTCTCTGTTGCAGCAAAAACAGGAGTCTGGAAAAAGGGGGGCCGACCGGCCACTTATACTAGGTAGCCGGCAACCACTTTTTGTGGCCGACTGGCCACCTGTCAATTTTTGGCAAATGTGTTCCCGTGTTGGAGTAGAGGCAATCAGGAATATTGGTACAGTGTTCAGCGATCAAGGCGAGTGCAAACAGAGGCAACCGGTGGCAAGGCGATGGATTTTCGGAAGGAAGCCAACCGAGCATGCATGTCTCCCTCACCTTCGAGGCCGTTGACTTGCTTTATTTAAATTGCTTTAATTAGCTTAGCATAGCTGATTATTCAATTCGTTTTGTAATATTCTAATTAGCTTAGCATATTTAGTTATTCAATTGTGTTGTAATAATTAATTAGCTTAGAATAGTTAATTAGTTCGTTTTGTAATAATTAGCTTAGCTTAGTGTAGTTTAGCTTATTTATTCGGACCCTCCTTCGCGATGGCATAGTGTTGTAATAAGCGTGCGTGTTTGTGTGCATGTCTTCCAACCCCACGTCTTTCTCCCTTTTACTTATCCGCTTTCGATGGTTAGATTAGGGACATGTTTCAATTAACATACCTTATGCTTGCATGTTTACATTCATTCATTTGTCTTGCATGTACAGAGGCTCGGCGCATCATTCAAACTACACTGTCAATTCAATACTTCTTTGAATACGTGTTTCAAAGCATGTTATCAAATTGTTGCATTCATATGCTATCTTAGTAGCCAAGCCTGTTTAGCTGCATGATTGCATGTGTTGCATTAGGCATCTTGTATAGTTAGGGTCATGCATATTTCTAACTAGCTTTTGTTTTGGCTTGGAGTACTCAATAAGTTTTACGCTTTAGCATACTTGCATGAGTATGAGTGTTTCCATGATCGCATGCTTGCCATGAGGCTATGTGTTTACTTGATTAACTGCATGAATGCCTGTGGATGAAGGCTTGGTTGCTTGAATTGGAACAATTCGATAAATGAGAGTTTTAAGCCCACTTCGCAAAGTGGCAAAATCATGTTTTAAGCCCACTTGAGGTGGCAAATCCGCGTTTTAGCCCACTTGCGGATGGCAATTTCAAATCATTTTCGAAAACAAACATGAGTCAAAATGTTCCAATTCTTGCGATTTTAGTCTATACTTGTGTGTGCGTCACATAATAAAGTTAGCTAATAATCGGAATAAGAACACATGAGGTTCATAAAACAACAAATCATGTTTACTAGAGGCCGATCTTTGATCGGGCGAGTGGGGGTGCTCATTTCAAGACCTTCCCCTCTCGTACCCAAGTTCCCGAGCCGAGGCAACTTTGGTGATGACGGACACGTGGCCTTTGGCACGAGTCAGGGTTTCCTAAATTTTCCAAAAATAAAATATTTAGGTGGCGACTTTGTAATCTGGCAAATCAGTCCAATTTTGGCATTATTTTATTCAAAATCGATTTTCTAAAATGATTTGCCGGATTGGACTTTTTGGTGTTTATCAGTCTCACATTGCACTTTGTGAGATTAGATTTAGAGCCATGACAAGAGTCTGAACTGTAGGACCAATTCGAGCTCTCCGAAAGGGGGCGCGAACAAACGAATGGATGCAAGCATGCGAGCATAAGGTATGCTAATCGAAACATGATCCCTAATCTAACCATCAAAAGCGATTAAATAAAAGGGAGAAAGACATGGGGTTGGAAGACATACAGACATGCACACACACTTATTACAACATTACACCCTCTTGAAGGACGGTCCGAATGAACAAACTAACTAGCTAGGCTAATTAAACTAAGCTATTACAAACCAAAACTAATTGACTATTCTAGTTAACTAATTATTATAAACCAAAGTTGAATAACTAGCTATGCTAAGCTAATTAAAGTAATTAAACTAATTAACTATCTAAGCTAATTGAATAATTACAACACTTGACACTTGTATGAATAAAGTGAATAAATGGGCGAGGGATGCATGCATGTTCGGATTCTCCTTCCAAAAATGCCACCGCCTTGCCGTTACAGCCTTTATTTGCACACTTTTGGTCACTGAAAATTGTGCCAACTCCCAGAACACTTCTGATCCACCTTAGGTGCATACTGAGCAACTTTCTTCATTGATGGCCAGTCGGCTACCAATGGTGGCTGTCGGCTACCATTGGTGACCAGTCGGCTACCCCTTTCGTTGAACTTCCTTTTTTGCTGCAACAGAAAGCAAACAGAGGCAAAGCAGTGTATTCTCAAGGAGTATATGTACTGCTACCCTCCTTATCATCACACAAGCTCAAAGGAGTGTAGCTCTTGGCCCTCAAACCATAAACCAAGCATTTTCTATGCGTGATGGCTAAGGAACCAAGCTTGTACAAGCTTAATAAATGCAAAGCAAGACTCAAAAGACCACCACCCTATCATGGATGATCAAGGGCAAGGGAGACCAAGGAAAGTGGCACATTTCATCACTTTTGAGCATGAAATATCTCATTTTCCTTGTGTCCAAATTAACGTCCGATTCGAACACATGCAATACAACATGAAAGATTCTTAATCTTGCCTCTTTTACTTGTTCATTTTTGTTTACTCATTTTACATTGCCAATCCATTCTTTAATTGGTTAAGTCCATTAGTGAGTGTCTTCTAAAGCGAGAGAAATGTCAACCAAGGGGTAGTTCAAGGCATAAGGGACGCCACATGCCGTTGTGTATACACCTCATTTTTGACCGTTCTCAAGACTTGAACGTCATCATTTGAACACTCGATGATCATCCATGCTCGTGTTCGTTTTGAGTTCCTGAAGGTCTCGGTTGTGCGCCTTGCCTTAGAGTCTCTCAACTTGTCTGTTTTGTGCTTGGTTATGGACCAAGAGCTTGTGGTTTTGTTTTTGAGGGAAGAGGGTGGCCTGTTGGTCAGCCCTACAACCCATCGGCCAGGCCCCGGGCCCATCGGCCATGCCCTCTTTCCATCAGCCATCAGTAGTGGCCGGTCGGCATCACTAATGGCCGGTCGGCTCCTTTAATGGCCGGTCTGCCATATCTTTTGGCTGAGGCCTTTTTGTTTGCTTTTGCACATATTTTGTTGCCAGCTGTGCCAGCTGGTGAGCACAGAAAGCATCATCCATAGTGTATGGAGGGATTGTAACAAGCTCTTAGCTTGTCAAACAAGCTTGAAGCTTGTGATTCTATATAAGAGGAGGCTCCTCTCCCCTTTCAAGGGTTCTGAAAAAATTGCATTAGAGCTAAACATATCCCTCTCTCTTTATATTCCTCTCTATCTCTCTCTATATATATATATTTGCACTATATTTGAACCAAAAGTGTCATTTCTTCACACTTTTGCACATAAACACCTACTCAAGCACCTGCACTCTTGAGCTGAGGTTCTTGGAGGTTGCATTTGAGTGATTTTGGCTTGGTTTTGCCTTAGAGGTTGCTAGCTTGCTGTTGTTCTTCAAGGGTCGTCAAGGGTAAGCATATATCCCTTTTAAGCTTTGTTTTGATTAATAGCTCAACCACCTTTGCTTGCTACTTTAAGGCTGGTTTTAGCCTCTTTAAAACTCTGTTTTTAAGACTTTGAAATGTGGGTTTGAGTCTTGTTTGGTTAGGGGATGTTTCCCATCTTTTACTCTATGGCTTGTAAAGCCTCTTGAGCCAACATTCTTAGCCTTTGTTGTGACCTTTGTTTGGCCTTTCTACCACTGAAACTCAGAGGAATTTCAATGGTAGAAAGTTGGTTTTGAGGCTTAAAATGAGAGGGGGTTGTCCCCTCTCTTTATTGTCTTGTTTGTATGCATAGAGGGCCTACGAAGTGAGCATGTATTTATATCCTCTTAAGGCTTGGTTTGAGCATGTTTTTTTGAGTTTTTGGACTTGATATAACTCTATTTTTGGCTGGTTTGGATGTCTCTTGAATGCTTCATACACTTGTATTGTAATTCTACTTGCTAGCCTAACATGCTCTATGCTTTGAACCATAATTCTAGCCTATTTTGACTCCACTCCAACATGCTTTTGCCATGATTTCACATGCTTTAGGTCTGATTTCGGTGGTCTTGATCATGTATGCTTTGCTTTGTATAGCCACAGTGTAAAGCCCCTCCACTAGCTTTGTGTTTTGGGTCCAGTAACATGTATTGCTTGGGCTATTTACATGATATAGCATCATTTGATATATGATTTCAGAGCATGTTTCAATGTCATACCCTCGTGTGTATCACTGTTTCAATGCTTTGGAGGGTTATGCTTTATGCCTTAATCATGAGCCAATTTGCATGCATGCTTGTCTAAGCTCTTGGGTTCCATTTCAGCATGTTCTTGGCCCTTAACTTGGCATGTTTGAGCTCTGTCCAAAGCTGGTTTGGTTAGTTGTGCTATGTATTGCATGCCTCTTGTATGATGTTCTTAACTAGCCTTATGCTCTAGACCCTCTAACATGCCTTGTTTGTGTTATTTGTGTGATTTGGCATCATTAAACACTTGATTTCAAAGCATATAACATTGCCATATTCTCATGCATATCACTCTTTAATTGCATTTAAGAGTTGTACCTTTATGCCTTGCTTGCGAGCCTTGAGTTGAGTATGCATTCCTTGCTTTTCGTGCCTAAGTTTTGTTGAGTTTTGGCCACTATTTCGGCATGCATGACCTCTGTCCGAGGTTGGTTTGACCATTTGAGCATTGTAGTACATGCTTTCACTTGCCTTGATGCCTTAACTCCTAAACATGCCATGCATGCATTGTTTGCATGTTAAGAGTCTTATGCATACCACCTTAACATGTCAAGATTAGCATGTGGTTTACATAGCATGTTGTTTGCATGTGTGTTGCATTGCATTGTGTTTGGATCGGATGTTGATCTAAACACGAGGAACGAGGGACGTTTCATACTCAAAGTGATGAAACACGCCTCATTCCTTAGGTCACCGACACCTTTGATCATGTATGATAAGATGGAGGTTCATCGAGTCCTATGTGTTATTTGTGCATTCATCAACATTGTGCAAGCTTGACTCTTTGGCCATTATGCATCGAGATGCGTGATTGGTAGCTTGAGAGCCAAGCACTGCACTCCCTTGAGCATGAGAAATGATAGGGAGGGTGGTTGTGCACACATACCTTGCAAATACACTGCCATGCCTCTGTTTGTGCTCTGTTGCAGCAAAAGGAGAAATTGTAGGAAGCAGTGCCCGACCGGCCATCAAAGCTGCCGACCGACCACCAAGTTTGCCGATCGGCTATCAAAAGTGGCTGATGGCCATCAACTTTGGCCGATAGCCATCCGTCTTGGCCGACCATCCCCCAGAATGTTCCTAAGGTGGGTCAGAAACATTCTGGAAGTTGGCATAATTTTCAGAAGTACAGAAGTGTGCAAACAGAGGCATCTTGAGGCATGGTAGTGGATTTTCGAGCGAAGCCGACCGAGCATGCATTCCCCCTCGCTTCCCGAGGCGATTTGTTTAAATTCCTTAGCTAAACTAGTTCATTAGCTTAGTTATTTTGTGATTAATTAGTTAAGTGTTTAATTAACTAATTTGGTTTGTACTTAATTAACTTAGAATAGTTAGTTGATTCAATTCGGTTTGTAATATTTAATTAGCTAGAGTTAGTTAATTAGTTGGTTTGTAATAAGTAGCTTAGCTCAGATTAGCTTAGCTAGTTTATTCGGACCCTCCGTCGAGAGGGCACAATTTTGTAATAAGGGTGCGTGTGTGTGTGTGCATGTCTTCCGACCCCATTTCTTTCTCCCTTTTACTTATCAGCTTTCGATGGTTAGTTTTAGAGAATATTTCAATTAGCATACCTTATGCTTGCATGTGTGCATCATTCATTTGCCTTGCATGCACCGGGCTCGGCGCATCATTCAAACTGCATTGTATTTCAATACACATTCTTGAATACGTGTTTAACAGCATGTTATCAAATGTTGCATTCATATGCCATTCTAGATAGCCGAGCCTAGTTTTAGTTGCATTTTTGCACGTGTTGCATTAGGCATTGTTGACATAGCTAGGATCATGCATGATTACTAACTAGCTTCTGTTTTGGATCGGAGTACACTGTGAGTGTTTATGCTTTAGCATCCTTACATGTGTGTAAGTGATTGCCATGATAGCATGCTTGCCATGAGGCTAAATGATTAAGTGTTTAACTGCATGAATACCTGTGGATGAAGGCTTCATTGCTTGAATTGGAACAATTCATCAAAAAGTTCGTTTTAAGCCCACTTGAGAGTGGCAAATCATGTTTTCTAAGCCCACTTGAGGGTGGCAAATTTGCATTTTAGCCTACTTGAGGGTAGCAACTTCAAACCATTTTCGAAAAACAAACATGAGATGTTTTGTTCCAAATTGAGTGATTTAGTCTATACTTGTATGTTGTGCGCATCACATAGTAAGCTAGCTAATAAACCGGAATAAGAATGCATGTGTTTTCAAAAACAACATATCATGTTAGTAGAGGCCGATCCTTTGATCAGGCGAGCAGGGGTGCTCATTTCAGGACCTTCCCCTCTCGTACCCAAGTTTCCGAGCCGAGGCAACTTTGGTGATGACGGACATGTGGCCTTAGGCATGAGTCAGGATTTCCTAAATTTCCCAAAACAAAATATTTAGGTGGCGACTCTGAAATCTGACAAAGCAGTCCATATTTGGCACTTTTTGATTAAAATCATTTTTCCAAAATGATTTGCCAGATTTGGACTCTTTGGTGATTTATCAGTCTTACATTGCACTTTGTGAGATTAGATTTAGAACCGTGACAGAAGTCCAAACTGTAGTAGCTAGAACTACAATTCGCACCCTCGCGCGCGGAGCGAAGTTCGGGCGGTCTACACGTTGGTAATGAACCCTCAAAAAAGGATTAAACCATTAAGCATGAGCCTCAACCTCAAGCTTAAACAATCCTAAGGTTGAAACAACCCTCAAAGAAAATGAAAAAGTGAAGCAAAGAGGGAGGTTGCAGAGATTTTAAGTGCTGGAATTAGGCATGAAAAAGCATTAAAACATGCAACCATGACACACAAATGATGCTCAGTGCCTAGAAACACTAAGCTAGTGAAGGAAATTACACCACAGCTATGCAAGACAAAGCTCAAAAGCGACAACCAGCCCAAAACAGATGCAAAACAGCCCAAAATATAACTTAAAACATTCTGAACTTAAGCTAATACAAGCTAGAATAATAGGCTAAAACATGAAGCATGCTAGACTAGTAAGCAAAACACAAGGAGGGGAGGCTACCTCCTTCATTTTTGGACTTCAAAACATGTTTTTATCCACTGAAATAGCTCTGAAAAATAATGTTTAAAAGCTTGGAAAAAGATACCAAAAGGGTGGAAAACACAAGGGCAAAGGCCTCCAAAACAAGGTACAAAGAAGGGCTATCAACCCCTCAACCTTTAATGGCCTTAGGGCCCAAGCTTCAGCCCAAAAGCACAGAGTTTTTATAGCCCAAAATTAGTTGGAAAACATGTTGGAATCAAGACAAGTGTAGCTAAAACAATAAGCTAAAACATGGGGTTACACTATAACCATACAAAAGACTACCCATACAACACAAATAGCCCCAAACAGAGCTAAAGTAGCCCAAATCAGAGACAAAAACATGCTGGAAAAAGCTAAGTTAAGCTACAAAAACATGCTAACATATGAAGCTAACTAGGAACTTAAACAAGACACAAGAAGGGGAGGCTATCCCCTCCAATTTTAGACATCAAAAGAAGGTTTTTACCACTAAAAATCCTATGAGATTAAGTGGTTTAAAGACCCAAAAAGTTTGATTTGAAGGTGAGGAAAGATAGCACAAAAAGCTTAACAAGCCAAAGAGCCAAAAGGGGGGGGGACAACCCCCTAACTCACAAAGGCTCAAACCAACACTTTTAGGACTGAAAAATTGAGGTTTCTATAGTTGAAAACCAGGCCAAAAATAGTACAAAAAGATGGTGAAACAAGTTATACAAAACAAGTTTAAAAGGTAAGTCTTATTCCTCTTGAAGCACAACACACTTTAGGCACCAAATCAAGCTAAAATCACCTTCTAATGCTCAAAGAAGGTCCCAAGGAATCTCATCCCAAAGATAAGCAACTTTGGTTTAGGGCTGATAGGCAAACTAGAAGTGTATCTCTACTTGTATGCACAAAAGGGCAAGAGAGAGAGAGAAATCTAGAGAGAGAGAAGTTTTAAAGAGAGAGGCTCCCAAACTTTCCAACCTTTGCAATATGAGAGATATGGCCTCTATATATAGAAAAAAGGGATCCTTCGTCGAAAATATCTGAAAATGGGATAGCTGGAGCAGTGTAGAACAGTTGGAGGAGAAATATCTGCAAAATATCTGAGTTTTGGACACTTGTTGCCGATCGGCCACTATTGGTGGCTGACAACCACTAATGGTGGACGACAAGAACCACTTTTGGACGACACATGGCTGACAAAGTCCATTTGTGGCCGACACATGGCCAACAAGCTTCACTAGTGGCTGGAAAGCAAAAATCGGTTTTTGGCCCCAACTTCAATTAGTCATATTTCCCTCATTTGGACTCCTTTGCAAGTCATTCTTGAGTCTAAATTGTAGCCCCGGAAGTCTTCTTTCCAATGGTGGAAGACTTACATCGAAATTCCAAGTGTGATAAGAGATATCTTTCTTTTAATGAAGACTGCTCAGTTTCGATCCTAACCGGATTGATGCCTAACTTCAACCAGCCATATCTCCCCCATGCGGACTCGGCCTTAGGAGATTCTTGAGTGAAAAATGAAGCCTCGGAAGTCCAATTTCCAATGGTGGTGGCCTTATAGCTGAAATCCAAGTGTACAAAAGGATAGGCCTGATTTAGCAAGGGCTGTTCGACTCTCTCTCTTAACGGTTCATGCCCAACTTCTTCCCCCAACTAGGTTTCTTCCCTCTCCTCCAATTTTCTTCAACTCCAAACCTCTAACCAAGGTGTTTTGGAAGATTTTTCAAAAAGTTTCACTTCTCTTTCATGCATTTCCACTTTGTCCTTACTCGGTTTACTGAAAAGCGCAACATTTAACGAAATGCGAGCATCGGAACATCGTAGAAACTGTTTCAAAAATATTTTGAAAGAGAGGGTTTTAAGGTCTAAAATATTTTTGGTCAAAAGGCTTTGGTCAAAAAAGGGGGTGTGAGGTTGGGATTCTGACGCTCTCCTTGCTAAAGAAATCGAACCTTTGCACTGCACAACTTTCATCACCAAGTAAGCAATCAGTGGTGCCCAAGTCTTAAGGGCGGTCAAAAATGGCGTGTCTACACCCTTATGACTTGGACACCATTGCATGCATGCCCGATAATGAGTTTATATGCTCGCCAAGTGCTCGAAGTCCTCAATGGAATGCCACAACGTTGAGCCTTTCAAACCCTATACATTTGTTGTCCTAGTTTTGGACCAAGCCTAGCTTTTCCAGCCTGCAGCCTTTGGTGGCCTACCGACCATCACTTTTTGGCTGCCGGCCACTGATGGTCGGCCAGCTACCAGTGTATTTTGCAGATATTTTATGCCAGTTGTTTGCACAGATGCATGCATCTATCCCCACGTGTAGGGTTGGATCTCTTTGAGGGAATTTCATGTTTTCTATATATAGGAGCCCCCTCTCTCATGTTTTAAGGTTAGAAAATTTTGAGATAAAAAATTTTCCTCTCTCTCTACAATTCTCTCTTTCTCTCTACCAAATCTCTACATTTTTGCCTACAAATCTTCAACCTTTGCCTATACAACCTTAGCCAAATCTTCTCATCTTTGAACTGAGGTATTCTTGAGCTTGGTTTGAGCTCTTGAGGGTGTTATTTGCTTGGTTTTGTTGCTTGAATTGCTTCTTCTCTTCAAGAGGTATAAGGCTTTGCCTATTTGCTTGCTTTCTCTATTATTTTTCCTACTTTTTTTTCCATTGTTTTGAGCCGTCAAAACTCTTTGTTTTTTGGGCTGAAGCTTGGGTTTAAGGCCATTAAAGGTTGAGGGGTTGATAGCCCTTTTTTATGCCTTGTTTTGGAGGCCTTTGCCCTTATGTTTCCAACACTTTTACTAAATTTTTTTTGAGCTTTTAAACACTGATTTTTAGAGTTTTTTCAGCGACTAAAATCATGTTTTCAAGTCCAAATTTGGAGGGGTTAGCCTTCTCTCTTTGTGTCTTGCTTACTAGCCCAGTTTGTGCCATGTTTTAGCATGTTAATCTAGCAATTTTTAGCTGAAGTCCAGCTTGTTTTAGGACTTATTTTAGACTGTTTTAACACTTTTTTGGACTGCTAGTTGCATTTGAGCTTTGTTTTGCATGCTTATAGTGTGATAGTCCTGATGAGTTTGGTGTTCTAGGCCTTAGACACCATCTTATTTGAGTTGATAACATTTATTTATGCTTTTCTCACTCATTTCAGCACTTAATCATCTCTACAACCTCCCTCCTTTCTTGGCCTTTTGTTTTGCTTTGAAAGTGGTTCAAACTATTTGTTTGTTTAAAGCATGAGATTGAGATGTCATGCTTAATAGTTTAATCCCTTAGGGGGTTCATTACTAACGACATGATGTCTCTTTCATGCCTACAACAAATTTTGGTTTGAGCCCTCTTTCCATTAGAGGACTTAAACTCACCCTTAGACTTAATTGAATTAAAGGATGGAAAGGTAACTAAAATGGAGTAACTAAAACTTGGAGTTAAAAGTGAGAAAGATAATAACTTGGTTGTGTTCAATCAGACGTTAATTGAACACATGGAAACTTGAACAATTTCATACTCATTAGTGATGAAATGATTCAAGGTTCCACGGTCACCACTTCTCTTGATCATTCATGAAATAGAGAAGGTTTGTGTCTTGTTTTGCATTTATTGAACTTGCAAACTTGGTTTCATAAGCCATCATGCAATGAAATTGCATCCATTGATGGTTTGTGAACCGAACTTGTCACGCCCCAAACTCGCCCCTAAAAGTTTGGGCATGACCTATTCAGAATTGGACACTTAACCTGATATACAAAATATATGGGGCTAGAACGGAAACATTTACCAACATAAAGTAATATAAATAAAAGAACTACATCCATTGAGCGACCACTATCATGCCAGGATCACAAACAGAACATAAGGCGGATAAACATATAGTGACATGCATCAGAGAATTTAGCTATGTACATATATATATATAGACCCAGCCCTCAAGATTGGGCGTATAACAAAACATTAAAAGGTAAAGGGATTATATACACTTCAACCGTAAACAGACAATCAAGGTACAAAACCAAGCTTAGCAAAACCCCATAAAATGAACTGCCTTCATATAAGGCCCTGGACCCTCTGAGGTTGACAAAAGAGGAATTGATGCCATGGGTTAAGACTGACCTCCAAGTGGAGTGCCTACAGAAAGAAACATAACATAAAGTGAGCCAAGCTCAGTGAATAGTAGTACGTAACAATTTAACATTTAACTTGAATTACAATGTACATGTATAAGGGCAGAGGACACATAGTTAACTTTATTTTGTAATTATTTTCAGAATGGCCTTAGGCCTGAACTCAACAGAATGGCTTTAAGTTCTTGAACAGAGTGGCATTAAGTGGCATTAAGTGGCATTAAGCCCTTAAACAAAATGGCATTAAGCCCTTTTCATGCATGTATGAACTCAAGAGGTGGCTCGCACGGATTCTAGAGGTGACTCGCCTGGCAGCACTTAGTTCCGTGCAGCACTTTGTTTCATACTAACAAATCATACAAAATGGCCATAGGCCCATATGTCATTGATTGGCCATAGGCCTCACATAGGTCACAGAACGGCCATAGGCCTCATAACTTTCACAGGACGGCCATAGGCCTCATAACTTTCACAGAACGGCCATAGGCCTCATAACTTTCACAGAACGGCCATAGGCCTCATAACTTTCACTGGCTCGTACGGATCCTAGAGTTGACTCACACTGTAGCACTTAGTTCCGTACAACACTTTGTTCCATACCAGAAATCATCAGAGCAGACTATTTAGAGTCATACAGAGTTTCAAGGTGATATGAAAGTACACACATTCTATCCATCACTTACATGAGTTAACATAGTTAATTTAAGTTTAACAGAATGTGGCTGAGAATTATTAGCAAAAGGTAAGCACATTTACAGATTGAACCATTCCAGAGATACGTAGATACCATAGTTCCATAATGCACATACGTTCCATTTGTTCGTCATGAATCAATATAGCTATCTTGCAGATAACAGAATGTTAGTATTCATTATCAACGGTAAACATAACATATCGTTCAATAATGCTTTTAGATTTTCCCATGGTTTATCATAAGTTGACATAGTTGTCCCATAACAACGAAACAATAATGTTAACGATGAACAGAAAGTAAATGCATCATTACATTGATAGGGGTAGAACCATTCACAATTTCTTCCCGTCAACCAATTCTACAAGATTACTAGTTCGTATGCATAAGTTCACATCGGTTTCTAATGAACATAAATATTGACATAATTACCTGAAGTACAGAGCATTAATAGCCATAACTATTTACGGTAAGTAAATGTACGATTGTTGTACTACTACTCACAGTGTTGTAACGACGTGCTAGTTCCTCCCGGAGGGTGTCCTGCACACATTCATAACTTGCAAATTAATTCATTCTCTTTGTTGAATCATTTCCGGATTCATTTCACTTCAAATGAATTTTACACACATTAATAGATATAAAATACAAATTCTAAAAATATCTGAGGGTCCAGCACGCAAACCGAAGCAAACAGTTTTTCTCAGCATGGGCTGCACGTGCGGTGAGCCCCGCACGTGCGGCGGTTGGTCTCACATGTGTGGCTGGAAATCCCCGCACGTGCCTTTTTAGCAAAAGTTGAACCCCAAAATGTTCCCATTTCCCGCATGTGCGGCCACGGCTCCCGCACGTACGGCAGCACCTCCCGCACGTGCGGCCATGACTTCCGCACGTACGGCGATTGTGTGTAGTTCCAGTCCGAAATTTCAAATAAAATCCCATCCTTTGGTAAGCTTTTCTAAGGCTTGAAATAGGCCTCTTAATTGATGTAACGTGAATTAACATGGTTCAAAATTTATGTCTAAAAACATTTCAAGCATGTAACAATTCCAACATGAATTGATTCTTCAATTCCTCACAATTCATAACACAAGTTGGCCACTTTGAATCCCTTCTAGATAATTACCAAAGATATACACAACCCTTCAAACTCATAAATGAGTTCAAGTATGTGAAGATAAGGAATAGAATGGTAAAGAATACAAAGATAAATGATAAAATAAACCTCTACTCACTATAACCTAACTTAGCCCCAAATCAACCCATGCTAACACCTCTTAATTAACCAACACACACCCTAAGTTATATGATCATCAATGGATTCAAATAAAAGTCACATACCTAGAGCTCTCAACCCTACAATCTTCTAGTTTTCCCCCAATTTCTAGCTTGAAGAACTCCTCCTCTTCTCAAATTCTTCCCTTCCCTCTTTCTCAAGATATTTTATGAGATGAAGTCCCAAGTCAATGGTTAAAGAGCATGGATATTTACATATATAAAAGAAAAGTGAATAAGACGAAAACCAATCAGTTTAATCATTCCTAATCAAAATTTCACAGAAAATCTTGTTAAGAACTAAAAATCATGCTGACTTCAAATGTAAAATCAATTTCTGGTTCAAACATTATAATTGTAACAGATGTTTTCCTTATTAAACAGATATACATCCAATAGTATAGGATTTACTTAAGTAATCTCAATTTCTTATAGCATTACACAATAAGCATTTGAAAGCACAAAGTAGGGACTGAAAATATATCAGAATCGTATGCGAGGGTCAGGTTATTACAGAACTTGCTAGTCTTTTGATTTGCTCATGAAAATGAGGGGTGAGTTGTGCAAACAAACCCTTGAAATACCCTGTATATGCTCTATTTGTCCTCTATTGCAACAAGATGAACCTGTACAGCAGTGGCCGGCAGGCCACTTTTCATGGCCAGCAGATGGCTGACCGGCCATCACTGGTGGCTGGCAACCTTCATCACTGGCCGACCGGCCACTGATGCAAAATTGAGCAGTGTGTTGGTAAGGTGGAGCAGACTTGTTCTGGAAGTGGACAATAGTGTTGGTGTTCAACTGCGCAAACAGAGGCATTCAGAAGCAAAACGGTGGTCTTTTCGGGTGGAAACCGAGCATGCGCATGCACATACCTCGTTTCCCGATGAGTAATAGTTAGTTGTTTAGTTTAATTACTTATTTTAATTACACTTGCATTGTAATTATTTAATTAGTTAGATAATTAGTTAGTTAATTCAAGTGTTGTAATAATTAGTTAATTAACTTAGCTAGTTTATTCATTTCGGTTTGTAATAGTTAGCTTAATTAGCTTTAGCTTTAGCTTTAATTAGTTGGCTAGTTAGCTAGTTTATTCATTCGGACTCTTCTCCATGAGAGCACAATGTTGTAATAATATGTTTGTCTTCCAACGCCACATATTTCTTCCTTTTATTTATCTGCTTACGATAGTTAGTTTAGGGACATCACGTTTTAATTAGCATTCTCTATGCTTGCATCTATTTGTATTGCATGCATCAAGGCTCGACGCATCATTCTAATTGCATTGTTATCGCTTATACTTCTTTGAATACGTGCTTAGACCGCATGCTATTTAATTGATTCATATGCTATATTAGTAGCCGAGCCTATTAGTTGCATATCGCATGTGTTGCATTAGTCATCTTACATAGTTAGGAATCATGTATTTTTCTAACTCATTTTTCTTTTAGCTTGGAGTACTAGGTGAGCCTTTACTCACTTTAGCATGATTTCATGAGTGAGATTGTTGTCATGTTTAGCATGCTTGCCATGAGGCAAAATGCTTAAATGTTGTAACTGCTTGTATGCCTATGGATGAAGGCTTATTGCCTGGATTTGAATGATTTGAGTAAAGTTCATATGCGATCACTTTTTCAAATGGTACATATTTTGAAACAATTTTGCAAATAAACATGACTCGAAGTGTTCCAATTCTTGCAAGTTAGTCTATACTTATGTGTGTGCGCATCACATAGTAATGCTAGTGTCATGACCCAAACCCGCCCTTATGGATTAGAGTCATAACCGGTCTGTAATCATGAGATTACCTATAGCCTTAGTCAAAAATCGAACCATACTTAAAAATAAGGGGCCAAACAGCAGAAGCAATACGTGCAAAAATTGTCCAACGGGCTGTGTATACATGATTTAATCAAAAGCTTTCTCATATATAGATATAATAACTCACACCATGCAATATTTACATTATGTATGTACCACGTACATCCAAGATCATTCAAAACAGTATCAACACCAAAACCCAAGGTTATACACAAGGTTGGTCATACATGACCATAATAAAACAAAAACAAAAGTATGCCTCTTGCGTGAGGGGACCTTGGTTGACTCCTCAAAACATGGTTTCTCATGGCTCACTGGGGTTGAGGCTGGATATCCCGCTGCTCACTTACATACAGATAAATAAAGGGTGAGCTAACGCCCAGTGAATAATACCAAAGTAAAGGAGTTCATGAATGAGATTTGTTTAATTCATAGGTTATACCCAAACTTGCTGGTCAATACCAATGCAAAATGACCTTAGGTCCAACATATCATATGTCTCATCCATATTCATATACTAAAAAACCTCGGGTCCATCTCATGCTTGCAAAATGACTCTTGGTCCATTACATGCAAAACGACCTTGGGTCCAATTCATAGGCAAAACGACCTTCGGTCCAATATATGTGAAACGACCTTAGGTCCATCATATGTAAAGGAACCTTGGATCAATTTACACACAAAACGACCTTGGGTCCAACTAATCCATTTTCACATTTATATGTATTCATGATCCATGATCATGTTCACATGCATCTCTACATTCAATTCAAAACGATCTCAGGTCTAATCATTCTCTTATTCTGAACGGCCTCTGGCCCATTCAACAATTATACAAAGCGGCCTTAGGCCCATTTCATATACATATAGAACGACCTATGATCCATATAATTGTGGACCCGACTTTATCCACGCGCCCCCCTTTTGGAGAAGGCGTGTAGACCCGCCCCCGAGACCTCTCCGGCTCCGTGCCGTGAGGGCTGGAATTCTGTTTTGTTCTCTAGCTATTACAGTTCGGACTCAATGTCACGGTTCTTAATCTGATCTCACAAAGTGCAATGTAAGATTGATAAATCACCAAAGAGTCCAAATCTGGCAAATCGTTTTGGAAAACTGATTTTTATAAAGAAGTGCCAAACATGGACTGCTTTGCCAGATACAGAGTCGCCACCTAAATATTTTATTTTGGGGGAATTTAGGAAACCCTGACTCGTGCCTAAGGCCATGTATCCGTCATCACCAAAGTTGCCTCGGCTCGAGAACTTGGGTACGAGAGGGGAAGGTCATGCAATGAGCACCCCCGCTCGCCCGATCAAAGATCGGCCTGTACTAAGCATGATATTTTGTTTTCGAAAACACATGTGTTCTTATTCCGGTTATTAATCTAGAATTACTATGTGATGCGCACAGCATACAAGTATAGACTAATCACCTAAGTTGGAACAAAACATTACATGTTCGTTTGGGAAAATGATTTGAAGTTTGCTACTCGCAAGTAGGCTAAATCGCGGATTTCAATGAATTGTTCCAATTCAAGCAATCCAACCTTCACCCACAGGCATTCAAGCAGTTAAACACTTAAGCAGTTAGCTACATGGCAAGCATGCTAACATGACAACATTAACACACATGCAGTATGTTAAAGCGTAAACACTCACAGTGTACTCCGAGCCAAAACAGAGAACTAGTTAGAAATCATGCATGATCCTAGTTCATGTTAAGATGGCTAATGCAACACATGCAAGAATGTAACTAAAATAGGCTCGGCTATTCTAAGATGTCTGTGAAATGCAGCAATTTGATACACGTATTCAACTTGGAATTGAAATACAATACAGTTAGTATGATGCGCCGAGTCCGGTGCATACAATGCATATGAATGGATGCACGCATGCGAGCATAAGGTATGCTAATTAAAATATGCCCTAAAACTAACCATCGTAAGCGGTTAAGTAAAAGGAAGAAAGAAATGGAGGTTGGAAGACATGCATCACACACACGCACGCTTATTACAACAATTGGCCCTCTCGACGGAGGGTCCGAATAAGAAGCTAACTAGCTAATCTAAGCTAATTAAACTAATTATTACATGCCAACTAATTAACTAATAAGCTAATTAATTAAGCTATTACAACACAAATTGAATAGTTAAACACATTAACTAATTAGGTACAAAACCAAAGCATAACTAGCTAATCAAATCAGCTAAGTAAAGCGATAAATCAGGAGCCTCCAGGGCGGGAAGTATATGCATGCTCGGTCGCCTCGTTCGGAAATCCGTCGCAATGCTCCAACTTGCCTCTGTTTGCAATTGTTCTCAGAACCTTGCACCAAGCTCCAAAAAGCTTCCAACTTACCTTGGGAACCTGTGGGAACCTGGCCGACCAGTTGTTGATGTAGGAGACCACCTGCCGACCACTTTTCTTTGCTGCAGACTAGAAAAAGTGGTTAGCCAGCTAGCTTTACTGGTCAGCCAACCACTTGTTGCTGCACTTCTCCAGTTTGCTGCAACAGAGAGCAAGAAAGGGCATGGCAATGTATTTGCAAGATATATGTGTACAACCACCCTCCCTATCATTTCATAAGCTCAAGGGAGTGTGGTTCTCGACCCTGGGGCCACCAATCATGCATCTCGATGCATGATGGCCGAGAAGCCAAATTGCACAAATCAATATGAAATGAATGCACACATAAACACATAAAGCCTAGAACTCTATCATGTATGATCAAGAGCGTCGGCGACCAAGAATTAAGGCACGTTTTATCACTTCAAGTATGAAACGTCCCTCGTTTCTCGTGTTTGGACTAACACCTAATCCAAACAAAATGCAACAACATGCAACATGGAAATGCAACGCAATTTAAGCATGCAAACATGCAATGCAAGGGGCAAGTATGCAACAACATGCAATGCAACATGGCATACTCAATGCAATGAATAACATGGCATACTCAATGTAATGTGATTATGGCATACACAATGCGACAAGAACATGGCATACTCAATGCTCAATGGACTTAAACCGAATGTGGGTAGACCTCAGCCATGCCCAAAACAGTGGCCATTATGATGAAACTAAGGCATGAAGATCAAGGCAAGCATGCACAATGCAATGGCCCATCAACTAGGCCTAAGGACACAACTCTCAAGCATGATGAAGAAGCGATAAACATGGAAGTGTGACAACACTAAAGGCTCTGAAATCAAGTGTGAAACGATGCCAAATCATTCAAACAACACAAGCAAAGCATGAAAGAGAGCCTAAGGCACAAAGCCATTAAAGGGACTACACAAGGGGCATGCAATATATGGCACAACTGATTGAACGAATCATGGACAGAGCTTAATTAGGCCTAAACAAAGACCAAAACATGTTGAGATGAGGACTCAAAGGTCTAGGCATGCAAGCATACAAGCTAGGCCACAAACAAGGCAACAATGCACAACACTCAAAGACACTTAAAGAGTGAATTAAGTGGGAACATGGCAATGCTACATGCTCTGAAATGACATGGTAAATGATGCCAAATCATGTACACAACACAAATGAAGCATGCTATGGTACCCAAAGCTTGAAACTAGCATAGGCATTTGTACTACAACTATGCAAAACATGAAGCATATGGAAAAGGCAACCTAAAATAGTCCTAGAACATGTCAAAATGAGTCTAAAACATATATGGAAGAAAGCCAAAACAAGCTAGCATGAAGGGCATAAGGCATGATGCATGCAAGGCAAATAAGGTGGATTACACTACACCTACCAAGACCAAGCATGGGATGGCTTCACCAACAAAAATCAAAGTTATATCATGGCAGTATAACCCCAAAAACACATTGAAATGATAGCTCGCAAGTTTAGGCATGAAGGCATACGCAATGGTTCGTGTTTAAGGCATAAAGGGCAAACCCTCCAACGCATTGAATGAGTGAAAGATGCAAGTGCATGACCATGAAGCATGAACTGAAATCACATAACAAATGATGCCAAATCATGTAAATAGGACAAGTAATGCATGCTAGTGGACTTGATACACAAAGCTAACAAGCTAGAATGCATAAACACAAATCATAGCTTGAGCATGCTAAAACATGGACAAAATCTTCTTAGAGTTAAGCCAAAATCATGCTAGAATGATGGTCTAAAGCATGGTACACATTTGGCTACTTCATGGAATTGCACTACAAGTGCATGGAGCATGCAAGGGGCTATCAAACCAAGCCAAAAAAGATCTAAGGCATGTCAAAACAACACCAAAAACCTACTGAAATGGACCCAAAACATGCTAGAAAGACATGCTACCTCATAAGGCATACAAGGCTAGTTTGCAAAATTTACACTACAAGTGTATTAAGCATGCAAGGGGTGACCAAACCAATCCAGAAAAGAGTTATGGAAGGTCCTAAAAGTCACCAAAAAGTGCTTGAACTAAGCTTAAAAGAAGGAGAAATACATGCTCTTTTGATGAGCCATCAACACAAGTAAAACAAGAGAAGAGGAGAGGGGACAACCCCCTCCTATTTGGGGACTCAAAACCACATTTATACCACTAAAAATCCACTGGATTTCAGTGGTTAAAAGGCCAAACAAAGATGGTTTGAAAGGTGGTGAAAGATGCACAAAAGGCCTCACAAGCCAAGAAACAATAGGGAGGGAACACCCCCTAGCCAAACAAGGCTTAAACCACCACTTTGAGGACTAAAAAATAGAGTTTTTTTCAGTTCAAAACCAAGCCAAAAACAGCTTGAAAGGGTGGCAAAACAAGCATGCAAAGTTGGCCAAGATAGTGTACAAAAAAAGAGCTTAAAAGAGGGAGATGCTTACCCTTGAAGCACAGCTGCAAAATAGACAAGATTCTAAGCTAAAACCAACTTCTAGGACTCAAAGGAGGCTCCAAGGAATCTCAGCCCAATGGTGAACAAGTTTGATCAAGGACGCTACGGCAAAGGAGAGATATATCTCCAAGTATATCTCTTGTATGCGCACAAGGCCAAGAGGGAGAGCCAACTAGAAAGAAAAGCTTAATTTTAGCTCTGGAATTTCTAGAGAGAGAGAACTTTTTTAGAGAGAGAGGCTCCCAAAATTGCTTCAATCTTCCTCCCTTCCAAAATGAGTGAAAAGCCTCATATATAGCAATATACAAGAGTTGGTTCAAAATACCTGAGTTTGGAAATATCTGGAGCAATGCACAACAGCTGGAGGGAAAAGATCTTCGAAAAATCTAAGTTTGGAACCTGCAAACCACTTTTCTGGTCGGCCAGCTAGTTCTTCTGGTCGGCCAGCCAGTTTTTCTAGTCGGCAGGCAGAATTCTGCTTTCTAGGTCCAACTTCAAATGGCCATAACTCTTTCATCTGGACTCCTTTTCAGGTAATTCCTGTGTCCAAATTGAAGCCCCGGAAGTAAGATTTCCAATGGTGGCAGCCTTGTATCAAAACTATGCAAAATGCCTAATGCAACACATGCAAAAATGCAATTAAATAGGCTTGGCTATCTAAGATGGCATATGAATGCAACAATTGATAACATGCTTTCAAGCACATATTCAAAGAAGTGTGTTAAAATACAATACAGTTTGTATGATGCGCTGAGCCTCGGTGCATGCAAGACAAATGAATGATGCAAACATGCAAGCATAAGGTATGCTAATCCAAAATATGCCCTAATCTAACCACCGAAAGTGGGTAAATAAAATGGAGAAAGATGTGGGGTTGGAAGACATGTACACACGCACGCACACTTATTACAACAATACGCCCTCGCGAAGGAGGGTTTGAATAAATAAAGCTAAGCTAATCTAAGCTAAGCTACTTATTACAAAACCAACTAATTAACTAATCCAAGCTAATTAATTATTACAATCCAAATTGAAATAAATAGCTATGCTAAGCTAATTAGAATATTACAAAAAAAATTGAATGATTATTTACACAAACTAATCATAAGCAATGAATTGGCCTCGCGGGGAAGGGAGACATGCATGCTCGGTTGGCGTCGTCTCGGGAATCCATTGTTTTGCCGTCAATTGCCTCTGTTTGCACTTGCCTCAGTTTCCGAGCATCGAAACAACCTCCACACTGCTTCTGCTCCAAAACAGAACATTTTCTGCACAAAAATGGACTGGTGGCTGGTCAGCCACAAAAAGTGACTGCCGCCACCTTAACTGGCTGGTCGGCTACTTGAACTAGCCGGTCGGCCACCTGCTGTTCCAGACTTCTGGGTATGAAACGTCCCACATTTCTTGTTTGGATTAATGTCCGATCCAAACACAATGCAATGCAAACAACATGCTTAACTTTCACATGTTTTACTTGGTTCAATTTTGTTTACACATTTTAGAGATGTCATACCATCAATTAAATTCGGTACTTCCGACATAGATGAATAAAGTGTGACCTTGTGTGAGTTGACCTTGGACCTAAGTGAGTAATGTCTTTGTAAAAGATACTTCTGTATAAATGATTTTCAAAATGACTATGCTATACAATGTTTAATGAAATCTATATTTTGGGTTACAAAATGTTTTATATGATAAGTATTTTCTGAAATGATAAAAATGCTATGAACTTCCGACATGTTTATGATATGATAAGCTTTCCGAATAATTTCCCCAAAATGACTAGGTATGTTACGAAACTCCGAATGTTCAGGACGTGACAAGTTTTCTGAAAGAGATATTTTGCTATGCATGAATGAGTTTTCCATTTGATAATTTATTGTGGCATGCTTGATGAATGCTCTGTGTTGAACTTGAAGTCATTCTGTCTTATCTGTTATAAGTTGGATCAAAGATTGTTCTGTCAAAGTTTAAATAAGTTTAATGCTATTGGGAATTATTCCATCATCTAATAATCTTTGAAAGGTCTGATAAGTTTCTGAATAATGTCTTTGAACAATGTATTGTGTGTAATTATGAAAGGTTTGATGAATTTTATGTATTACATATTTTTGGAAAATATTTTTGTCCATGATAAGAATGTTTTACTAAATATGAAAAAAAAAATAAAAAAAAATGGGGGATCGGATTAGGCATGATGCTCAGCCTACTTTGAAGTTACTGGAACAAGGATATAATAGCTTTATGGTGAATGTGTTTTGTGCTTGATGCCATGATGTTGACTTTAAGATCTTCCAAGCAAATGTGGATTTTAAATGATTATACCTTACTGTAATTTGGGAATTGTGACCATTAAGGTTTGATCTGTATTTGATTTTACTAATAATTTACTCTGAACATGTAATTCCTTGATATGGGATTTGAGTTGTTATTTGGAGTCTGTTAGAAATTTGATTTGAATTGATAAGTCTAATTCTGATAGTGAGCAAAGAGCCACGAAGTCGTTGATTTAGAACTTATTTGTTTATTCTGGGTTTAATTGTTGTAGGATGGGTATGCTATTTGAAATACGGTGAAGTAGTGAATTTTCCTTAATCTCTGACGAATTACGATATTCGGGACTGTTGTAAAACTAAAGAATTTGAATTATGGTTGATATCTTATGAGTCGCATGCAATCGAATACTTGAAATGAATTCATTTCTGAATACCCTTAAGTTGTTATATTATTCGAAAGACATGACTTGTGAAGCAATAGATTGAAATGTACAAGGGTCATGAATCATGAGATGATGTTTTGATGATATTGAGTATCATTATTAATTGGATTACCAATTAGCCAGTAAAGACGAATTACTTTTGATTCTGGGAGCAATTCCATTGAAATTGACTGTATAGAATTGTGATTTGTTAAGTAATTGAGGAGTGTTGTATACCCAAGATGAAACTTGACTTGTGTCAGGGTGAATCAAGTTTGGAGGACCAAACTTCTTAAGGTGGGGAGAATGTAACAATCCCAAAATCCGTATCCGAAATTACTTTTATGTCGTCGTGGGTTAATGCATTCTAATTTAACGATATCTGTTCGAATTAAGGAATTATCTGTTGAGTCGCTGCTTTAAAATTGAAATTACCAACCTTTATGGGTTCAGAAATCGAAATTGAGTGCTTGGTTATCCTAATGGGAATTTTTAGAACTAATTGGGAAAATTAATTGAAAATCTAATTCGTCTGATTCGTTAATGCACGTTTAGGTGGTTAACTTTGTACTGCAAATTGAAGGCCTTAGAGGCTTCAGAAACCAAAATAGAGGGCATATTCATGATCAGCGTAATTTTTAGAGTCATCTAAAAAGTTTAATTGAAATTTAATTTCGTACGATTCGTAAGGCCACGTTTGGCTCTCCCTTGTGTTAATCTTGTGTGTGTGTATATTTATATAAATAGATGCCTTATGAGTTGCTGAACTCATCTATTTGAACCAAAAATATCTAGAGAAAGGGGAAGCCACGTGAGAGAGAGAGAGAGTTCTTGAGAGAACTGAAAGAGAAAAAGGAAGGAAAGCTTGGAGATTGAAGAGCTTTAAAGGGGAAATTCAAGGATTTGGGTTAAGGTATGTGGTTTTAACTATTATCTTTGTAAATAATTCAATTACTACATGAAATCAAGGATTAACTTGGAAGTTTAAAATGTAAACTTACTAGTGTTTGGGATTTTGGATGAAATGGGTTGAATTCAAGGAATTGAACTTTGCTTTCCTTAAATTTGTTTGATTTGGGTCCAATCTTAACAATGATTCGTGGAATAACAAGTTTTGGTGTGAAAATCAACCATATGTAAGATGTATTTTTATGATTTTGGAGTATATATTTTGGAAGTTTGATTATATAGAAAGATGGGACTTGAATTTTTTAATTTGAGGCAAAGATTGATTTGTTTGAGATAGGGTTACACTTGAATGTTGATAGTTTATCACCTTGTGGGTCAACTCTACATGTTTTTGAGTAATTAGACTTGAAATCAAGCTTAAAAAATGGAAAGATCAAGTGTTGGAACAAAAACCATTTTCGGATTGTTTAATTCTGCCCAGACCGCACGAGCGGCCACGGGCACCGCACTAGCGGAGCATGAAGAAAAAAGAAGGGTTTCATTCTGCTTTCGGGCACTCGAGCGGCCAGGTTTCTCCGCTCGAGCGGAATTGGGCCGCACGAGCTGTCCAATTGGGCGCACGTGCGGCCAACCCTGTTTCAGCTTATACCTTGTAACTTTGAACAAGCATATCTTTTGCATCCGAACTCTATTTTGAGTGATTCTTGAGCCTAAAATCAAGCCCCGGAAGTCTAGTTTCCAATAGTGGTGGTCTCACTCCCAAATTTTAAGTACAGAAGTAGTTATGCCCAAATTAGTTACCACTGTGCACTTTCTGTTTACTGGGTTTGTACCGTTTCTTCGTCTGAACCTTTCTCCTATCGATTCCTCCTATCTTATGAGACATAGATTATAACCTATGGAGGACTAATGAGTCTAGAACCACCATCGTTATTGATTAAAGATTAAGAAAGAGATTGGTTTTATTCTCATATTCTGTTATGTGCATTGTGTTTGTAGGTCAAGACGAGGACATCGTTCCACCGCTATCAGAGACCTACCACTGTGAGTAATAGTACTATAGTAGTACGTTTTGCTTACCATTAATAATTAACATTAACGTTCTGTTACCTACAAGTTAACTTTATTGATTCATGGTGAACAAATGGAACATGTGTGCATCATAGAGCAATGATATCTTCGCGTATCTGGAGTCATTCTATTTTGCCATTGATGGGCCCGAGGCCGTTATGATATGAATTGTTCTGTCCCTATTAACCGTACTATAGTGATACATGCGCCTACTGTTAATAGTTATTATTAACATTCTGTTATATGCAAGACAACTATGTCGACCCGTAATAAACCATGGGGAAATCTTTGTGGCAATTGTGTAATGGTATTCTCATGAATCTGGGATTAATCTGTTCTGTTTACCCGCTCCGGCTATGTTATGTCATAATATGAATTGTTCGGTCTTTAAGATCTAATGATTTCTGGTATGGAACAAAGTGTTGTACGGAACTAAGTGCTGCAATGCGAGTCACCTCTAGAATCCGTGCGAGACACCTCTTGGGTCCATACATATATGAACTGGGTCATCAGGTCCCTTTATGGGTCATCGTATTTGTTAACGCTACGGATGTACCACGTATGATTATATGCAAAATCTGAGCATGAAAATGATTATAAATATGTATATGAATCTGTTATATCTGGGTCGGTGGCCAATCTGTTATATCTGGGCCAGGGGCCAATCTGTGAAATCTGTGAGGCCTAGGGCCAATCTATGAAATCTGTTAGGCCTATGGCCAATCTGTAGAATCTGTGAGCCTATGGCTAATCTATAACTCCGTTAGGCCTAAGGCCGTTCTGAAAATGTTTACAAGACAAGAGTAATTATATGACCTCTACACTTATATACGTTTTAAATATTACAATTCAAATTTAATCATTAAATTGTTTGAGTGCTATTATTCACTGAGCTTTGCTCATTCTGTTTTATGTATATTTCTGTAGGTGAGCCATCTGGGATTGACACTAGAGTTGTACCGAGGTTCGCCTGCCTACCAAGTCACCTGGGGTGTGTCTCCACGTGGAGGCCTTAATTTATTGTTGGGAGTCATATAAATTAGTAAGTCTTATGTAAGTATGTGTGAGATCTATATAAATTCTGTGATTATATATGTATATTTGGAAATGCATTTAAATGCTTAAATCTAATTAAACCATCATGTATGCATAAGCTCAATAGATGTTGTCTTTTATTGATATTGCTTCCGCTTAAGGCCCCATATGTAATTAAATATTATTCTAAAATTCTGTTTTGAGACCGATGTACAGGCCGGTCATGGACCAAACTTTTAAGGGCAGGTTTGGGTCGTGACAACCCCCTCCCCCCCCCCCCCCTATTTTGGTCCTCAAACCAACTTTCTACCACTGAAAAACCTCTGAGTTTCAGTGGTAGAAAGGCCAAACAAAGAGTGTTTTAAAACCTTTAAAGGATGGCACCAAACTTAGCAAATAAGGCTACAAGTGAGGGTGGACCACCCTATCTCCAAAAGGGCCTCAAACAACCATCTTAAACACTTAAAAAGAAAGGTTTTTTTAGTTGATAACTAGGCCAAAACAGCATGCAAAGGTAGTCCAAACTAATAGAAAAAAACAAGCTAAAAAGAGGTAAATGCTCACCCTTGAAGCATAGCAGCTAAACAGCTCCAACTCTAAGCTAAAACCAGCTTTTTGAGCCCAAACAAAGCCTTCAAGAATCTCAGCTCCAAAGTAGTGGTGTTTGACTAGGTGTTTTAGTGCAAATATGTGAAGAAAACTCACTTTAAAGCACAATATAGCACAAAATAGAGAGAGAGATAGAAAATTCTAGAGATAGAGTAAAATTTAGCTCCGAAATTTTCTGAACCTCTCTAAAGGGGGAGAGACCTCCTCTTAAATAGAGCAAGCAAGCAAAAAACTTGCTTCATCCCTCCATGCACGTGTATAGAGATGAGCCTCAGTGGCCAACAGCTGGCTCAAAAGATTTGAAAATATCTGAAAAAATGAGAAAATTGGCCGCTGGCCACTTCAGGTGGCCGGCCGGCCACCTCCCCTGGCCAACCGGCCACTTCAAGTGGCTGGCAAGGAAAAAAGTGGCCAACAAGTGCCAAAAGTGGCCGGCAAGGGCCTTCTCCCTTCTAGGCAAGAGGCAAAAGGGTTTGGCCCAAAAACAAGGCCAAAACACAGAGGTTTTAGAGGCTCAAAGACAAGGCACTCAGTCGAGAACCTCGGACACTCAAAACGAGCACAAATATGCACAATCATTGCGCGCACAAACGATGACGTCTGAGTCTTAAGGTCGGTCAAAAATGGGGTGTCTACAGTTGCCCCTCTTTGACAGAACTCGGAAGTCATGCAATGACAGGAGTGAATGTCAAAGCCTAGAGACGACCCATTTTTTACAAGGCTGAAGACTCAGACAAACAGGCAAGATAACAAAACAGATGCGCTCGCAGGCAGGGGCAAAATGCAAATGACATGCATGATGCAAGGGCATAACTTACGCTTATGCAAAGAGCGTTGTAATGAAGCATTTATGCAAAATAAATACAAAAATTTAAGCAAACCTACAAGTTACAGTAACTTCATACATGAAAGAAGTAAGCGAATAAACACGCCACGCGTGAAAATTACAGACCGAACTACATTTCATGCAGAAAAGATGTAAGAAAATTATGCAATCTTCACAGCGCCTCACACAAGAAAGACCAAAAGCGATTGTCGAGCATACCCAAAGTCTCAAATAAAACACCTCTTAGCGTATCACACGCGAGAGGGAAAAGGAAGCACCTCTTAGCGTACCACACGCGAGAGAGGAAAAGGAAGCACCTCTCAGCGTATCACACGCCAGAGAGGGAAAGGAAGCACCTCTCAGCGTATCACACGCGAGAGAGGGAAGGAAAACACCTCTCAGCGTATCACATGCGAGAGAGGGAAGGGTAACACCTCTCAGCGTATCACACGCGAGAGAGGGAAGGGTAACACCTCTCAGCGCATCACATGCGAGAGAGGGAAGGAAAACACCTCTCAGCGTATCACACGCGAAAGAGGGAAGGGTAACACCTCTCAGCATATCACACGCGAGATAGGGAAGGGAAGCACCTCTCAGCGTATCACACATGAGAGAGGGAAGGAAAACACCTGTCAGCATATTACACGCGAGAGAGAGAGAACAGTAACACCTCTCAGCGTATCACACGTGAGAGAGGGAAGGGTAACACCTCTCAGCGCATCACACGCGAGAGAGGAAAGGAAAAACACCTTTCAGCGTATCACACGCGAGACAGGGAAAGGTAACACCTCTCAGCGTATCATACGCGAGATAGGGAAGGGAAGCACCTCTCAGTGTATCACACGCGAGAGAGAGAAGGAAAACACCTCTCAGCGTATCACACACGAGAGAGGGAAGGGTAACACCTCTCAGCGTATCACACGCGAGAGAGGGAAGGAAAACACCTCCCAACGTATCACACGCGAGAGAGGGAAGGGAAACACCTCTCAGCGTATCACACGCGAGAGAGGGAAGGGTAACACCTCTCAGCGTATCACACGCGAGAGAGGGAAGGGAAGCACCTCTCAGCGTATCACACGCGAGTGAGGGAAGGGAAAACATTGGGCATACGACCCAAACGCTTTCAACAACATATCAGTGTAAACATCAGGCGTACCAGGGTGTTTCTAACCAACGGAATGTCAGTGTAGACAGCGGCCGTACCCGAACGTCTCTAACCAACGAGATGGGGGAGAGGAATGGTTTTACCTGGAATTCCTCTAAATGAACCGTACATACAATATCGTGCATGTATGAGAGAGAAACTTGATAGATATAATGCAATGTAATGCATATCTCATGCGAGACGAATGACAACGATGCATATGCAATGCAAGATGCATATTCAATGCAAAATAATCAACGATGTATATTCAATGCCAGATAATCAACAGTGCATATTCAATGCAGAATGCATGCCTTATGCAAACATGGTAATTCATATTCAATGCAACAATTCAAAATGCATACTCCATGCAACGATGAAAGCGATGTTCATTCTATGCAACGACAAAAGCATATGACAGAGACAACTCAAAGTAACTCCCGATTTACCTCTTAGAGAGTTGCACTATGTTAAAAAGGATACACCTTATGTGTCACCGCGCACGGAGAACACAATTCTAGGCTTCCGCGGAGGCATTTTGAATCAAACTTTGAGCACACCTTGCATTTCTTGGAACCCAAGGACACATGTCAAGGTAAAAAAAGGCAGAGGGAGCTGGTGGAGGCCTGCTGACCATCAGGGGAAGCTGCCGGCCACTTTCCAAAGCTGTCGGCCATTTAAGTGGCCGGTTGGCCAGTTGCAACAGATTCGAGGCAGCTTTGTCTTTTTGCATGGAGGGCTTTAAAAACACAAACCCAAATCACTTTTTCTCACACCCACAGTGCCGAACCTCCTTCCTCTTTGCCTCTAAACAGTTTTTCCTCTCAGATCTGTGCTCCACACGCATTTTCCAACGCCCCTCACGAAGTTGATTCTCTAAAACTCTTCAGTTCTTTTCGTTTTGAACCGATCAAAATTCATTTTTGGAGCCTCTTTCCCCATTTTACCCTCCGAGGTTTGTTTCCCTCGACTTTGTCCTGAGTTTGGCGCCTTTTCTCAGGCTTTGACTTTCTTTGACTTTTTCTCTTCCCGAGAGTTGACTTTTGTTGACTTTTTGGCACTTTTGCCCATTTTGCTCATTTTTGTCTGTCTTTCACCCTCTTTTCAGATGGCAGACGATGCGCCACATGACAGGGGTCCTCCGAGGATGGAGGGGGAGCCCGGGTACATTCCATTGTCGCCCCGAGTCCGGCCATTTGACCAAGCGGCATACCATCCTGAGGTACAGGTGCTACCACCTAGCATAGTGCGCCATTTCACTGGATTTGCACAGTGCGCCCCCATAGATCTTCTACTACGGGAGCCAGAGTCCCATTTATCCCACGATGCGCCTGAGGTACACACTGTACTCTTATATTTCCATCGAAGTTCTTTACATTTCTTACATAGCTCGCACTTTTGCACTGTATTTCATCTGCTCATTCTAAACATTTTCAACACTGTACCTCTGCTCATGCTGAACACATTCAGACACTATACCTCTTCTTCTACTCATTCTGAACACATTCACACACTGTATTTCTACTCATCCACACAGGTTGACACTCGTTTCACCCGTGGGTACGGGTCGACCACAGCGAGGGAGTGGTACTTGGAGCTCCCTAACGGCGTCCAGCAGATTATTGACGAGGCAGGGTTTGGCTTATTTTGCACGGGGCTCTCGCGTCTCTTTGCGAGTAGGACCGTTTTAGGTGCATTGGTAGAGAGATGGTGGGACACCACCAACTCCTTCTATTTCTCTGCCACCGGGGACATGACGATGACCCCGCATGACTTCGCTATGCTGACAGACCTGAAGGTGGGAGGCCAGCCGATCCCATACGACTCCGACATGGGCGAGTGGGAGGCTGCTTGGACTTATCTGTTGGGAGTACACCCGCCCATTTACTGCTCATCAGGCTTGGTCCGGTATACTTGGTTCGCCGATCACTTCAGAGGGACGGAGCCCGCGACGGTAGAGGCTACAGAGCAGTACGCTCGAGGTTTCCTCATGTTCCTCTTCGGCACTCCTTTGTTTGCCGACAGGGGAAACACTGTTGGACTATATCTTCTGAGTGCCTTAGTGGACCTATCCCAGGTGTGGCACTATGATTGGGGCGGCGTATGCCTCGCTAACCTTTACTGCTATATGAGCTCGACCTCCCGCAGGAGCGGGAACATACTGGGTGGCTATTGGCGAGCCTGGGAGGTATGCTTTACATTTTAGTTTTACAGTTTTCGCTATGCTTTCTGCTTTGCACTTTCTGTACACTACACACTACCCACATACATAGTCTAATCTCTGTTCTACACTCGTACTTTCTATACACTCTGCCACACTTTGCTTTCTGTATTTTTCGTGCTGGTCTTGTATTTTTCTGCATTCTGCACATTGCACACACACTCTGCTTTCCACATTATCTGTGTTTATCTGTATTCTCACTGCCACCCTCTTGCTTTGCACAGTTGTGGACATACGCTCATTTCCCAGCACTTGCCCCTGAACCGGAGGTCGAGACGCCTCCTGAGGTACCCTACTCACATCGATACGATGGTCAGTGCTAGCCTAGGGCCCGAGAGACCCTCCTATACCTGCGTCAGTATTTCGACATAGTGAGAACGATAGAGGTAATTTGAAACTCATAGTTTTTCCTGCTTTCAGCTTCAATTCAATTTGCATACCTAATGGCAACTAATCAGTTCTGGCACTTGCTGTCTGCAGATCACATGGTAGCCCTGGGCGGTGATGCCAGAGTTTGCCCGATTTGGGGCGCCTCCCAATATCGGCTTGTGCTCGAGGGACCTGTGGGCTGAGCTTGGTTCTTAGGTGAGTGCTTCATGCGCCAGACATTGGGCTTGCCATTACAGTTGGTCCCTTTGCCACCTCCACCGTCTATGTGAGCCACAGAGAGCCTCTCTCCTTAGGAGCTTACTGACGTCATACAAGGCTCAGATGCGGACCGGTTCATTGGGGAGGGGGACTACGCGACTTACATCCAGGCATACCTCATGCCTCCATTGGCAGGCGCTCGTGCTCCGACGGGGAGGACAGCTGATATTGCTTCGTCGAGCAGGGCTCGAGCGGCAGGCACTCCCTCGACGAGTAGGGCCTGGGCAGCAAATGCCCCTTCGACGAGTAGGGCTCGGGCACCGAGGGGTGAGACTAGAGAGATGCCTTCTACTAGGCAGTGTGTTGGATGGCCGGATCCCCCGACGGAGCTGACCAGTTGGCGGCTCTCTGGAGTGCCTTATCAGATTCCACTCGAGCCCCCATTGCCTGATCACCGATACGTCAGGACACCTAGCTCACCACCGGTATACTTTATAGCTTTTATGCATTTCATTTCAATCTTACTTAGATTCTTATTCATTCATGTACTCATGATTTCAACTTACATTTGCAGCCCTCCATAGAGTACGTCGAGGGGTTACTGCAGGTGATAGCCTCATTCGAGAGCATGATCCCAAGGAGAGAGATGATGTTGACCTCCCACGGGATCCCGATAAATTTCCAGTTTTCTTGCCTTTATCATACTTCTGCTGATACATTGAAACTGACACCTCATTGCACTGATGCACCGTATGTATAGATCACATCTGACACAACACACTGCATGTACATACTGTATCTGATTTCTACATATACTCCATATACCACACTTGCATCTGATACATATACTGTAACTGATGTATTCAAACTGCCTTTTTCAGGTCACACCCTTTCAAACAGGACCATCAGAGCCTACACGAGTGGCAGAGAGAGAGATTCCGGCACACAGCCGAGGGAGACATCGGAAGCCTGCTGCGCGTGATGACGACGACGAGTCTGGCGAGGACGAGGAGCCAGCGAGTCCCCAGTCAGAGTCATCTGAGGGCGGGGGCGACAGCACCGGTTCAGGTTCTGAGGGTGGCGACGATGCCGATGAGGGCTTCGAGGAGGGGAGCGGTGGCGACACTAGTTCTGGCTCCAGTTCAGATTCAGACGGTGGTGCCGATGGCGATGGCGCAGAGTTTGCTCAACTGAGGAAGAGGATAAAGAGAGCCTCTCAATCCTAAGCTGGGTTGCACCGATTCAGACGCGTTTTGCCTTATTTTACTTTTTGCTAGTAGTGTTAGCACATTGTACAGCCTTAGGCAGTTTTATTTTCTTTAAAACTTTGTACTTTTGTAAAAAGAGACCATGATGGAATGAAAACAGCTTTTTGATTCAAAAGTGTTGTACTTTGTATTCCAAGCATTGCATCGCACCATTTTGCACAAAACGAGATTTGAAGGAAATTGGACATTTGTTTATTGCAAAGTCAGGTAGTGAACCGACACAACAAACAAAACAAAGCAACTTAAAGAACAAATCGATAAGTAAAACAACAACAACTCGATGAACAAATTACAACAAACCTAATAAGCAAAGCTCAACAACTCGATAAACAAATTGCAACAAACTCGATAAGCAAATTACAACAACTCGATAAACAAATGCAACTGTTAAATAGAACAGCGATATGCACCTGAAGTGTAATCAAACTCAGGTTTCTCAGCATCCTCAGTACATAGGAAGGCTAAAAGCTCTCTGCTGGAGACAAGGGGTGGTTGCCGGCCACTTATTCTCACTGTCGGCCACCTAAAGTGGCCAGTCGGCCAGTAAAGGTGGCACGTCGGCTACTTGAACTGGCCGGTCGGCCAGTTATTCTGAGAATCTCCAAATTGCTGCCACCTGTCCTCCACTCAATGCCTTATCTTCTACAAGGGTTCCAACTTTGTGGATTCTTCATTTTAGCTCCATTTTTGCCCTAAATGGAACCGTTCTTCGCCGAAAAACTCTCAACTTGGATTGCGAACTTGGACGGCTCGGAAAAGTTAAATTTTCGGGGTTTCGGGCTAAATGCATTATTCCCGCTGAGCCGTACTCTGCTGTGTTTTCCGTTCCTCCATGCCGCGGCAAGATGTTGGAACCCGGTTACGCACGTTTTTAGCTTTGGGGGACAAGAGCTGTGCCCCACAATTAAGGAGTTTCAAGCTTTGATGGAATCTCGGCGCGACAAGGAGATCTTGCCCCAGTCTCGTTTTGGCCACATCCGAGCTTTGGGAAAGGTGTACGGGCTCACTTTACAGGATGCCCAGTTTTTGGTGCACAACGGGGAGTTAGACGTCCCCAACTTGATTCATCGGTTTTCTGACACCGGTGACCACGGCGACCACTTTTGGCAAAGTTTTCGGCAACATGCCCTCTGCTTATGCATGCTAACTCATTTTCTGCTTGCCCTTGGCTTTGGAGGGTCTAGCATTCGTTTAATTGAAGTTGCGCAAGGCTTCAAAGAGGCCAAAAGCTACATCGGCATAACACTAGCCGAAACTTTGATGGGCTTGGATGCTTTCCACCGCCGGGAGACACCCAAGTTTGTAGGGAGTCCACTACTCTTACAGGTAATGTTTCCCACCCTTCTCACATGTGTATCTCACATCACTTGGCCCTTAGGCTCTATTTTTCTCTCAAAACACTTTCTCACTTTTCTCTCCTCGCACACCTCTCTATTCTTCAATCTCTCTTATTTTTCATCCCTCCCCAAGTATGGCTGATGGAGAAATTGAAGATAGTGGACTCTTGTCCCGCGTATTCAGTACGCAGCTATTTCTTCCGCCTTCGGCTAGTTGACTTTCCGAACGAGAGATGGCGGTGCCACTGGATGTGCAGTAGGTCTACTGTTGACATTGCTTGGCACTGCCCCTGGTTTGATCTACCTTAGATGAGCTACTGTATGTCCCGACAGCCCGGTATTCAATTGGTTGGCTTGACACACTGTGTCTTCTACTTCCCATTCCAATTCTGGCGCCAGTTTGGGCATGACCAGACTTGCCCGAAAGAAGGGATAGAGTACCCAGCTTCATTTCTGATCCGACGCTCACAGCTAGCTCGGTATGCCACAGTATGGAGAACAAGAGAACTTCTGGCCCCCGCTCCCACTTTCAGTTGTGCCCTTTCTGGCGAATGCATAGCTTGGCTTGGAGAATAGGCACAAACCGGGCCCACTTTAGCCTCAGAAGCTTCCACAAGGATGACCAACATGATCACATGGACAAAGTTGACTTGGAAGTGTTTATGGCTGGACTTCAGAATGAAGTTGCCTACGTATCCCAAAGATGGGAATCAAGCCTTACGTAGTTCAGTTCTGGTTCACTCGTGTATTAACACTCTCCTTTTGCGCTCTAACTTTTGCCAAGGCCGCCCTTTCTGGGTTTTCAACCTTGCAAGCTTAGTTTTTCTTATTTAGGTCCATAAGAACAACAGCTCCACCCGACCAGGTAGACTTAATGATGTAGGGACCAGTCCAATTACGTCTGAACTTGCCCCTAGGGTCGTGGATGGGAGCTCGGTTGTCTTTGAGCACCAAATCTCCTTCTTTCAAATTCCTAGACTTAACTTTCTTGTTGAAAGCCCTGGCAATTCTTCGTTGATAACCCTGGATGTGGTACAGTGCTTTCAGCCTTCTCTTGTCAAACAACATGAGTTCTTCGAACCTACTCTGCTGCCAATCTACCTCAACTATCTGGCACTCAGCCATAACCCGCAATGACGGAACCTCAACTTCGATAGGCAGAACAGCCTCCATCCCATAAACCAAGGAATACGAAGTTGCCCCAGTAGAAGTTCGAATTGATGTTCGGTAGCCCCAAAGAGCAAATGGCAGCTTATCTGGCCAATCCCTGTAGGTTTCCACCATCTTCTGCAAAATGTGCTTGATGTTCTTATTGGCGACCTCAACAGCTCCATTGGTTTGCGGCCGATATGTGAATGACTTATGAAAAGCCACATTGTACTTCTCCAACAAGTCGATCACCTCCTTCTTGAAGTGGGAACCATTATCCGAAAAAATCTCATTCGGGACCCCATAGCGACAGATGATGTTGTTCCTGATGAACTTAGCAACATGCAATGCCTTCAGCACTGCGTAAGATTGGGCCTCGACCCACTTTGTAAAGTAATCTATTACCATCGGAATGTACTCATGCCCGTTCGACCCCTTTGGAGTAACTGCCCCAATCACATCAATCCCCCAGACTGAAAACAGCCATGGCGAAGTCATGTTGTACAGCTTAGACGGCGGAATGTTCATGCGGTTTGCATGGATCTGGCATTTGTGGCATCGTCGGGCAAAGCCAATACAATCCTCCTCCATGGTTGACCAGTAATAACCCTGTCTAAGGATCTTCCGGGCTAGCATCACCCCGCTCATGTGCGTTCCGTACTCTCCTCCATGGATGGCCTCCATCAGGTGCTTAGATTCTTCAGCATTTGTGCATCCCAATATGACCCCGCTTGTACAGTTTACCCCCGCAGACGATGAACTGAGCAGCCATTCTTTGTATCGCCCTCTTGTCTTTGGCATTTGCCCCTGGTGGATAAGCCTCCTTTTCCAAGAAGTTCCAGATGTCATGGTACTAGGGGTTTTGATCTTGTATCTCATCTATGGCGACAATCAGCTTGTAGGCCGGCACATACCGCTGTTCAATGATGATCGGACGTATAAGGACTCCCAAAGGGATGTCTATCATAAAAGATAGAGTTGATAGAGTGTCAACGAAGCAGTCGCTCTCTCTTAATAGATGGGTGAAGGTTAACTTCTCAAACCTGGGAATTAGAATGTCCAGAGTTTGGTGATTGACTTCCATCCTTTCTTCCTTCACCTTCCAGTCTCCTTTCACCTGAAACACAACCAGGTTCGAGTCCCCAATGACATCCAACCTTTTTGCCCCTAGTTCCAAGGAAGCTTCTAAGCCAGCGATACATGCCTCAGACTCTGCCTCATTGTTCGATACTTTGAACCGGAGTTTGAAAGCTAAGGGTATGTGGGAATTGTCATGCACTATCAGCAACACCCCTATCCCATACCCGTACTGATTAGACGCTCCATCAAAGTACATAGTCTAGACCTTTTCTTCAAGTTGCAGAATGGCCACATCCGGGAACAGATACTCTACTGCTTCATTCCCTTCCACTGGGTGATCGGCTAGGAACTCCGCTGCCGCTCTCCCTTTCACAGACTAGCGCGTCATGTACTTCAGATCAAATTCAGAGAGAAGAAGCAACCAACGGGCTAGCCTACCCGTAAGCGTTGGTTTCTCAAAAAGATATTTGATGGGATCTAATCTCGAAACCAGTATTACAGAGTGAGCTAACAGGTAGTGCCTCAACTTCCTGGTAGCCCATACCAAGGCCAGACAAGCCTTCTCTAGCGGAGTGTAGCGGGTCTCGTATTCCAGCATTTTCTTGCTCAGGTAGTAGATAGCCTTCTCCACCTTATCCTCAGATTCCTGCGCAAGCATGTAGCCCATTGTCGTATCGGTCGTTGATAGATACAGAATCAATGGTTTCCCTGGCTCTGGCGGTGACAACACAGGTGGGTTCTGTAGATATTGCTTGATCTGCTCGAAAGCAACTTGGCACCAGTCATCCCATTGGAACCTCTTTCCTTTCTTCAAGAGACCAAATAGTGGTTCACAAGTCAAGGTTAATTTTGCAATAAACCGTCTTATGAATTGCACTTTACCCAAAAAGCCTCGCACCACCTTTTCAGTCCTTGGTGGTGGCATTTCTAAGATGGCCTTAATCTTGGAAGGATCGACCTCGATACCCCTTTGTGTGATCAAGAACCCCAGCATTTTCCTTGCTGTAACACCAAAAGTACATTTTTGAGGATTCAGCTGTAACCAATACTCTCTGATCCGTTGGAAAAATTTCTTCAAGGCGATATAGTGGCCCTCTATTTCCTTGGACTTGACAATCATGTCGTCCACGTACACCTCGACCTCTTTGTGGATCATGTCGTGCAAAATCGTGGTTGCAGCCTGTTGATATGTGGCCCCAGCATTCTTCAGACCAAACGGCATCACCCTATAGCAATAAGTTCCCTACGGGGTAGTGAAAGCAGTTTTCTCCCTGTCTTCGGGTGCCATCATAATCTGATTGTAGCCTGAAAACCCATCCATGAATGAGAGCAGCGCATGCCCAGCAGTAAAGTCCACTAATTCGTCGATATGCGACAGAGGAAAGTCGTCCTTCGGACTGGCTTTGTTCAAATCTCTAAAGTCCACACATACCCGAATTCTGCCATCCTTCTTCGGCACTGGAACTATATTGGCCAACCAAGTCGGATACTCTGATACTAACAGGAACCTTGCATCAATCTGCTTGGTGACCTCTTCTTTGATTTTCAGAGCCCAGTCCGTGCGGATCCTTCGGAGCTTCTGCTTAACAGGTCGGGCCTCTGGGTCAAGAGGGATCTGGTGCTATACAATCTCAGGATCGATTATAGGCATGTCTTCGCAGGACCACGCGAAAACATCTTTAAAATCTTTTAATAAAGCAACTAAGCACTCGCGCTTCTCAGAAGACAACGTGGACCCGATCTGGACCAGCCGTGGGTCCTTCTCAATACCAACATTAATTGAGGTGATTTCATCAACCAAAGGTTTTACAAACCTCTCCTGCTCTTGATTAATCAAATGTTTCAAAACCGGAGGAATTTCTTCCTCATCGTTTTCATCAAAGTTTTGAAAGTCCTAATTAATGCAATAAACTAAAGGCACAGAAAAGTACTCAGAAGCCATAGCAGTACGATTCTCATTAATAACATCCAGTTACAACAGACTCAAAGGAAAATGAAAAAGACGACCTGGACCGGACAGTGGCATCCGGGTTATCAACCCCAGGAATACCTGACTCTGACTCAGACGAACTTGAATCTGATTCCGACTCAACAGACTCTATGGAATCAGATTCTAGTTCGCTACCTGACTCAGAACTGCTAGATAAAAAGCCTTCCTCGTATTGCCAGACGAGGGAAGGTGCGATGGATGTGTCCAAAATGCTAGAAGATGGGCCCACAGCCGCTTGATCCCTAATCATGGAAACTGAGAAGTCACCCCCTGAGCACTCCAGTGTGATCTAAGGATCTAAAAGGAGACAAGCCAGTGCTGCACCCATCTCAAGTTCTGTGCCCTCGAACTCATCCTCCTTGCACTGCTCAGTCTCAACTGGTGGGTCTGTCTGCTCGTTGGCAACTTCATCCCCTGACAACTGAAGGTCAAAAAAGATCTTGAAGCCGGGCAAACGCCACTTCTCTGAATTCAACCATGGCTCCGGAAAGCCGCAAAACGGGAAGTCTTCCCCCTCCCAAACAAAGCGTCCGTTCAGAGTTCCCTGGATAGGCTTGTGCACCAACTCGTAGTGCCTCCTAGCTTGTAAGCCTTGGCTCTTCCGGCCATTTCCGTTCCTTTCCTTGCCCAATCTCCCTTGGTAGGCGAGTAACCTAAACCAAAGGTATAAGGGTTGTGTGGCACTTCAGCCAATGCAGCGACGCCCTTCCGGCCACTCCTGCCTAATCCCATTCCGAGCATGTGTTAAAGCTTGTTCATAAGGTAAACAGATTGTGCACTGACATACAGTCCCTCATCAACAGCCAGCAAGTCCTGTACAACCCAAGCCTCAGCTAAGGTGAATCTTAACAGAAAGACATCCTCTATACCGTGCTCAATCTCCAGAACCGGTGTAAAAACCTCTAGCGGCGGATGTATTGAAGAGTTCCCAAAAACAATTGCTACCCCCATCTCGTGGAGGTACTTCAGCATCTGGTGTAAGGTGGAAGAGACAGCCCTCACCTAGTACAACCACGGCCGCCCAAGGAGTAGATTGAAGGTGGTTGGAACATCCAAGACATGGAACTCGATATCCTGCTGCCCCGGGCCCACCTGAGTTTTGATCTGTACCGTCCCCATCACCTCCCAACTAGTGTTGACATAGGCCCGAATTACCTGGGCTGTTGGTGCGAAATCTGCGGGTTTCAACCAAATAGCATACGCCATTCTTGACGGACATACATTGATTGTAGATCCCGTATCAACCAGGACCACCGATATCCATTTTTCCTTACACTCTACAGAGATGTAGAGCGGCTTGTTATGATCAGAGCCCTCAGGCGATAGTTCTTTGTCTGTGAAGGTTAAAGTCGGTGAAGCTCTACTCGAGAAAACCAACCCTACCAACTGCTCAGGTGTTATATCAATTGAAAGCTTGGCCCTATCCATGGCTGAAAGGACGGCCTGTCTATGCACCCTCGAGGCCATAAGCAGTCCCCAGATGGAGATGTATGCTTAAATTTTCTTTAGCTGCTCAGCACAGCTTCCTCCTCTAGCAGTTTATCTTTCTGCCTTTTTGCTTCCTTGTCTTTTCCGGACACCTCCGGCTGGTCCAAATGTGGGGGCTTCAAGTACCGCCCACTCCGGGTCATATGGTCGATCTCGTCAGTGTACCAGGTGTCATCTGGTTGATTCCGACCCCAGTCCTCGTCAGTATGGGCAAGACGCAAGTCATTGTCCTCCCACCACATCCCATCGGCAACCGATAGACAACTGTCCGGTCCCGCTGTAGCTGTTCCCGTGTTCTCAACGTATTCTGCCCCCTCGGGTGCCTTGGCTTTTCTAGCCCCATCATCATTCTCGATTTTCTCTTGCTCAAACTGCTTCAATGCAGCCTCCTGTTCAGTGTCCACTGTACACAAACTGCCCAAGTCCCGAGCAAAATTCTCAACACCGGTGCTCTCCGGTGATTCTTCCTTGTTCTCGGCCATTCTGGCCACCGCAGATGTTCCTGTTTCTGACTGACCCTGTTCTGATTGTGGCACCTCAACAACATCCGGCTCGTCACAGAGCCATCACGTATTATCTATCGATCTATTCAAGTCGAACCAATTGATGCTCACATCCCCTAGATCATGCTCGTTAAAGAACTGCAGATTCACAATGTCCTCCTCCAGCTCGGCAAGATCATCTAGCCCCTGACTCGGCCGCCCATCCTCCCAGACAACATGAATCTCTACCCCAGTCGGCAACTCTACCCTTGGCTTAGCCTGATCTGTTGACACAATATAACCACACGGGTTGTATGCTTCCTCAGTAAAGCTCCCAAATCCCTCAGGTTCTGAACCAACATTCTCACTCCGTCTTCGACAGTCACTACCACTGGCTTGGGCTGGGTTGGAGAAGTGTTCATCATACACAAAACTGTGTTATTAGGGATGAACACCTCCGGCTTGGGTAGGTAGGATGGAGTGATGTAGATGCTAGGGTCGTATGGAACGGCCGTGGTTTGGATCAGGTTTATCTGCCTGGGTGGAGGAGGGGGGTTATTATGCGGTGGAAGAGGATTGGTGGTGAAATTTGGCTTCTCAGGAAGCACAATCACCTTGTTGTCAATGAGATCTTGGATCTCATGACGCAGTCTGAAGCAGAGGTTGGTGTCGTGACCGTGCTGGTGATGAAAGGCGAAATATTTAGCTGGGTTATGTGTGGGAGGTTAGTTATTTGGTAATGGGCGTGGTTCCAAAGGCTTCAGATGCCCTTTCCTAATCAAAACCTTCAAGGCCGATGATAAGGACATATAGAGCGGGGAGAAAGTCCTCTAGACCCTATGTAGGTTTTTTGCTAGCATTGAGCTGGTTCCAGGTGCACCGGTAAGGGTGTAGCTATTTTGGGCGTAGTGGTAACCATGCAGACATCAGAAGTTCTGGCGGCTGCACTACTACTTGTACCTGTATTCACACCGCGCGGAAACGCCCTCTTGGGCTACTCCTTTTCCTGGTCAATCAGACCTTGCTTCATAGCATCTTCAATCTGTACCCCAATCTCGCGCAAGTCAGCAAAGGTGAGGAGGGGTAAGACGATCATTTTCTGCATCAGCTTGGGTTGTAGGTTGCACACAACCATCCTTATCTGATCCTTTTCGAGTGGCCGAGTTGTCATCATGGAGGCCTTGGCCCTCCATCGAGTGATGAAGTCAGAAAAGCCCTCTTTCGGCTCTTGCCTGGTTGCTTCGAGATCACGGGTCGTGACTTCGATTTGGGTGTTATAAGCATATTGGGCAATGAAGGCCTCGGCCATTTCCTCCCAACTTTCTTTCACTGAGTCCTGCAGCTTGGCATACCAGATGGCCGCAATACCCGACAGGGTCTGACCAAAGAGAGAGAGTTTCTGTAGTCTAGTCATGCCCATCGGGTGCAGAACATCAGAAAACAGCCTCAAATGAACCATAGGATTGCCCAAGCCGTCAAAGCGATCTATGTGAGGCATTTTGAATCTGTCTGGCAAAGTCACCGATAAATCAGTGTATCCATCTTCTATGTCCGGGATCGAGTTAACTCCCTAAGCTTGTTTAAATAGCTTTTCAAGCTTACTGACTTTCAGTGCCGTAGGATCAGACTCGGATTCGAACGGCGTATCTGTTGAGAAGACGGGTATCTTTAAAGTTGGTGGTAGAACTGGGGATAGGATTGGCCCTGTTGGAACGTCCATATTCTCTTGGACAGTAGCTGCATCCCCGGGTGTCAGAATCCTAGGTGGGGGTGGAGGTGGATGCAAAGCAGATGCTCCGACTTGTTATGGTTGCTGCTATTGCTGAAGCCTAGCAATTAATTCTGCTTGTTGGGCTACAACCTCTGCCTGACGAGCGGTAACCTCTGCCTGACGAGCAGCATCCCGCTATATGGCCTGCATGGTCTCTTGGAGTTGATGCATCATGTCCTCCATACTGACTGTATAAATGCTGATTTAACTGAACAGGTGTGTAGTCTCTCTCTGAGGTAGAAACAGAAATCTCAGCCCAACTGCGCACAGGTGAGGTAGACAATAACCGCTGAACTAGTGACTGTTGTACTGATGATCTGTGCTTGGATGACCTCCGTCTTGTAACCGGGGGTAATGAAACAAGAACTGGTTGTCCGTCAACCAGATCCTCAGATTGATGAATTCTCCCAACTCTGGTCCAGAGTGCTCGAGGGGTATCTGCCTCGTCGGAAGCAATGATGAAATGCTACCTTGCAAAAAGATAAATAAAGCAAAAGGGAAACAACAATCAACAAACAAACAGCATTTAGGCTTAAATAGAAACAACACACAGTTAATAATCATAAGCTAAACAATCTTCCCTCAAACACTGATCTCTGCCCCCAAATCACTGCCCCAAAACTGATACCCTCAGGTAAAACTAATACCCTCAAACACTGATGCCCTCAAACATGATACCCAGACTTGCAACTGATACATACATCCTGTAGAGATACATCCTAACAGCACATATCAAGCAAGTGAGAGCCAAAACACCCCTATAGTGGGGTAGGGTTTCCCTGTCCTATTTTGTCAGGAGCTAGGGTTTCACTACGCACGCATGCGATTTCAAACAACCTACATTCAGGTGAGCAACCTGTCCTAGTTTGGAATTGTCTCTATGGCTTTCGATATGCAACTAGGTCGAATGGTCAAAAAGGATGCCTCAGCAAGACCACCTGATATACCTCTCGCTCCTAACACTGAGAAGTGAAAGGAGGATCAAATGGTACAGCGGTAGTCTAGATCCAAGGTTTGTGTTCCCATCGTGGCAGAGCCCGCAACCGGTCAACCTTATGGCACGTTTTTCCAAGCAAGCCTCCGGCAAACCGTTCAGGAATATTAGATGGCAAACACTGTGACTTAAGCGCACCAATGTAAATGCAATGCAAAGAAACACATAAATGTAGATAAAACAACATATCATGAGTTCAAGTCAAGTTCTCTAAATCCCCAGCAGAGTCGCCAAAAACTGTGGACCCGACTTTCTTCGCACGCCCCCCTTTTGGAGAAGGCACAAATTGGTCGTCCTACAGTTCGGACTCCTATCACGATTCTGAATCTAATCTCACAAAGTGCAATGTGAGACTGATAAACACCAAAAAGTCCAAATCTGGCAATTGGTTTTGGAAAATCAATTTTGAATGAAAAAGCGCCAAACATGGACTGCTTTGCCAGATTACAGAGTCGTCACCTAAATATTTTATTTTTGGGAAATTTAGGAAACCCTGACTTGTGCCAAAGGCCACATATCTGTCATCACCAAAGTTGCCTCGGCTTGGGAACTTGGGTACGAGAGGGGAAGGTTATGAATGAGCACCCCCGCTCGCCCGATCAAAGGATCGGCCTCTACTAAGCATGATATGTTGTTTTATAAACACATGTGTTCTTATTCCAGTTATTAGCTAACTTTACTATGTGATGCGCACAGCATACAAGTATAGACTAAGTCGCAAAACTTGGAACAAAATAATTCATGTTTGTTTTCGAAAATGGTTTGAAAATGCCACCCTCAAGTGGGCTAAAGCATGGATTTGCCACCCTCAAGTGGGCTTTAAAACATGATTTGCCACTTCGTAAAGTGGGCTTAAAACTCGCATTTATTGAATTGTTCCAATTCAAACAACAAAGCCTTCATCTACAGGCATTCATGCAGTTTATCACTTAAGCAAATAGCCTCATGGCAAGCATGCTATCATGGCAACACTCACACTCATGCAAGTGTGCTGAAGCGTAAAGACTTACAGTGTACTCCGAGCCAAAACAAAAGCTAGTTAGAAATATGCATGATCCTAACTATGCAAAATGCCTAATGCAACACATGCAAAAATGCAATTAAATAGGCTCGGCTATCTAAGATGGCATATGAATGCAACAATTGATAACATGCTTTCAAGCACATATTCAAAGAAGTGTGTTGAAATATAATGCAGTTTGTATGATCCGCCGAGCCTCGGTGCATGCAAGACAAATGAATGATGCAAACATGTAAGCATAAGGTATGCTAATCGAAAATATGCCCTAATCTAACCACCGAAAGCGAGTAAATAAAAGGGAGAAAGACGTGGGGTTGGAAGACATGCACACACGCACGCACACTTATTACAACAATACGCCCTCGCGAAGGAGGGTCCGAATAAATAAGCTAAGCTAAGCTAAGCTAAGCTACTTATTACAAAACCAACTAATTAACTAATCTAAGCTAATTAATTATTACAATCCAAATTGAAATAAATAGCTATGCTAAGCTAATTAGAATATTACAAAACAAATTGAATGATTATTTACACAAACTAATCATAAGCAATGAAATGGCCTCGCGGGTGAGGGAGACATGCATGCTCAGTTGGCGTCATCCCGGAAATCCATTCCTTTGCCGTCAATTGCCTCTGTTTTCACTTGCCTCGGTTTCCGAACATCGAAACAACCTTCACACTGCTTCTACTCCAAAACAGAACATTTTCTGAACAAAAATGGACTGGTGGCCGGTCGGCCGCAAAAAGTGGCTGCCGGCCACCTTAACTGGTCGGTCGGCTAGTGAAAGTGGCCAGTCAGCCACTTGAACTGGCCGGTCGGCCACCTGCTATTCTAGACTTCTGGTTTTGCTGCAACAGAGGACAACAGAGACACAACAATGTATTTGCAAGAATATGTATGTACTGCCACACTCCTTATCATATCTCAAGCTCAAAGTAGAGTGGCACTTGGCTCTCAAGCCACCAACCAAGCATCTCGATGCATGATGGCCCGAAAACTAAGCTTACACAAGCTTAGTGAATGCAAAAACAACACAAAGAGCCTCCACCCCTATCATGCATGATTAAAGGGGGTTGGCGACCAAGAAATGTGACACGTTTCATCACTTTGAGTATGAAACGTCCCACATTTCTTGTTTGGATTAACGTCCGATCCAAACACAATGCAATGCAAATAACATGCTTATCTTTCACATGTTTACTTGGTTCAATTTTGTTTACACATTTTAACTTACCAAGCCATTCCTTAATTGGTTAAGTCCAATGTGGAAGTCCTTTAAGGAGAGGAGGTTAACCAAAGTAAGCTTTAAAACATGAGAGAGGGAACATGCCCTTGACTAGGAGGAATCCTCAAAAGAGGGTTAAAGCTATTTGAGCATGAACTCTAACTCATGCTTAAACACAACCTTAAGGCCGACACACTCCCAAAGCAAAGGAAAAAGTGAAGAAATGAGGGAGGTGGCAGACTTTTCAGTGCTGAAATGGCATGCACAAGACTCTAAAGCATGCAAGCAATACAAGCATAACATGTTGAGGGTCGAAAACATCAAAGCTAGTAAAGAGCGTTACACAAGATGCATACAATACATAGCCTAAATAACCAAATCAGCTTCGGACAGAGCTCAATCATGCCAAATCAGAGGTCAAAACATGCTAAGATGGTAGCACAAAAAGCAAGAAACTCATGCTCATGTATTGGCTCGTAAACAAGGCATAAAGCACAACTCTCAAAAGCTATGAAAGAGTGAAATATGTGAGAGTGTGACTACACTATATACACTGAAATTACATGCTAAATGATGCCAAAACATGCAATCATCACATACATAGCATGTTATGGGTCCCGAAACTCAAAGCTAGTCAAGGCCATTTACTCTACAACCATGCAAGGAAAGCCTCAAAGGACCAAGACCACTCAAAACAGAGCTAAAGCATGCTAAAACATGAGCAAAAACATGCTGGAGCGTAGCCAAATTAAGCTAGAATGGCTACAACATCAAGTAAGTTAGGTTAGCAAGCATGATTACACTACAAGTGTAAGAGGCAAGCAAGAGGTGCTCCAACCAGCCAAAAACAGAGCTATAACATGTTAAAATAAGGCCAAAAACATGCTGAGAATAAGCCGAGAGATGGTAGAAAAACATGCTCAATTACTAGGCCATTAACACATACAAACAATATGTGAGGAGGGGGGACCACCCCCCCCCCCTATTTTGGTCCTCAAAATGAACTTTCTACCACTGAAAAACCTCTGAGTTTCAATGGTAGAAAGGACAAACAAAGAGTGTTTTAAAAGCTTTAAAGGATGGCACCAAACTTAGCAAATAAGGCTACAAGTGAGGGTGGACCACCCTATCTCCAAAAGGGCCTCAAACAACCATCTTAAACACTTAAAAAGAAAGGTTTTTGTAGTTGATAACTAGGCCAAAACAGCATGCAAAGGTAGTCCAAACTAATATACAAAAACAAGCTAAAAAGGGGTAAATGCTCACCCTTGAAGCACAGCAGCTAAACAACTCCAAGTCTGAGCTAAAACCAGCTTTTTGAGCCCAAACAAAGCCTTCAAGAACCTTAGCTCCAAAGTAGTGGTGTTTGACTAGGTGTTTTAGTGCAAATATGTGAAGAAAACTCACTTTAAAGCATAATATAGCACAAAATAGAAAGAGAGAGAGAGAGAGAGAAAGAGAGAGATAGAAAATTCTAGAGAGAGAGTAAAGTTTAGCTCCTAAATTTTCTAAACCTCTCTAAAGGGGGAGGGACCTCCCCTTATATAGAGCAAGCAAGCAAAAAGCTTGCTTCATCCCTCCATACACGTGTATGGATATGAGCCTCAGTGGCCAACAACTGGCTCAAAAGATCTAAAAATATCTGGAAAATGAGAAAGTTGGCCGCCGGCCATTTCAGGTGGCCGGTAAGTGCCAAAAGTGGCCGGCAAGGCCCTTTTGCCCTCCAACCAAGAGGCAACAAGGTTTGGCCCAAAAACAAGGCCAAAACACAGAGGTTTTAGAGGCTCAAAGACAAGGCACTCAGCCGAGAACCTCGGACACTCAAAACGAGCACAAACATGCACAATCATCGCGTGCACAAACGATGACATCTGAGTCTTAAGGTCAGTCAAAAATGGGGTGTCTACAATAATCAAATACATGGGATGGCCTTTAGGCCCATTTCATATTTGTTCAAAATGACCTTTGGTCCATTCAGGCAATTTTATACTTATCAGCTTTGTTATAGTCTTGCACAATCAGACAAGGAGAATACTCATCCATAATTTGAATTCACAAGTCCAAAACACTTACACATGAGTGGTATTAAACAGAAATAGCATATACGAACATGTCTTTACCAAAGTATTACTCACAGTGTTCCGGTGCTTGATTCATCCTTGTACTTGACCATACATAATTCATAACACATTGAGTCATAATATAATTCAATCCGTTCTTTAATTTGCTTGATGCTCTTAGGCTTCTTTCTTGTCCTTTAATTCATTTAGAATGTCCAATTCATGCCTAAGAGTGCTTAGAAATGAAAGAGAATGGAAAACGAATCATAAAATGACTTTTCAAAATTTCTGAAACAGGGCTCTCCACTCGATCACAGCTCTGGTAGCTCGAGTGAACTGCAAAACTCTATAAAAGTACTGGTTACATGCATTTCCCGGTCGAGCAAGATTTCTAACGCTTAAGCGGGGAGTCTTGCAAAATAGGGTTTGCTCGAGCGCAGAGTTTACTGTTTGAGCCACCATGTAAATTTCTATAAAACTTCTAGGTGCTTGACTTTCACGCTTGAGCAATGCTTTCCTCGCTAGAGCAGACAAGTCAAACTCTAGGTTTTCCAGAACTCTGTTTGAAGCTCAAAACTTAATTCCAAAGGATCAAAGCTCGCAGGTTGATGCTAATAACATGGTAAAACATTGTGTAACATGATGACACTCTCAATTTGAAACCAATTACTCAAAATCATAAACTATTATCCCAAATTCAAGCTTAAATCATGAGGCTAAAACCATATATGATATGAATTGCACTCTTTTCTTTTCAAATCTTTTCAAAACTCTCATGCATGAGATGAAAAGTCGTAAGACTATAAAACATCTCAAAAAATGTCAAATGTAGCTTCATGCATGTGGATATTTCCATGAAATTCAAGCTCAACATGGTGATTCATGCATGCATGTACACAATTCAACTCAACTCTTCCAACTCAAAGTAATTCGTGGTCCCATTGGTAAATTACATGCAAATGAACTCAAGAATTAGATGCATTCAACCTCTACATGTCTTAATTACAAGAATCAAAGTTGAAAATCATACCTAAGGCTTGAATTCAAGTGTATCCGAGTCCAATTCTTCAAATCTCCTCAATTCCTTCACAATTCTTCTCTCTCTCTCTCTCTCTCTCTCTCTCTCTCTCTCTCTCTCTAAGTGTTGAGTTCTCTCCTTAGAGTGTATGAACTCAGCTAAGAGGTGAAAATGAGCTTAAAGTTCCTGAGCTTAAGCACTACCTATACACACATATAGTGGTGATTAGTTTGACTAATCATATTTGCTTAGAGTTAACCAATTGTACTTAACTTAATCAATTTACTCTAACTATTTTGATCCAAATCAGTTTTCAATTAAATTTCACCATAGTCTCTAAAAATTATGCTAATCACAATAATACAGCCAATTTTGGTTTATGTTGCCTCTATGGCCTTCAATTAAATTTTTATAGTAGAAAATCAAACAGATTTTCCTACGATGAACAGATATAAATTCACAAACACCCATAATTATATAATTAGTAGTCAAAATCATATTAAGCTCATAATTATAAGCATAATTAAGATTAATTAGCATAAACTAGAGTTGGGTTATTACATTCTTTCCCCCCTTTAGGAAGTTTGGTCCCCCAAACTTATGTTACCTTCTGTGGGAAACAAATGTGGGTAGTGTTGTCACATCTTCTTTCTCCCACGTGGCATCCTTACCATAATGTTCTTTCCATTCCACTTTTACCATTGGAATAGATTTGTTCCTCAGCTACTTTACTTGTCAGTCAATGATCCGTTATGGCCATTCTTCGTATGCCATATTTTCATCAAGTGCTATTCGGTGATAGTCAATCATGTGGAATGAATCTCGGAGATAGCCCCTCAATATTGACACATAAAACACATTATGCATTTGTTCCATTCTCGGCAGTAAGGCAACTCTATAAGCAACTGGACCAAGTCTTTCCAAAATTTGAAACGGCCCGATGTAACGAGATGATAGTTTACCCTTCTTGCTAAACCTTAATTAGCCTTTCATCGGATTTACATGGATGAACACATGATCACTTACCTCATATTCAAGAGGCCTTCTCCTAACATCTGCACAACTCTTTTGTCGGCTCTGAGCTGTCTTAAGCCTTTGTTGAATAACTTTGATTTTATCAGTAGTTATCTGCACAAGCTTGGGCCTAAGCAAGACTCTATCCCCAACTTCAATCCAACATATTAGAGATCTACATTTTCGGCCATATAAAGCTTCATACGGTGCCATGCCAATGCTGGAGTGGAAACTATTATTATATGCAACTTTGGCCAATGGTAGGTAAGTTTCTCAACTCCCTTGAAAATCCAAAGCACACATTCAGAGCATATCTTCTAGAGTTTGTATAGTTCGTTCTGATTGTCCATCAGTTTATGGATGGAATGTTGTACTAAGCCTCAACTCTATTCCCATTACCGCTTGAAGACTCTTCCAGAATCTAGATACAAATTTCGAATCTCTATCCGACACAATAGACACCGGAACTCCTTGTAAACAAACAATTTCATGAATATAAATAGTAGCTAATCGGTATGCATCATACGTAGTTTTTACAGGCAGGAAATGTGCAGATTTAGTCAGTCTATTAACTATAACCCAAATGGAATCCATACCTGCAAGTGTTCGAGGTAGGCCAACAAAAAAATCCATGGTTATGTATTCCCACTTCTATTCCGGAATAGGGAGAGGTTGGAGCAAACCTGCCGGTTTCTGGTGTTTAGCCTTAACTTGCTGATACTGAAGACATTTAGACACATATTTTGCAATCTCACATTTCATATTTGGCCACCAATAACTTTGCTTTAGGTCCTGATCCATCTTGTTGTTACCTGGATGCATAGAAAACATCGATTTGTGAGCTTCATGTAATATTCGGAACACACAATCTGTTATGGAATTTTAACACTTCATTTACAACATTGTGTCTCAGTTTCAGATTCGTTTCAAATTCATCAAGTATCTTTTTGAGGACTTCATCCCCTTTTTGTTCCTGTTTGATCTCCTCAATGATTGTTGGTTCAACTGAAATGGCGACTATCAACCTGTTCTGCTCATGTGATATTACTTTAATTTCGGAGTTCTCAAAATCTTGCAAGATTTCTTTTTATTCAGTAAGTAGGCAAGCTAAACTCCCTATCGATTTTCTGCTCAAGGCATTAGCAACTGTGATGGCTTTCCCAGGGTGATACTGAATTTGAAGATCATAATCTTTTATTAGCTCAAGCCATCTCCTCTGGCACATATTCAACTCTTTTTAAGTAAAGAAATACTTCAAACTTTTGTGATCTGTATAAACTTTGCATTTTGCCCCATACAAGTAATGCCACCAAATTTTTAAGGCAAATACAACTGCGGCCAATTCCAAGTCATGTGTCGGTAGTTCTTCTCATGTGGCCTTAATTGTCGGGAAGCATAAGCAATTACCCATCCTTCCTGCATTAATACACAACCCAGACCCTTATAAGATGCATCACTATAAATCACAAAGTTCTCTATACCTGTGGACAATGTTAACACTAGTGCAATCGTCAATCTTGTTTTCAGTTCTTGGAAGGTAGATTCTCTTTCATCATTCCATTCAAATAGTGTCCCCTTGCGTGTCAATTGAGTAAGAGGTGCAACTATTTTTGAAAAATTCTTGAGAAACCTTCTATAGTACCCAGCTAAGCCCATGAAACTACAAACTTCTGTTACATTTGTTGGTGTAGGCCAATTTATAATTGCTTCTATCTTCTGTAGGTCCACCGAAATCCCATCTCTGTTGATGACATGCCCTAAAAAGACAACCTCGTCTAACCAAAATTCACACTTCGTAAGTTTAGCAAATAATTTCTTTTCTTTAAGTGTTTGCAAGACAATTCTCAAATGTTGTTCGTGTTCAAATCTATTCTTTGAATATATCAAAATATCGTCAATAAAAAACACAACAAATTCATCAAGATAAGTCATGAAAATCCATTTCATAAGGTCTATAAATGCTGCAGGTGCATTCGTCACTCCAAACGGCATAACAAGAAACTCGTAATGACCATACCTTGTTCTAAATGCAGTTTTCTCAACATCTTCTGCCTTCACTTTCAACTGGTAGTAGCCGGATCTCAAATTGATTTTTTAAAAGACTTGTGAACCTTGGAATTGATTAAATAAATCGTCAATTCGGGGTAATGGCTATTTATTTTTTACCGTTACCTTATTTAATTCTCGGTAGTCAATGCACAAACGTAAGGTTCCGTCTTTCTTCTTCACAAACAACCCAGGACCGCCCCATGGTGAAGTGCTTGGTTGTATAAATCCCTTGTCTAGTAAGTCTTGCAACTGTTCTTTCAATTCTTTCATTTCTGCAGTGGACATTCTATATGGAGTTTTTGAGATAGGCTGGGTACCCGAGACAACATCAATCGTAAATTCTATCTCCCTGTCCACTAATCCCACTGACAGTTTGTCGGGAAATACATCCGGGAATTCTCGGACCATAGAAATATTATCCAATTCAACATTCACAAATTGTTAAGATAATACACTACACAAATAACCTTGGCACCCTTTCTTGATCAATTTACATGCTTTTATTGTAGATATCAAATAAGGTGGAGGCACTACCCCATTACCCACAAATTCAAATTCAACATGACGTGGCGGTTTAAACACAACCCGTTTCGTCACATAATTGATAGTGGCACAATATTTTGATAGCCAATCCATACCAAAATTATATCAAAGTATCGAATGTCCAAGGGTAACAAGTCCACATATAAGGTAGTATTACCAATTCGCATGTCACAAACATAATACAAAGATGTACAAAACACAGATTCCCCAGATGGAGTAGACACACATAGCAAATATGGCAATGATTCTAGAGGTCTAGTCAATCTAGATGCAAATCTAGTAGACACAAAGGAATGTGTTGAGCCGGAATCAATTAACACAAAAGCATCTTGATTACATATAGAGATAGTACCTGAGACAACAGCTTCGGTATTCCGTGTGTCACCTGGGACAAATGTAAAGACTCTCCCCTATCTCATCGTGTCTTTGGTGGTAGCAGGCCTTGTGGTATTACCCGGTTTTAGGATAGATCCGGTTGAACTAACAGCTGGTTTTCAACCTCTTTGCTGTTCAGTTTGGGTGCAATCCCTTGCCATGTGCCGCATTTCCCCACATCTGTAGCATGCTCCAGATATACGGTAACAAACTCCACGGTGCTTCTTACCACATTAAGTACATGTTGGTGTCGTATTTCTGTGGAGCCCGAAGTGCTTGAAGGCCCCATGTTTTGTTTCTTTGATGATTTCTTTCCTGAGAAAAAGCCTTGCCTTTTAGCCTTCCAGTCGGCTGGTGGCTTCCCTCGGTTGGCCATGTTACCTTCTGACATTAAGGCTCGATCTAATACATCAACATGAATGGGCAATTTCAACACATTCACTATTTCCAGTATGTCATTGCAAAGACCATTTTCAAACTTCCTCGCCTTTTTATAGTCAGTGTCAACCATATGTGGGGCGAACCTAGCCAATTCGGTGAACTTGGCTTCATACTCAACTACTGTTAGATTGCCTTATTTTAGTCCTTCAAATTCTAACACCTTTCTATCGCGGACACACTACGGAAAGTATTTCTCATAAAAGAGTGCAAGAAATTATGCCCAGTCAATGTCTTTGTTATTATCACATATTAGCATCCACCATCTTCTTACTTCATCTTCTAATATGAAAGTGGCCAATTGTACTTTCTATGTCTCCAGGCATAGGAATACCTCAAATAATTTTTCAATAACAAGGACCCAAGCTTCAGCCTTCAATGGGTCCACACCCCCATGGAACATTGGTGGCTTCATTTTCTTGAACTCTTTAGGCAGGGCTATTGTTCGGTCATCATTTTGTAAATCTGGTATGGATTGCACTAGAGGCGGGATTTGCAGGTGTTACCATTGTTGTTGCCTTAGTGTTTCTGCCATGTCTTGCATCATTCTCTCCATTCGGTCTAGCCGAGTAGTGAAGGACTCTTCTAGCTCATCGGCTCTTGTTCTCACCATTATCTAATGAGAGTTGTATTATATTTCACATAGAAGATATGCACAATATTCATATACAAAAGAACAAAAGAAAACATTTGCACAATTAGACAACAGTTATATCTATCATATAGTTGCATACTTCAAGTCACTTAGCGATTTGTCAATGCTTTTCGCATATATATTTATTATATGAATGTATCTTATGTCTTTTCTAGACACTCTATTACTCATTTGGACAAGTGTGTGGAGTTATTTCTCATGTTCCGATACCACTCTGTCATGACCCAAACCTGCCCTTATGGATTAGAGTCATCACCGGCCAATAATCGTGAGATTACCTACGGCCTCAGTCAAAAATCAAACCATACTTAAAAACAAGGGGCCAAACTATGGAAGCAATACTTGCAAAAATTGTCCAACGAGCTGTGCATACATGGTTTAATCAAAAACTTTCTCATATATATATAATAACTCACATCATGCAATATTTACACTATGTAAGTACCACGTACATCCAGGATCATTCAAAATAGTATCAACACCAAAATCCAAGGTTATACACTAGGTTGGTCATACATGACCATAAGAAAACAAAAACAAAAGTAAGCCTCTTGCATGAGGCAACCTTGGTTGACTCCTCAAAACGTGGTTTCTCATGGCTTACTGGGGTTGAGGCTGGATATCCCACTACTCACCTACATACATATAAATAAAGAGTGAGCTAACGCCCAGTGAATAATACCAAAGTAAAGGAGTTCATGAATGAGATTCATTTAATTCATAGGTTATACCCAAACTTGTGAGTCAATACCAACGCAAAATGACCTTAGGTCCAACATATCATATGTCTCATCCATATTCATATATTAAACGACCTCGGGTCCATCTCATGCTTGCAAAATGACCTTGGGTCCAATTCCTAGGAAAAACGACCTTTGGTCCAATATATGCAAAACGACCTTAGGTCTATCATATGTAAAGGAACCGTGGATCCAATTTACACACAAAATGACCTTGGGTCCAGCTAATCCATTTTCCCATTTATGCGTATTCATGATCCATGATCATGTTCACATTCATCTCCTCATTCAATTCAAAACGACCTCAGGTCTAATCACTCCCTTATTCGGAATAGCCTTTGGCCCATTCAACAATTATACAAAACGGCCTTAGGCCCATTTCATATACATACGAAACAACCTATGGTCCATATAATCAAATACACGGGACGGCCTTTAGGCCCATTTCATATTCATTCAAAATGACCTTTGGTCCATTCAGGTGATTTTATACTTATCAACTTCGTTATAGTCTTACACAATTAGACGAGGAGAATACTCATCCATAATTCGAATTCACAAGTCCAGAACACTTACACATGAGTGGTATTAAACAAAAATAGCATATACGAACATGTCTTTACTAAAGTATTGCTCACAATGTTCCGATGCTTGATTTCGTCCTTGCACTTGACCCTACATAATTCATTTCCATTCTTTAATTTGATTAATGTTCTTAGGCTTCTTTCGTGTCCTTTAATTCATTTAGAATGACCAATGCATGCCTAAAAGTGCTTAGAAAGGAAAGAGAAAGAAAAATGAATCAAAAAAAGACTTTTCAAAATTTCTGAAACAAGGCTCTCCGCTCAAGCGTGCTCTGGTCGCTCGAGCGAACTATAAAACTTTGTAAAAGTATTGGTTATATGTATTTCAAGCTTGAACGAGATTTTTGACGCTTGAGCGGGGAGTCTGGCAAAATAGGGTTCGCTCGAGCACAGAGTTTGCCATTCGAGCCATCGTGCAAATTTCTATAAAACTTCTAGGAGCTCAACTTTCACGCTCGAGCGATACTTTCCTAGCTCAAGCGAACAAGTCAAATTCTAAGTTTTCCAGAACTCTGTTTGAAGCTCAAAACTTGATTCCAAAGGCTCAAAGCTCGCAGGTTGATGCCAATAACATGGTAAAACATTGTGTAACATGAAGACACTCTCAATTTGAAACCAATTACTCAAAATCATGAACTATTATCCCAAATTCAAGCTTAAATCATGAGGTTGAAACCATATGTGATATGAATTGCACTTTTTTCTTTTCAAATCTTTTCAAAACTCTCATGCATGAGATGAAAAGTTGTAAGACTACAAAACATCTCCAAAAATGTCAAATGTAGCTTCATGCATATGGGTATTTCCATGAAATTCAAGCTCAACTTGGTGATTCATGCATGCATGTACACAATTCAACTCAATTCTTCTAACTCAAATTAATTCGTGCTCCCATTGGTAAATTACATGCAAATGAACTCAAGAATTAGATGGATTCAACCTCTACATGTCTTAATTACAAGAATCAAAGTTGAAAATCATACCTAAGGTTTGAATTCAAGTGTATCCTAGTCCAATTCTTCAAATCTCTTCAATTCCTTCACAATTCTTCTCTCTCTCTCTCTCTCTCTCTCTCTCTCTCTCTCTCTCTCTCTCTAAGTGTAGAGTTCTCTCCTTAGAGTGTATGAACTCAGCGAAGAGGTGAAAATGAGCTTAAAGTTCCTGAGCCTAAGCACTACCTATACACATATATAGTGGTGATTAGTTTGGCTAATCATATTTGCTTAGAGTTAACCAATTGTACTTAACTTAATCAAGTTAATCTAACTATTTTGATTCGAATCAGTTTTCATTAAATTTCACCATAGGCTCTAAAAATTATGCTAATCACAATAATACAGCCAATTTTGGTTTCTGTCACCTCTATAGCCTTTAATTTAATTTTTATAGCAGAAAATCAAATAGATTTTCCTATAGTAAACAAATATAAATTCACAAACACCCATAATCATATAATTAGCACTCAAAATCATATTAAGCTCATAATTATAAGCATAATTAAGATTAATTAGCATAAACTAGAGTCGGGTTATCACAGCTGGCCTAATAAACTAGAACAAGATATAATGTAGATAAGATTCATATCGTGATTAGTAGAGGCCGATCCTTGATCAGGCAAGCAGCGGTGCTCAAATGTATTCATGACATTCCCCTCTCGTCCCTAAGTTTCCGAGCCGAGACAATCATGGTGATGATGGACACGTGGCCGTTGGCATGAGTCATGGGTTTCCTAAATTTTTCAAAAATATATAGGTGGCGACTTTGTATCTGGCAAAGCAGTCCATTTTTAGCAATTTGATTCAAAATCGATTTTTCAAAAGATTTGCCAGATTTGAACTCTTTGGTGTTTATCAATTTCACATTTCACTTGTGAGATTAGATTCAAAACTGCGAGAGTCCGAACCATAGGGGTTATTTCGTAGTTCCGAAAGGGGGCGCAAAAAAGTTGAGCTACAGTTTCTGGTGACTCTACTGAGGATTTAGAGAACTTGACTCGAACTCATGATTTGAAATTTTATTTATACTTGTATGTTTCTTTACATTGCATTTGCATTGGTGCGCTTAAGTCACTATGTTTGCCATCTGCTATTCCTGGACGGTTTGCCGGAGGCTTACTTGAAAAGTCTATCAAATGGCTAACCGGTTACGGGCTCTACCATGATGGGAACACAACCCTTGGATCTGGACTACCACTATACCGTTTGATCCTCCTTTCACTTCTCGGTGTTAAGTGCGAGAGGTATATTAGGTAGTCTTGCTGAGATACCCTCTTTTGACCATTTGGCCTGGTTGCATATTGAAAGCCATAGAGACTGTTCCAAATTAGGATAGGATGCTTACCCGAATACAGGATTGTGTGAAACCGCTTTGTTTGAACAGTGAACCCTAGTTCCTGACGAAACTGGGACAGGGTAACCCTACCCCCTCATAGGGGTGTTTTGGGTCTCACTTAACTGGTATGTGCTTTACAGTTAAGGTGATGTGCATTTTCTGATTACTACTTTTGTTTTGCTTTATTTCTTTTTACTAGGTAGCATAACATCATAGCTTCGAAGAGTTCGGATACCCCCCAAGCGCTCTGGACCCGTGTCAGGAGGCTTTACAGATTCGGAGATCTTGTTAGGGGACAACCTGTGTTTGCTTGCCTCCCACCGGTTACTAAACAAAGAGGAGTTAGGCACAATTCACCAGTCCAGCAATCACCTGCACCTAGTCAGGCTCAATTTTCTACATCCAATCTAGTACGAGATCACTTGCCAATTCTAATGGCACAATATCCCGCAGTCAGCATGGAGGACCTGATCCACCACCTTCAGCAAACAGTTAAAGCCATGCAGCAAGACGCTGCTCGTCAAGCCGAGGTCACAGCACGTCAGGTTGAACTCATAAATAGGTTGCAACAACAACAACCACAACTGGCAGCGACTTCTGCATCTCATGCACCTCCTACGGGTGCCCCAACACCTGGAGCCACAGTCCATACTACTAATGCCCAGGCTGAGAATCATGGCAACCCGATAGAGCCAATCCCACCACAAACCTCCAATGAGCCTATGTATCAAACCGAAGCTCCATTTGAGTTTGAGGTTGACCCGACTGAGCTTAAGGTTAGCAAGTTGGAGAAGCTTTTCAAGAGAGCACAGGGTGTTAATTCTATTCCCGACATAGAAGATGGGTATACCGACTCTGCAGTGACATTGCCAGATCAGTTCAAAATGCTGCATATCAATAAATTCAATGGTTCTGGAGACCCTATGGTTCATCTTCAGCAGTTTTCAGACATCCTACGGCCAATGGGCCTGACCAGATTGCAAAAGCTCTCTCTCTTTGGCTGGACCTTGTCAGGAATAGCAACTATTTGGTACGCGAAGTTGGAAGATTCTGTGAAGCAGAGTTGGGAGGAAATGGCTGAGGCCTTTATTGCATAGTACTCCTACAACACACAAATCGAGGTCACAACCCCTGATCTCGAAGCAACGCGCCAGAAGCTGAAGAAGGGCTTCTCAAAATTCATGACGAGGTGAAGGGCTAAGGCTTCAATGATGACTACACGACCTTCAGAGAAAGATCAGATAAGAATGGTAGTCCGCAATCTGCATGGGAAGCTGTTGTAGAAAATGATCGTCCTACCATTGTTCAGGTTCACCAAGCTCCATGAGATGGGAGTTCAAATTGAAGAAGCCATGAAACAGGGCTTGATTACTGATGCAAAAGAGCAGGCCAAGAGGCCTTTTGTGCGCTGTCACGACCCAAACCCGCCCCTAAAAGTTTGATTCATGACCGGCCTGTACAAAGGCCTCAAAACAGAATTTTAAAATTATACTTAACCAAATACGGGGCCTTAAGCGGAAGCAATATCAATAAAAGACAACATCCATTGAGCTTGTGCATACATGATGGCTTAATTAGATTAAAGCATTCATATACACTCCCATATATACATGTGCGATCACAGAATTTATATAGATCTCACATACACTTACATAATACTTAATAATTTATATGACTCCCAACAGAAAATCAAGGCCTCCACACAGAGGCATACCCCAGGTGACTTGGCAGACAGGCGAACCTCAATACAACTCTAGTGTTAATCTCCGATGGCTCACCTACAGAAATATACATAAAAATGGAGTGAGCAAGGCTTAATGAATAATAGCAATGTAAGGAGGTGAGTTAAACAAGTATAGGCTTAGAGAATGTAAATATGCATATCAAACCATACAGAGATCTTATTCATAATCATATTTTTAAACGGCTTCAGGCCCACATGTAATACAGAACAGCCTCGGGCCCATATATAATACAGATCGGCCTTAAGCCCACATATGTGTAGACGCGCCCCGGGGGAGGGCCTCACCCTACAGTTCGGACTCAAATTGTCACGGTTCTTAATCTGAACCAAAGAGTCCAAATCTAGCAAAAATGTTTTGGAAAACAGATTTTTGTAAAGAAGTGCCAAACATGGACTGCTTTGCCAGATACAGAGTCGTCACCTAAATATTTTATTTTGGGGAATTTAGGAAACCCTGACTCGTTTGCCAAAGGCCACGTGTCCGTCATCACCAAAGTTGCCTCCGCTCGGGAACTTGGGTACGATTGGGGAAGGTCAGCTATGAGCACCACCTCTCGCCCGATCCGAAGATCGGCCTCTACTAACCATGATATCTTGTTTTGAAAACGTTATGTGCTCTTATTCAGGTTATTAGTCTAGATTTACTATGTGATGCGCACAACACAAAAGTATAGACTAGATCGCCTAATTTGGAACAAAGCATTGCATATCCGCTCGTTTGAAAGATGGTTTGAAATTTGCTACCCGTAAGTAGGCTAAAACACGGATTTCAACGAGTTATTCCAACTCAAACAATCCAACCTTCACCCACAAGCATTCAGGCAGTTATATCATTTAAGTACATAGCCTCATGGTAAAGCATGCTGACATGGCAACACTCACACACATGCAAGGATGCTAAAACATAGATGCTTACCGAGTACTCCAATCATATGCATGATCCTAGTTCATGTTAAGATGGCTAATGCAACACATGCAAGATGCAACTACAATAGGCTCGGCTATCCTAATATGGCATATGATGATGCTACAACTATCACGTATTCAACTTGGCATTGAAATACAATGCAGTTAGCATGATGCGCCGAGCCCGATGCATGCAATACTGATGAATGATGCACGCATGCATAGCATAAGGTATGCTAATTTAAATATGTCCTAATACTAACCATCAAAGCAGGTAAGTAAAAGGGAGAAAGAAGTAGGGGTTGGAAGACACGCACATACGCACCCACACTTATTACAAATTTGCCTTCGCTCGGAGGGACCGAAAGAATAATACAGTCCGAATAATGAATCAACTATCCTAGCTAATTAATTATTACAGACCCTCTAATTAATTAACAAATTAATCACAAAAATAATTAAAATGTGAAGCTAAAGAGACTGCCGCAGCTCTGCCTCGGAATGCGCGAATGATTCATGCTTGACTCGCTCCGCTCGAAAACTCGCTGCCATAGCACTGTTGCCTCTGTTTACACTGCCCTGCTCCTATGAAAATTTGTACAAGTCCCAAGGATGCTTCTCTGAACACTGGGGAGCATCACCGACCAAGTGGGAGCACCACCGACCTAAGGGAATGGTCATCGACCATTGGTTGAGCCACCGGCTAATTGTATTTGGTCGGTCGACACTCCAAGTAGCCGGCCGGCTATTTCTTCCTGCAGAATCCTGCAGTTAACAGCAGCAGAGGGCAAGCAGTGTATGGCATGGAATTTTCAAGCAAATGTGAGCATAGCCACACTCCCTATCATGCAATGGACTCAAGGGAGCATGACCCTCGACCCTCGGGCCATCAATTATGCATTTTGATGCGTAATGGCCTAAGAGGCCAAGTTTGCCATTCAATGTAAAATGAATGCAACAAAAGAGATGAATGCCAACACTCTATCATTTTGAGATCAAGGGCGTCGACGACCAAGGATTGAGACGTGTTATGTCACTTGGAGTACGAACACTCTCAATCCTCATGCTTGGTTTGACACCCCAAACCAAGCAATGCAATGCATGTATACAAACATGGCTCAAGAATGCAACATGAGGCTAAGATGCAAAACATGCCAAATGCAATGCAATCTATTATGCAAGCATGCAATGTGCTAATCATGCAAGAGACAATACAATGCAATTTAACATGCGATGCAAACATGGTACAATGCAAGCATGCAACGAGAGGCAACAAGTCAAACATACAACTATGTATGAGAATGGACTAAGATTGAAATGGGAGGCCTCAGCCACTCCTTAAAACAGTGGCCAAAAGGGTCAAAAATGGCACAACTTATGCATGCAAGCATGCACAGGCCAAGGCCTATCATCCAAGCATGGAAGGGGACAACTCTAAGCATACTTAAAGGCAATATTCTTGGACATTAAACACTCATGTTAAACTCTGAAAAGCATGGAAAAAATGACACCAAAGCATGCTAGGGAATGGAGGCAAAATAGAAGGTATTCAAGGCCACAAAAGAGAGCATTGCTCAACACCTACCCCAAACAAACATGGCATGAACTAAGCAACCCAAAACAGAGTTTTTATGCATCAAAATATGCCCCAAAACCCACTGATATGGCAGCCCCAAAGACTTAAATACATAAGCATGCACAATGCTCATTTCAAGGCACAAAAGGACACCTCTTCAAGGCATGAAAAGGGTGATGGATGCAAGCATAGGAACATGGATTAGGGACTGAAATGGCATGTGAAATGACTCCAAATCATTGAAACAACCCAACTAAAACATGCTCATAACTCACACCCTCAAGGCTCACAAGCCAAAATACAAAGGGGCTATACCAAACATGGCAAATATGATCAAAACAATGCCTAACAGACCTCAAGCATGATGAAACATGACCAAAAGCTTCACAAAGTTAGGCAAGAACATGCATGCATGGTGGTCTTAAAGGCAAGATACATTTCTAGGAAAAGATGAGGAATGTAAAGCAAGTATATTATGCATGCAAAGGGGCATAAATCCGACCAAAAAGAGATGTAATATGACCCAATAACACCCAAAAACCTTTGAAATGAAGCCAAAAGCAACTAAGCATACATGCTACCCTTATGAGCCAAAAATGCAAACAAAAGAGAGACAAAGGGAGAGGGGTGTCCCTCCCCTATGCAAGACTTAAAAACTTCTTCTTCACCACTGAAAATCCACTGGATTTCAATGGTGAGAAGGCCAACACACAAAATTCTCCAAAGCTTAACAAAGAGAGCACAAAAAGGGCCAAACAAGGCCTAAGAAGGGGAGGTCGACCCCCAACACCAAAATGACCTCAATGAAACATCTTAAGCATGAAAATAAAAGACTTTTTTCAGTTATACACAAAGTCTAAAACAGCATGCAAGATAAGTTAAAGACTAGTGCAAGATTGGAGAATATAAAGCAATAGTGTTACCCTTGAAGATCCCTTGAAGAACAGCAAGGTCAGCCACCTTCTTCTGATCAAAACCGTCCCAAAACTTCAAGAACAAACCCTCAAGACCTCCCAAGTCGAAGTATGGTGTAATGGTGTGTGTCTTAGTGCAAAACTAAGAATAAAACACACTTTTAGGCTCTTAAACACACACAAATGAAGAGAGAGAGGGAGATATAGAGAGAGAATGTGTATATATCAGAATATATATGTATTTTGCTCTGGTTTTTTGTTCAACCCCATGAAAGGAGAAGAGGGGCCTCTTATATAGATAATACAAAGACAAAGCTTCCAAGGGAAGCTAAGCTAAGGGTGTAAGCTTCTTGAGGAAGCTATGATAAAGGGTCAAGCTTCCTCGAGAAGCTTGAGCAAAGGGTGCAATCTTCTCTAGGAAGTTTGGACCAAAAGGGTGCAAAGGTTCAAAACAACCACACCCGTGCATGGGGGGTAGGGTCAGTGCATTCCAGCTGGCACAGCTGGCATGCATTGTGCCTTAAAAAAGGCAAAAAGGTGGCATCGGCCAAACAGATGGTCGGCCGACCACACCAAATGCCGACCGGCCAATGGTATATTTCACCAATGGCCGGTAGCAAGAAGACACAGCCGGTGGCCTCAAGCCAGGACCGGTGGGTGTCAGGGGTAGCTAACAAGCTACTCTCTACCCTCAGAAGCAAAAACACAAGTGTTTGGTGCAAAATGAAACACAAAACAGCCGAGTTGAGAGATCCTGAGGCAAGGCGCGTAGCCGAGACCTCCGGGAACTCAGAACGAACACGAACATGGGTGATCACCGAGTGTTCAAGCGGTGATGTCCAAGTCTTGAGGACGGTCAAAAATGGGGTGTCTACAATATGATACAGAACGGATTTAAGCCCAGATATGATACAGAATGGCTTTAAGCCCAGATATGATACAGAACGGATTTAAGCCCAAATATGATACAGAACGGCTTTAAGCCCAGATAATGACAGCTGTCCACACGTTGTAGGGAAGGTAGAACATCGACATGTACACTACCTCCCTTGGCCTCTGGCCATGAATCATAATCAATTTACATCATAACGGCCTCAGGCCCACTTTTATTAACAGAGACAGAATGGCCTTAGGTCGATAACAGTGTCATTGTTCAATCCTGTCCATTAATTCAATCAAAGCACAATAGCAGTTGTTTATGTCATTCTCAATAACCATATATAAATCATAAGCACCAGAAGTAAGTATAACATATCGTTACACTACTATTACTCACAGTGATAAGTTTCTGATAGCAATGGGACAATGTCCTCGTCTGGAGCTACAACACAATGCACATATCATTATAAGAACATACCCGATTCCTTACTTTACTCTTTAATCAGTTAGTCATATCGGTACTAAACTCATTGGTCTTTAATAATTCATAATCCATGTCTCAGAAGATAGGAGGAATCGAAAGGAAAATGGTTCAGACGAAGAAACGGTACAAACCGGTAAACAAAAAGTGAACAGTCATCACTAATTTAGGCATAACTATTTCTGTATTTAGAATTTGGGAGTGAGACCACCACCATTGGAAACTAGACTTCCGGGGCTTGATTTTAGGCTCAAGAATCACTCAAAACGGAGTCCGGATGAGGGACATATGCCTATTTGAAGTTACCCAGTATATGCTGAAACAGGGATGGCCGCTCATGCGCCCACTTTGGCTGCTCGTGCGGTGACTGGGCCGCTCAAGCGGTGGACTTCGCCGCTTGAGCGGTGGGTTAAGCAAAATGCAATGCTCTGTTTTTTTCATGTTTCGTTCGTGCGGTGCCCGTGGCCGCTCGTGCGGTCTGGGCAAAATCAGACAGTCCGAAAATGGTTTTTGCTCCAACACTTGGTCTTTCCATTTTTTAAGCTTGGTTTCTAACATAAATCACTCAAAACATGTAAAATTTCCCCATAACATGTTAGACTAACATCAACCAAGTGTAATTTCATCTCAAACAAATCAATCTTTGCCTCAAAGTTCAAGATTAATGCTTAATCTTTCATGATCTTCAAGGTTCTTAAAACACACCCCACAAACCCACAAATTCACTTGATTCTTGCATAATCTAAAGTTCATTTCATGATATCCATGAGCTTGAGCTTCACTCATAAACAAAATTAGAGAACTCAATTTCTAATTTCTCAAATTAGCTCAAGCAAATACATACATAAAACCTTAACCCCAAATGGATTTAAATCTTCCAAGATCTTATGATTTTACCAAATTGATACTTAAAACACAAGGTTTCAAGATAGATTATCATACCTAGCTCAATCTTTATCTATCTCTTAGCTTTCTTCAATTTCCCCCAAGTTTTAATGGGTGATCTTCTTTGTTTTTCTTCAATTCCCTTCAATCATCTTCAAAGCCACCATGGATGCTTGAGAAGATTTGCCTCTCTTCCTTCTCTCCCTTTCACGGTTTCCTCTCTCTCTTCTTTAGATATTTTTAGGCTCCCAAAAGATGAGTTCAACAACTCAAAGGCACATCTATATATATAAATATACACACACATATGCTTAACACAATAGGGAGAGCCAAACGCGGCCTTACGAATCGCACGAAATCAAATTTCAATTAAACTTCCCAAGTGACTCTAAAAATTGTGTTGATCATAAATATGTCCTCTGTTCTGGTTTCTGAAGCCTCTAAGGCCTTCAATTTACAGTACCAAGGTAACCACCCAAATGTGCATTAACGAATCAGACAAATTAGATTTCCAATTAATTTTCCCAAATAGTTCTAAAACTTCCCATTAACATACCCAAGTACTCAATTTTGATTTCTGAACCCGTAAAGGTCGGTAACTTCAATTCTAAAGCCGTAACTCAATAGATAATTTCTCAATTTGAACAGATATCATTAAATTAAAATGCATTAACCCACAAGGACATAAAAGTAATTTCATATACGGATTTTGGGGTCGTTACATTCTCCCCACCTTAAGAAGTTTGGTCCTCCAAACTTGATTTACCCTGTCACAAGTCGAGTTTCATCTTGGGTATACAACACTCCCCAATTATTTAACAAATCACAATCCTATACAGTCAATTTCAATAGAGTCTGCTCCCAGAATCACAAGTAATTCATCTTTACTGGCTAATTGGTAACCCAGCTGATAATAATACTCAATAACATCCAAACATCATCTCATTATTCAAGACCCTTGTACATTTCAATTTATTGCTCCACAAGTCATGTCTTCCAAATAATATAACAACTTAAGGGTATTCAAAAATGAATTCATTTCAAGTATTCGATTGCATGCGACTCATAAGCTATCAAACATAATTCAAACTCTTTAGGTTCACAAACAACCCCCATTATCATAATTCCTCAAAGGTTAAGGAAACATTCACTACTCAATCAGGTTTCAAGTGGCACAAACATACTACAACAATTAGGCCCAGAATAAACAAATCAGTTCTACATTAACGACTTTATAACCCTTGCTCACTGATAAATTAAATATTTAGAACAATGGTTCCAGTAATTTGAAGTATCCCCAAGCGCTTTACTTCCATAACAGATAGGATAAATGAGGTCTAAATTTTGAATAATCAAATTCAGGTTCAAATCCTCAACTTCAATGAAGGCTCAAATAATCAGAATTAAACTTATCAATTCAAATCAGATTCCTAACAGACTTCAAATAGTAACCCAAATTCCAAAATAAATTGTTAGTAAAATCAAATACAGATCAAACCTTAGTTGTCACAATTCCCAAATTACAGTAAGGTAATAATCATTTAAAATCCATGTTTGCTTGGAGGATCTTAAAGTCAACATCATGACATCAAGCATAAAACACATTAACCATAAAGCTACTATATTCTGGTTCTAATAACTTCATAGTAGGCTGAGCATCGTATCTGATTCGTATATTGGTTCCATACTTATTGTTGATCACCAAATATCTCGATCTCAATAATTCTAATTCACATAATTCTTGATGTTCATAGCTCAACCTCAAATCTCTTTTGTTTCCATGACTTCAGAGAAGATTAAACGTTTGCATAACCTTAATATCAAATGCAAATCTTAGTCCACAAAGTTCTTACCCACCTTATCCAGTTGCCTCAACAAAACTTAACTTTCATTCCATCCCTACTCCTAGAGCCATAAGATGCAGACTGTTAGCACATCGAGTATCATTCATTAATTACTCCACAACACATACTTTCGCATACCTAGTCATAACACACATAAGCATACAAGGATATGAGTGGGGCAGTTCCTTTATTTCCACTTCTTATATCAAACCATTCTCAAGTTCCATACTCGTTATTAATCATTGCATTTCTCAATAGCCATAATTCCATACACTTCATTGATTCACAACAATCCCAGTTTCCCCAAAATTTCTCAGGGTTAATTTCACATGTAGTCCATATAGAAGCTAAGTTTAGTCTCTAGTCACATCACATTTCCACAATCATGCTCACACTTCTCAATTTTAACTAAAAACACCAATATTCCACATCTTTCATAACTTGAGCCTCAATATCATACTCATTACACAAACCCATTCTCATTTCACAACAATTATCGAATCCTCCTTAGTCACAAACTCAATCTATGAAACAATAAATACGGATCTCCTTTTTGTACTCCAAAGTCCATAAGAGATCAAATTCTCAAGCTCAATACTTAACTGATTGTATAAGCTCACATACTTCTTTCAAAATGCACATCATCTCATTTCGTTACTAGATACATGCAACTTAAATGCATTCTAGACACTCTAATGCTCAATGGACACATGTGTGAGATCTTAACTCGTGCTCTGATACCACCTGTCATGACCCAAACTCGCCCCTAAAAGTTTGGTTCATGACCGGCCTGTACAAAGGCCTCAAAACAGAATTTTAAAATTATACATAACCAAATACGGGGCCTTAAGCAGAAGCAATATCAATAAAAGACAACATCCATTGAGTTTGTGCATACATAATGGTTTAATTAGATTAAAGCATTCACATACACTCCCATATATACATGTACGATCACAGAATTTATATAGATCTCACACACACTTACATAATACTTAATAATTTATATGACTCCCAACAGAAAATCAAGGCCTCCATACGGAGGCATACCCCAGGTGACTTGGCAGACAGGCGAACCTCAGTACAACTCTAGTGTTAATCTCCGATGGCTCACAGACAGAAATATACATAAAAATGGAGTGAGCAAGACTCAGTGAATAATAGCAATGTAAGGAGGTGAGTTAAATGAGTACAGGCTTAGAGAAAGTAAATATGCATATCAAACCATACAGAGATCTTATTCATAATCATATTTTTAAACGGCCTCAGCCCCGCATGTAATACAGAACAGCCTCGGGCCTATATATAATACAGATCGGCCTTAAGCCCACATATGATACAGAACGGCTTTAAGCCCAAATATGATACAGAACGGCTTTAAGCCCAGATATGATACAGAACGACTTTAAGCCCAAATAACGACAGTTGTCCACACATTGTAGGGTAGGTAGAACATCGACATGTACACTACCTCCCTTGGCCTCTGGCCATGAATCATAATCAATTGACATCATAACAGCCTCAGGCCCACTTTTATTAATAGAGACAGAACGACCTTAGGTCCATAACAGTGTCATTGTTCAATCCTGTCCATTAATTCAATCAGAGCACAATAGCAGTTGTTTATGTCATTCTCAATAACCATATATAAATCATAAGCACCATAAGTTATTATAACATATCGTTACACTACTATTACTCACAGTGATAAGTTTCTGACAGCAGTGGGACAATGTCCTCGTCTGGACCTACAACACAATGCACATAGCATTATAAGAACATACCCGATTCCTTACTTTACTCTTTAATCAGTTAGTCATATCGGTACTAAACTCATTGGTCTTTAATAAGTCATAATCCATGTCTCATAAGATAGGAGGAATCGATAGGAAAATGGTTCAGACGAAGAAACGGTACAAACCGGTAAACAGAAAGTGAACAGTCGTCACTAATTTAGGCATAACTATTTCTTTATTTAGAATTTGGGAGTGAGACTACCATTGGAAACTAGACTTCCGGGGCTTGATTTTAGGATCAAGAATCACTCAAAACGGAATCCGAATGAAGGACATATGCCTATTTGAAGTTACCCAGTATATGCTGAAACAGGGATGGCCGCTCGTGCGGTGACTGGGCCGCTCGAGCGATGGACTTGGCCGCTTGAGCAGTGGGTTAAGCAGAATGCAATGCTCTATTTTTTTCATGTTCCGCTCATGCGGTGCCTGTGGCCACTCGTGCGGTCTGGGCAAAATCAGACAGTCCGAAAATGGTTTTTGCTCCAACACTTGGTTTTTCCATTTTTTAAGCTTGGTTTCTAACATAAATCACTCAAAACATGTAAAATTGCCCCATAATATGATAGACTAACATCAACCAAGTGTAATTTCATCTCAAACAAATCAATCTTTGCCTCAAAGTTCAAGATTAATGCTTAATCTTTCATGATCTTCAAGGTTCTTAAAACACACCCCACAAACCCACAAATTCACTTGATTCTTGCATAATCTAAAGTTCATTTCATGATATCCATGAGCTTGAGCTTCACTCATAAACAAAATTAGAGAACTCAATTTCTAATTTCTTAAATTAGCTCAAGCAAATACATACATAAAACCTTAACCCCAAATGGGTTTAAATCTTCCAAGATCTTATGATTTTACCAAATTGATACTTAAAACACAAGGTTTCAAGATAGATTATCATACCTAGCTCAATCTTTATCTATCTCTTAGCTTTCTTCAATTTCCCCCAAGTTTCCATGGGTGATCTTATTTCTTTTTCTTCAATCCCTTCAATCATCTTCAAAGCCACCCTGGATGCTTGAGAAGATTTTCCTCTCTTCCTTCTCTCCCTTTCATGGTTTCCTCTCTCTCTTCTTTAGATATTTTTAGGCTCTCAAAAGATGAGTTCAACAACTCAAAGGCACATCTATATATATAAATATACACACACATAGGCTTAACACAATAGGGAGAGCCAAACGCGGCCTTACGAATCGCAAGAAATCAAATTTCAATTAAACTTCCCAGGTGACTCTAAAAATTGTGCTGATCATAAATATGTCCTCTGTTCTGGTTTCTGAAGCCTCTAAGGCCTTCAATTTACAGTACCAAGATAACCACCCAAATGTGCATTAACGAATCAGACAAATTAGATTTCCAATTAATTTTCCTAAATAGTTCTAAAAATTCCCATTAACATACCCAAGTACTCAATTTTGATTTCTGAACCCGTAAAGGTCAGTAACTTCACTTCTAAAGCTGTAACTCAACAGATAATTTCTCAATTTGAACAGATATCATTAAATTAAAATGCATTAACCCACCAGGACATAAAAGTAATTTCAGATACGAATTTTGGAGTCATTACATGCGCAGTTCCAATGCAACCACCAGTGGTAGCACAATTGCGCAGTCGTCAAAAGTGAGTGTTGTCACCACCGCAACCAAGACCGCTAATCCCTTTGCCAGCACAACCCCACAAACTTCAAATAACCTGGCACGATCCCAAAGGACCTTTACCTCACTCTACATGCCTTTATCCCAAGCCATGAGGGTGTTGATCAAAAAGGGGCACCTCAAGCCATTAGAGCCTCGCCCACTACCTGATCCTCTTCCACCAAAACACAACCCAGCCAAGTACTGTGGGTTTCACCCGTAGCACGGTCATGACACCGATCAATGCTTTAGGCTACGTCATGAGATTCAAGACCTCATCAACAACAAGGTGATCGCACTACCCTAAAAGCCAAATGTTCCCCACCTCACAATCTAAACCTAATCCATACACTGGCCCTCCCCTATGACCCCAGCGTATATATTACCCCTTCCCATCTACCCAGACCGACATTGTTCATTCTTGAAAGTACAGATTTGTGCATGATGGGCACGTCCACACTTCAACCTAAACCCGTGGTGGTGATAGTGGTAGAAGAAAGGAAGCTGGCCTTAGAGGAGAGTACAAGTCTGCTGCATGAGTGCTCTGAGGATTTCACTGAGGGGGAGTATGATTTGTGCTGCTATATTGTGCCGATTGATCAAGTCAAGCCGAAAGTGGTATTGCCAACTATAGCGGAGGTCAATGTGGGAGGATGGCCCAAGCTAAGGTTTGGATGATCTGGTGGAGCTTGAGGAGGACTTAGACAACTTGCAGTTCTTCGATAAACAAGATCAAGGGAATGTACAGATTGACTGGTTCGATTTGAATGGGTCGACAGATAACTCTAAGTGGTTGAGTGATGAACTGGACAGGGAGGAAGGAGCTGAAACAAAACCTGAGGAAAGGAAAGCAAAGCAGGGATTGCTGCAGTGGTCGGAATGGCCGATGGAAAGGGAAAATTGCTGGAGAACACCAGTGTAAATGATTCAGCTCAGGAATTGGGCACTGTGAGTACTATGGACACAGAACAGGAAGCTACGTTGAAGTAGTTTGAACAAGAGAGGATGGAAGACAACTAGAAAGCTGAAATAGCCCAACACCTTGCGGGGGATACTTATGATGTGAGAATGATCAGAACAGAGCCGGACAATTGTTTGTCAGTTGCCGGAGGTGTATGGTGGGAGGATTACGATCTACATTTGGCCCACACCGATGAAGACTGGGATGAGTCCCTTCTAGATAACACTTGGTATGCAGAAAAGATAGACCACATGACAAGAAATGGGCAGTATTTCAAGCCACTGCACTTAGACCAAGCTGAGGCCTCTGGGAAAGATAAAGAGGTTGAGAAGCAGAAAGAGAAGCAGTTGGAAGAAGAGGCTGTGTTGAAGCAACCAAAAAGGATCCAAGCCGACATCATAAGTTGGGGTTTGCTCATGGTCACTCGGGTGCATCGACAGGCGGTACTATCAACAATGGACAAAACTAAGTTATCCATTGGCACTACCCCTGAACAGCTTATGGGATTAGTTTTCCCAGGTGGTGCTAGCCCAACCCTAACCTTTTTCGAGAAAGAACTCCTGCCGGAAGGCTCAGCTCACAACAAACCCCTATACATATCAGTTGAGTGCAAGGAGAAGTGGATGCCAGTGGTGTTAGTCAACACCAGTTCTGCTATCAATGTCTGTCCTCCTCGCACAACTTATGCCATCTTCTTGAAACTAGCAAATTTCGTGCCTACAGCCTAAGTGATCCAGGCATATGATAATACCAGCAAGGGGGTAATGGGCACAGTACAAATTCAAGTTCAGGTCGGCCTAGCTCAACAGAATGTCGAGTTCCATGTCTTGGATGTGCTGGCCACTTTCAACTTATTGCTGGAGAGGCCCTGGCTGCTCCTGGTGAAAGCAGTCTCTTCTGCCCTCCACCAAATGTTGAAGTACCCTCACAGGAAGGGAGTCGCGATTGTGTTCGGCAATTCGTCCATACATCCTCCGCCAGAGGTAACTACACCAATACTGGAGATCGTTCATGGTGAGGAGGGTGTATTCCTTTCAGGGTTTACTCTGGCCGAGGCCCGAGTGGTGCAGAACTTCTTGGTAGCTAATGAGGGCATGTATGTCAACTCTCAATCAATCTATTTCATTAATATGCTACAACATGTGCCAAGAATGGGGTTTGGAAGAAGTGGCTAGAAACGTGTCACAGCATTGGCCGATGTACTGTATAGTCCACATGCCTTTGATTGGGGATATGTACCCGCCAAAGAGGACTGGGTTAGGAAAAATGAATAAATGACAGGCAGAGTTAGAGCCAAGCAGGCCAGGAAACACTATAAGCTAGTTCACAGGCCAATCTGGGGAACGTTGAATGGCCACTTTGTTCGGGAGGGCGAAGAATTCCCATTTTGCGGCTTTCCTGAGCCCTTGTTGAATTCTGTAGAGCAGCATATTCCTGGCTTCGAAATCTTCTTCGACCTACAATTGCAAGATAGTGATGCCGTGGAAAAGGCTGAACCAAGTGCTGAAGCTGAACAGAGCATAGAAAGTGACTCGAACAACAGAGAGCTTGGAATAGGGACAGCACTGGCATGTCTCATTGCAGATCCTCCGGCCGACTCAGAGAGCTTAGGAGATAACCTTACCATCTCCATGATCGGGGACCAACCGGGTGTGAACCCATCCAGTAGCATTTTGGATGCATTTGAAGCACCATCTCTTGTCTGGCAGCTAGAGGAGGGCTACCTGTCTAGTTCTGAGTCAGGTAATGAGCCAGAATCTGATTCCACAGAGTCCGTGGAGTCGGAATCACATTTCGGTTCTTCTGAGTCTGAGTCTAGTATTCCTAGGGGCAATAACTCGGATGCCAAGGTCATGTCCAGGTCTTCTTTTTCTTTTGCTTTTAAGTCGGTTGTAACCGAAGAGCTGGACCTTATAAATGAAAACGCTACTGATTCTGAGTATTTCTCAGTGCCGCTTGTTTATTGCATTGACCAAGATTTTCAAAATTTTAATAAAAACGATGAGGAAACAATTCCTCTCGTTTTGAAAAACTTGATTAATCGAGAGGAGGAGAGGTTTGCAAAACCCCTTGCTGATAAAATCATTGCTATTAACGTGGGTACTGAGAAGGATCTGCGTCTGGTCGATCCATGATAAAACATTGATAAAATATGTTTAATAAAACATGTTTATTGCATTGATAAAAGATTTCTCAAGACTTGTTTATTGCATTGACCAAGATTCTCAGTACCCCTTGCTGATAAAACAATTCCTCTGGTTTTGAACGCTTAGTCACTTTATTAAAAGATTTCATAGATGTTTTCATGTGGTCCTATGAAGACATGCCTGGAATCAATCCTGAGATATTGGATCCCTCTTAACCTTGAGGCTCGACCCGTCAAGCAGAAGTTGCGCAGAATCCATCCGGATTGGGCATTGAAAATCAAGGAGGAGGTCACCAAGCAGATCGAGATAGGTTTCTTGTTAGTGTCTGAATATCTGACTTGGTTGGCCAACATTGTCCCAGTGCCGAAAAAGGATGAAAGAATTCGGGTGTGTGTGGACTTTAGGGATTTGAACAGAGCCAGTCCAAAGGACGACTTTTCCCTACCACATATTGATGAATTAGTGGACTTCACTGCGGGCCATGCATTGCTATCCTTCATGGACGGATTTTCTGGGTATAACCAGATTCTGATGGCCCTCGAGGACAGAGAAAAAACTGCATTTACTACGTAGTGGGGAACCTACTGCTATCAGGTTATGCCATTTGGGCTGAAGAATGCCGGGGCTACCTATCAAAGGGCTGCGACCACTATTCTGCTTGACATGATCCACAAAGAGGTCGAGGTGTACGTGGACGACATGATTGTTAAGTACAAAGAAAAAGAGGGCCACTACACCGCCTTGAAGAAATACTTTCAACAGATCAGAGAATACAGACTGAGGTTGAACCCGCAGAAGTGTACTTTCGGTGTAATAGCAGGGAAAATGCTGGGCTTCTTGATCACACAGAGGGGCATCGAAGTAGATCCTTTCAAAATCAAGGCCATCCTAGAAATGCCACCACCAAGGACTAAAAAGGAGGTGCGAGGCTTTCTGGGTAAAATTCAATTCATAAGACGGTTTATTGCCAAATTTACCTTGACTTGTGAACCACTTTTTGGTCTCCTGAGGAAATGAATGAAATTTCAATGAGATGATCGATGCCGATTCACTTTTGAGCAGATTAAGCAGTATCTTCAGAATCCGCCAGTTTTGTCGCCGCCAGAGCCCGAGAAGCCTTTGTTCCTATATTTTTCAGTAACTGAAACAACTATGGGATGCATGCTTGCTCAGGAATCTAAGGATAAGGTAGAGAAAGCCATCTACTACTTAAGCAAGAAAATGTTGGAATAGATCTACTATACTCCGTTGGAGAAAGCTTGCCTAGCCTTGGTATGGGCTACCAGGAAGTTGAAGCACTACTTGTTACCTCACTCTATAATTCTGGTTTCGAGATTAGATCCTATCAAATATCTCTTTAAGAAACTAGCACTTACGGGTAGTCTAACCCGTTGGTTGCTTCTTCTCTCCGAATTCAATCTTAAGTATGTCACCCGCAAGTCGGTCAATAGGAGAGCAATAGCGAAGTTTCTAGCAGATCACCCAATAGAAGGGGATGAAGTAATAGAATACATGTTCCCAGATAAAACCATTTTGCAAGTTGAGGAGGAGACTTGGACAACGTACTTTGACGGAGCATCCAATCAATATGGTTATGGGATAGGTGTGTTGCTAATAGCACCCGACAATTCCCATATACCTTTAGCCTTTAAACTCCGGTTCAAGGTCTCTAATAACAAAGCAGAATATGAAGCGTGTATCACTGGTTTGGAAGTCGCCCTGGAACTGGGGGCAAAAATGTTGGACGTTATCGGGGACACGAACCTAGTTGTTTCTCAAGTGAATGCAGATTGGAAAATCAAGGAAAAAAAGATGAAGGCTTATTATCAGACCTTGGACGTTCTGATTCCTAGGTTTGAAAAGCTGACTTTCATGCATCTCCTAAGAGAGAACAGTAGGTTCGCTGACGCTTTATCAACTCTATCTTCTATGATAGACATTTCACGTGGAGTCCGGGTGCGTCCGATTATCATTGAGCAGAGATACACGCCAGCCTGTGAAACTATCGCCACAATAGATCAAAACCCTTGGTACTATGATATCTGAAACTTCTTGGAAAAGGAGATTTATCCACCACGGGCAAATGCGAAGGACAAAAGGGGAATACGGTGGATGGCCGTTCAATTTATCATCTGTGGAGGTAAACTGTACAAGAGATGTCATCTGGGAATGCACAAGTTGTGTGTCGAAGAAAAGGAGTCAAAGCGCCTGATGGAGGCTATCCATGGGAGAGAGTGCAGAGCACACATGAACGGAGTGATGTTAGCTCGGAAGATCCTCAGGCAAGGTTACTACTAGTCCACCATGGAGGAGGATTGTATTGGTTTTGTTCGGCGATACCACAAATGCCAAATTCATGCTAATCTCACGAACATCCTGCCGTCAAAATTGTACAACATGACTTTACCATGGCCTTTCTCAGTCTAGGGAATTGACGTCATCGGCACAATCACACTAAAAGGGTCGAATGGGAATGAATACATTCTGGTGGCAATTGATTACTTTACAAAGTGGATGGAAGCTTAGTCCTATGCAGTGTTGAAAGAAGCGCATGTGGCTAAGTTCATAAGGAACAACATCATTTTCCGTTATGGGGTCCCAAACGAGATCATTTCAGATAATGGCTCCCACTTCAAGAAAGAAGTGATAGACTTGTTGGAGAAATACAATGTGGTTTTTCATAAGTCATCTACATATAGGCCGCAAACCAACGGAACTGTTGAGGCTGCCAACAAGAATATCAAGAATATTTTGCAAAAGATGGTTGAGACCTACAGTGGCTGGCCGGATAAATTGCCATTTGCACTTTAGGGCTATAGAACTTCAATCCGGACGTCTACAGGGGCAACTCCTTATTCTCTTGTCTACGGGATGGAAGTTGTTTTGCCAATTGAAATAGAGGTCCCGTCGCTGCGGGCTGGCGGACTGGCAACAGAGCAAGTTTGAAGAGCAGGACATCTACAGGGGCAACTCCTTATGGCTGAGTGTTAGATAGCAAAGGTGGACTGGCAATAGAGCAGGTTTGAAGAGCTGATGTTGTTTGATGGGAGAAGGCTGAAAGCATTATATCACATTCAGGGTTATCAATGCAGAATTGCTAGGGCTTTTAACATGAAGGTTAAGTCCCAGAATCTCAAAGAAGGAGATATGGTGCTAAAAGACAACCAAGCTCCCATCCATGACCCTAGGAGCAAGTTCAAACCCAATTGGACTAGTCCTTACATCATCAAAACTATCTGGTCAGGTGGAGCTATTATTCTCATGGACTTGGATGGCCTAGAATTTTCCTAACCGATCAACATGGACAAGTTGAAGAAATACTATCCTCGAGAGGCTCGCTAGGTCGAAAATCCGGAAGGGCAACCTAGGCAAAAGTTAGAGCATAAAAAATTAGAAATAAAGAAAAATTGAGCTCGCAAGGTTGACAACCCTAAAGGGCGGCCTTAGCAAAAGTTAGAGCGCAAAATGAGAGAGTTAATACTCGAGTGAACTTGAACCGAACTACGTAAGGCCTGATTCCCATTCTTGGGATACGTAGGCAACTTCATCTTGAAGTCCAACCATAAGCATCTCCAAATCAACTGTCTATCCATGTGTTTGATCAGGTCATCTTTTTCTGTTCTTTACCTAAGAGTTCGGTTGTGATCTTTACTCTTAGAGAAGAGCTAGTTACAATGTTGAGTAGTGGTGTTCAATCAAGGGGCAATTACGATCTTTTGATTTGGGATTGTACATCTTGTGGATTGATTATGTGCGTGTCAAGTGGTGATCCTTTTCGAAAATGGTTTTGGAAAGTTTTAATAAAAATTGATTTTGTTCAAATTTTACCTGTTACAACTTAGACCATTTTTGGACCAAAAGGGAAAATTTTATGTGCTCACAACTTTAATTTCATTGATTTCAAACACAAAGTTCTCCAACTCTTTGATACAAATCAAAGTTGCTTTTAGTACATTGAAAAACTTGAAAAGAAAGATCAAAGCAATAAACTAAGGGCATAAATGAATTAGGTGCTCCTGCGTTCCCTACTCGTGCTTGTGGAAGCTTCTGAAGCTAAAGTGGGCCTGGTTTGTGCCTCATCCTTGAGCCAAGCCAAACACTCACCAGAAAGGGCACAACTGAAACTAACGGCAGGGGCTAGAAGCTCTCTCATCCTCCAAGCAGTAAGGTACCTAGCTAAGTGTGAACCTCGGATGGGGAATGAAACCGGGTACTCTACCCCCTCCTCCGAGCTGGTCTGATCATGCCTAAACTGACATCTGAACCTGAACGGGAAGTAGAATACACAGTGTGTGAGGTCGATTAGCTGTATCCCAGGTTGCCGAGCCATGTTGTAGCTCATCTCGGTCAGATTAAGCCAGGGGCAACGCCAAGCTATGTGAGCAACAGATCTGTTGCACATCCAGTTGCACTACTACTTCTCATTCGGGAAATCTACTAGTCGGTGGTGGAAGAAATAGCCACGAGCTGAGTATTCAGGGCAAGAGTCCACTACTTTCAGCCTATCCATAAGCCACACTTGGGAAGAGATGAAAGAAAAGAGAGAATAAAGAATAGAGAGATGTATGTTGAGAGAAAAGGGCTTTGGGAGAAAAACAGAGCATGAGTGCCGAGTGATATGAGAAAGGGTGGGAAACATTACCTGAAGAAGTAGTGGGCTCCCCGCGAATTTGGTAGTCTCCCATTGATGAAAGGCATCTAAGCCCATCAAGGTCTCGGCCAACGCCAAGCCAATGCAACTCTTGCCTTCTTTCAAACCTTGGGCCACTTCGATCAATCGAATGCTGGACCCGCCAATACTAGAGGTAAGAAGGAAATGTCCAAGCATACATAAGCAGAGGGCATGCTACCGAAAACCCTGCTAGAGAAGGTCGTCTCAGTTACCAATGTCGGAAAATCGATGAATCAAACTAGGTATGTCTAGCTCTCTATTGTGGGCCAGAGATCAAGCCTCATGCAGTGTAAGCCCACACATCCATCCCAAAGCTTGGGCGTGGCCAAAACAAGGCTGAGGCATGATTTCCTCGTCGGGCTAGGATTCCATTAACGCCTGAAATTCTTCAATTGTCAGGCACATATCTTGTCTCCTGAAGCTAAAGATGTGTGTAATCGGGTCCCAGCATCTAGCCGCGACATGAAGAAACGGAAAACAACGTAGAGTTCAGCTCAACGAAAAAAGTGCATTTCTGTTGAAACCCCGAAAATTCACCTTTTTCTAGCCGTCCAAAGTTGCAATTCAGTCTGAGAGCTTTTCAGCGAAAAATGGTTCCATTTGTGAAGAAATTGTAGCTAAAATGAAGTACTGGAGAAGAATTCACGAAGTTTAACCTTTTGTAGAAGATAAGGCAGTGAGTGGAAGCCAACTGTCAACAATCTAGAGGTTCTTCACATTAATGGTCGGCAGGTGGCCGGTAGGCCATCTCTTGTGGCCGGCATATGGCCAACAAGCTCCTTTCCTGGTCGGCAGCCATCCTTCCAGGACTGTTTTCCACCTTTGTGCTGAACAATGCTGAAAGCATGTGTTTTGTTCTGCTCTTTGTGTGTTTTGAAGGTCTTATTTTGAGTCTTTTTGGTTTTAGCAAGTTTTTTGAGTGGTATTTGAGTTGTTTTGTTTTGTTTATCTAGTTGTTATTTTGTTTATCAAGTTGTATGTTGCATTTTGTATTTTAGTTGTTGGTCGGTTCATTACCCGATTAAGAATTTTGTTTCAATCAAGTGCTCTTGGCCATTTCAATTCCATGTCCATTTCATGCTAATATGGTGCTCATGATACAAAAGTGACAACACTTCTGGCCATCACTTCTGGCCTACCGGCCACTAGTAATTTTGGCCTTTTTGAGTGGTTTGACCCCCCTTGACCCCCCTAGTGATGTGCCGGCCACAAATAGTAGACAGACAACTACCGTTAGTGGCCTGCCGACTACATTTGTGGCCTGCCGGCCACTGGTGCAAAACAAATAGATATTTTCATGCCAACTGTTGCCAGCTATTTCCAGATTGTGCCACCTGTCCCTATATAGATATTTCGACCTGAGGCTCTTGTTTTCTATATATAGAGGACCTCTCTTCTTGTTTAAAAGGTTAGAAAAGTTTGGGGGTTAAAATTCTCTCTCTCTCTCTCTCTCTCTCTCTCTCTCTCTCTCTAAAATTTCTCTCTTTCTACAATTCTCTCTCTCTTTTACAACATGCATAGCCTTAGCCCAAATACTCTAAACCAAACCTAGAGAGCTTCTTGTTGAGGTTATTTGAGCTTGAATTTGAGCTGTTGAAGCACTTGAGAGTGTGAAATTGGTGGTTTGTAACTTAAGGGTTCATTCCTCTTCAAGAGGTATATCTTCTCTTGCTTTTGTACCATCTCTACACCACTTGTTTTCCATCTTTTCTACTGATTTTTGGGCCATATAAAACCTGTATTTTTTGGCTGAAATTTGTGGTTTTAAAGCCAATAATGTTGAGGGGTGGTTCACCCTTCTTTATATCTTGCTCTCAAGGCCTTTACCCTAGTGTTTCCCACATTTGCATTATCTTTTTTTGAGCTTTTAAACATTGTTTTTCAGAGTCATTTCAGTAGCTAAAATCATGTTTTGAAGTCCAAAATTGGAGGGGTTACCCTCCCTTCTTTGTGTTTTGTTTGCCAGCCTAGATGGCTCTATGTGTTAGCATATTTTTCTAGCCTTTTGTACCTTAATTCTAGCATGTTTTAGGTTGTATTTTAGACCGTTTTGTCTCTGTTTTGGGCTTTTAAGTCATTTGAGTCTTGTTTTGCATGCTTCTAGTGTAAGTGTCCTCACAAGCTTGGTGTTTTAGGCCTTTAGACACCACTTGTTTGAGTTAATTACATGTTTTAGTGCTTTTCTCACTTAATTTCAGCACGCTTAATCTCTGCAACCTCCCTCATTCTTGGGCTTTTTTTTTATTTGCTTTGAGAGTTGTGTCAACCTTAGGATTGTTTAAGCTCGAGATTGAGGTCCATGCTTAATGGTTTAATCCTCTTTTGGGGGTTCATTATCAACAGCATGACACCTCTCTCTTGCCTTAAACTACCCCTTGTTTGACACTCCCTTCTCTTTTAGAGGATTTAAATCACCAATGGACTTAATTGGTTAAAGAATGGAATGGTAATTAAAATGCGTAACTAAAAGTTGAAACTAAAATTGTGCAAAAATAAGAATTTGGTCGTGTCTTGGTGTGTTCAATCAGACGTTAATTGAACACAAGGAAAATTGGGGCATTTCATACTCAAAGTGATGAAATGTGCCAAGTTTCCTAGGTCTCCATTACCCTTGATCATGCATGATAGGGTGAAGGTTGTGGGTCTTGTTTGCGCATTTATTAACTTCTACACCTTGGTTCTTTAGCCATCATGCAATGAAATTGCTTGATTGATGGTTTTTAAATCAAGTGTATCACTCCTTTGAGCTTGTTTTGATGATAAGGAAGGATACACAGTACAAATAACTTGTGAGAATACCCTCTCTTTGCTTTGTTTGCTCTCTATTACAGCAAGAAATGGTGCATCATCAGTGGCTGACCGGCCACTATTCCTGGCCTGTAGGCCATTAGTGTTGGACGATAACCCCCTATTGGTGGCCGGCCGGCCACCACTTCTGGCCTGCCAGCCACCAATGAAAATTGAGCAGAGCATTTGTAAAGCAAAGCAGAGTTGGTCTGGAAGAGGAAAACCAGTGCAAAGGTTGTGTAACAGAGGCTTTCACAAGCAAACACTGGAAGTTCTTCGGGTGGAAACCGAGCATGCATTGGGCCTCCCTCGTTCCCGGGACTAGTTAATTAGTTTAATTATTAATTAGTTAGTCATAGTTGTGTTGTATCTAATTAAAGTGTTGTAATTATTTAATTAGATTAGTTATTTAGTTAATTCATGTTGTAATTAATTAGTTAACTAGTTTAATTAATTGCTTTGTAATTAATTAGTTAATATAGTTAGCTAGTTAGCTTCGTAATGTACTTATTTAATTAGCTTAAAGTAGTTAATTAAATTAGTTCGTCATTGTTGTAATAATTAATTAGCTTAGCATAATTAATTATTTACTTGCTGTAATAATTAATTAGCTTAGATAGCTAGCTTATTTATTCAAGTTTTATAATAATTAGTTAAGTAGTTTAGCTGAGTTAGTTCATTCATTCGGACTCTCCTTCATGAGAGCGCAATGTTGTAATAATGTGTATGTCTTCCAACCCCACGTCTTTCTCTTTTTTATTTATCCGCTTTTGATGGTTAGATTAGGGGCATCACGTTTCAATTAGCATATCGCATGTTTGCATCCATTCACTTGTCTTGCATACATCAAGGCCCGATTCATCATTCAAACTTGCATTGTCGTTTATTACCTCGTTGAATACGTGTTCAAACGCAAGCTATGAAATTGTTGCAAATAACATGTTAAGTAGCCGAGCCTATTTTAGTTGCACTATTGCATGTGTTGCATTAGCCATCTTGTATAGTTAGGTATCATGCATATTTTTCTAACTCTTTTGTTTTATCTTAGCTCGGAGTACTAGGTGATTTTTTTTTAGTGCTTTAGCATACTTGCATGAGTTTGAGTGACTGCCATGACTAGCATGCTTGCCATAAGGCTAAGTGCTTACTTGTTAAACTGTTTGAGTGCCTGTGGATGAAAGCTTGTTGCTCGAATTGGAATGATTTAATAAATGTACATTTAAGCCCACTTTGTTAAGTGGCAAATTCACAAACTTTAAGCCCACTTTGTTAAGTGGCAAAATCAAACCCTTTTCGAAAAAAAACAAACATGAAATTGAATTGTTCCAATTCGGGCAAACTAGTCTATACCTTGTGTGTGCGCATCACATAGTAAATGTTAGCCTAATAAATTAGAACAAGAGCATATAATGTTAATAAAAAATCATATCATGATTAGTAGAGGCCGATCTTTGATCGGGCGAGCAGGGGTGCTTAATTCATGACCTTCTCCTCTCGTTCCTAAGTTCCCGAACCGAGACAATCTTGGTAATGATAGACACGTGGCCTTTGGCACAAGTCATGGGTTTCCTAAATTTTCACAAAACAAAATATTTAGGGGGCTACTCTGTATCTGGCAAAGCAATCCAATTTTGGCATTTTTGATTCAAAATCAATTTTTCAAATGATTTGTCGGATTTAGACTCTTTGGTGTTTATCAATTTCACATTGCACTAGTGAAATTAGATTCAGAACCACATGAGTCCAAACTGTAGGGCTTATATTTTAAACTTTCGAAAGGGGCGCGAAAAAGTCGAGCTACAGTGGGATCTGAAAAGACAGTTGTCAATATATCAGTTTCAGTGTGTGTATCAGATGCAAGCATGGTATGCAGAATGAGTGTATGCAGAAGTCCGATATAGTGTGTAAGTACAGTGTGTGAATGCAGTGTATCAGTGCAGTTTGTGAAGTTTACAGTTGAAATGTCAGTGTCAGTGAATCAATGGAAATTTGATAGCATGGAGTGCAAACTGAAGAAATTACCGGGATGACGTAGAAGCCGAGCAGCGTCTCCCTCCTCTGTACCATGCCCATCAATGAGGCTATCTGCTCAAGAGCGCTCCCCGTGTACTCAATGGATGCCTGCAAATGCATTTGGATGATCAGTGTTCGCAATAAACATATCTGAAATGAAATGAGGGGTGCAAATTGTAAAGAATGGTCCATACTTGAGTCGGGCATCGAACCCCGACAAGCTTGTGTCTGGCTACGACAGGCTCAATCGGGACCTGGTAAGCATCCCCAGTATGCCGCCAGCATGTCAGTGCACTGGGAAGCTCTAGCCAATCGGTCCTCTGCCTCGCCCGGAAAGCCCCTCTAGCACGGGCCCTGGTCGCTTTGGTCACTCTAGGCACCACTCTCGCAGCAAGAGCTCTCGCTCCCTCACCTCCACAAGTGCCTGTCAGAGGTGGCATGAGGTGTGTCTGAATGAAGGTCGCATAGTCGCCCTCTACCCTGAAGTAATCAGTATCCAAGCTAACCATAAACTGAGTGACTGCATCTACGGTGAGGCTGTCTGCTGATCTCATAGACTCTAGCGGTGCCATCGGGATGATCGGGTCAGGCAGGCCCACAGTCTAGCGCACGAACCGCTCGCTCAGGAACCAGGCCCAACAGACTTGGCCCTCAAGTAAAATGCGGAAGCGAGAATTGGCCCAGGCCCCGGCGTACTGGTCCCAAATCCCAACCGACATGATGGCCCATAGCTGCCACATAATCTGTAAATAGAGGTTGTACAGATTATTAGTTGCTGTCAGTTGCTAAATGTGAATCAAAACAGTTGTAAAACAAAAATGATTGTGTTTTGGGTTACCTCATGAGCGGCCACAGTGTCGAAGTAATAGCGAAAGATTATGAAGGTCTCGCGGGTCCTACATTGGAGCCATCCATCATACCCCCTCGAATAAGAGACTGCCAGTGGGAGCTCCTCCATGGGTTTTGGAGCTAGAGTTGGAAAATATGCATAGACCCACAGTTGCGGAGAAAATGTAGTGATATGTAAGCACAAAGCGTGAACAAATGCAGAAAGTGCAAAGTAGAAAGCACAAGTGTTGAACAGATATAAAGCATAAAATGTAGAGCAAAAAATGTAAAGTGCAAAGAGGGAACTGAGATGCATACCTCCCAGGCTCACCAGTAGCCTCCGATCAAGTCTCCTCTCAAGTGGGAGGTAGAGCTCATGTAGCCATACAGGGTAACGAGGCCAGCTCCGCCCCAATCATAAAAGCGTACCCGAGAAAGGGTCACTAGGGCACTCAGCAGATACAAGCCTATGGTATTCTATCTGTTCAGAAATAAGATGGTACCGAAGATAAACATCATAAAGCCTCTGGTATACTACTCCATCTCCTCTACTGTCTTGAGCTCACTCCCTCTGAACTGCTTGGCAAACCACTTATATCTAACCATGCCTGCTGAGTACAAGGGTGGATGCACTTCCAGCAGCTCAACCCAGGCTGCCTCCCACTCCCTTATGTTTGAATCAAAAGGGATCGGATCACCACCTACTCCTAAGCCTGTGATCATGGCGAAGTCGTAGGGAGTCATCGTCATCTCCCTAGTAGTGGAGACGTAGAAGGAGTTGGTAGTGTCCTACCACCTGTCCACAAATGCTCTCAGAAGTGGACGGCTAGCAATGATCCACGTCAGGCAGGAGGAGAATAGACCAAAGCTAGTCTCGTCTATAATGTCACGAACTTCTGCAGGGAGCTCGTCGTACCAATCTTGTGCAGTCGTGACTCCGCACCCTCTAAGGACACGAGACTCCCCTTGTGGCAAAGAATAGATGAATCAGACGAAAGGCAGTGATGGAAGTGCAGTCAGATAAGGCAGTACTGAAAGTATAGTCAGAAAAGGTAGTGCAAGAAATGCAATTAAAGACAGGCAAGAATACATGAAAACAGAGCTCACACCTCAATGTAGACGTCCCCGAACGTCCCGGGAGAAAATCCCGTTTTGTTCATTGGGCTCACTATAATTCGGACTCAAATGTCATGGTTCTAAATCTAATCTCGCAAAGTGCAATGCAAGATCGATAAATCACCAAAGAGTCCAAATCCGGCAAATCGTTTTGAAAAACTGATTTTTAGAAAGAAGTGCCAAACATGGACTGCTTTGCCAGATACAGAGTCGCCACCTAAATATTTTATTTTGAGGGAATTTAGGAAACCCTGACTCGTGCCTAAGGCCACGTGTCCTTCATCACCAAAGTTGCCTCGGCTCGAGAACTTGGGTACGATTGGGGAAGGTCATTTCATGAGCACCCCCGCTCGCCCGATCAAAGATCAGCCACTACTAAGCATGATATCTTGTTTTTGAAAACACATGTGCTCTTATTCCGGTTATTAACCTAGAATTACTATGTGATGCGCACAGCATACAAGTATAGACTGGATTACCTAAGTTGGAACAAAGCATTGCATATTCGTTTTGAAAACGGTTTGCTACTCGCAAGTAGGCTAAAATACGAATTTTGCCACCCTCAAGTGGGCTTAGAAAACATGGTGATTTGCCACTCTCAAGTGGGCTTAAAACTCGCAATCAATGAATTGTCCCAATTCAAGTAACCCAACCTTCACCTACAGGCAAACAGGCAGTTATATCACATAAGAAAATAGCCTCATGGCAAGCATGCTATCATGGCAATCACTCACACACATGCAAGGATGCTAAAGCATAAACACTCACTAAGTACTCCAAGCCAAAACAGAAACTAGTCAGTAATCAATGCATAATCCTAGTTCATGTTAAGATGGCTAATGCAACACATGCAGAATGCAACTAAGGTAGGCTCGGCTATTCTAAGATGGCATATGAGATGCTATAGATAACATGTATTCAACTCGGAATTGAAATACAATGCAGTTAGTATGATGCGTCGAGCCCGGTGCATGCAAGACAGATGAATGCAAACATGCGAAGCACAAGGATGCTAATTGAAACATGCCCTAAAACTAACCATCGTAAGCTAGTAAATAAAAGGGAGAAAGAAATGGGGGTTGGAAGATATGCATCACACACACGCACACTTATTTACAACATTGCCCTCTCGGAGGAGGGTCCGAATAAATAATACAAAACCAACTAGCTAATCTAAGCTAATCTAATTAAACTAGTTATTACACAACCACAATGAATAACAAATTACAGCTAATTATTACATAACTCAAACTAATTAACAAATTAGCTAAGTAAGCAATTAAACTATCATGCAAACTACATGAAACAGACTGCCTCAGCTCTGCCTTGGATGATGAAGGGTGCATACGTGCTTGAATTGCCTTGTTCGGAAATCCCTCGCGACGCCCCGACTTGCCTTTGTTTGCAATTGACCTCAGAACACTGCACAAGGCTCCAGAAGGTTGAAACTCCACCCTGGGAATCTCTGGGAAGACTGCCAACCAGCTATTGGCCTTGGAGACTACCTACCGACCACCTTTTGTGGAAGAAACCAAAATGGGTGGTCGGCCTGCCAGAAAAGCTGGTCGGCCGACCAGTTTCTGCCTCTGGTTTCTGATTTTCTGCAACAAGGAGCAAGAGAGGAGCATGGCAAGGTATTTTCAACATATGTGTGCACAACCACTCTCCCCATCATTGTACAAGCTCAAGGGAGTATAGGTCTCGATCCTCGGGCCACCAATCACGCTTCTCGATGCATGATGGCCGAGGAACCGAATTGCACAACTTAATATAGAATGAATGCACATATGAACACATAAATGCCTAAACTCCATCATGTGTAGTCAAGAGTGTCGGCGATCGAGAACCGAGGCACATTTCATCACTTGGAGTATGAAACGTCCCTCATTTCCCGTGTTTGGACTAACTCCTATTCCAAACACAATGCAATAAGTAGAATGGCATGCACAATGCGACCTCAAGCATGCAATCCTAAGGCGATTCAACCAAGTCATGCAAACATGCAAAGGATGACGTGCAAACATGCAAACTAGCATACGCAATGCTACGAACTAACAATGGCATACTCAATGCAATGATCAAACATGCGATAACATGGACTATAGGGCATACACAATGCAAGATGGACTTAAACCAAGATGGATGGGCCTCGGCCACACCCAAATCAGTGGCCAAGCATGATGAAAACAAGGCAATGACGCACACACAAGCATGCACAATGCAAGGGATCAAAGCCTAAGGTACGAGATACAACTCTACAAAAGCATTGAAAGGATGAAATATTGCATACTATGGCACAAGTTCCAGCTCTGAAATAACATGCAACATGGTCCCGAATCACGCAAATAACTCACACAACGCATATTGGAAGGCTTAAATACCGAAACTAGTGAAGCACATTACACTAGAGGTATGCAAAGCGATGCTCAAATGACCAAACCAACCCCAAACAGTCCCTATGCAGGCCCAGAACAGTAGCAAAATGGACTAAGATGATGGTTTGAAAGGTGCGAAAATGAAGCTCATGCAATGGCCCAAAAATGAGGCATACAAGCACAACTCTCAAACGCATTTAAAGAGTGACAAACATGGGAATATGGAAACCTTATACTCTCTGAAATATCATGCTCAATGATACTAAAATATGCAAACACCTCAATATAAGCATGCAATAGGCTTCAAAACTCAAAGCTAGGCATGGCTATTACACTTCAAGCATACATGGCAAGCATCATTTGACCATGGGACCTCAAAACAGAGCTAAGGCAGCCTAAATCATGAATAAAATTAGTTTAGAACATGGCCAAAATATGCTAGAATCAAGGGCCAAGACAACATGCAATGTAAGCTAGTGAGCATGGTTTACACTACAAGTATGTGAAGCATTCAAGAGGCCACTAAACTAGCAAAAGAAAGAGGTATGACATGCCAAATAATGCCCAAAAACCCACTGAAAAGTGATCAACACATGCAAGAATGACATGCTCCTTTGATAAGCTATGAATAGGATTATTCTACACATGCAAGAGACACACCCAAGATGACAAAACCAACTCTGGACAAAGCCTAGGAAGGCCCTAAAAGTCACCAAAAAGGGCCTGAAATAAGGCTTGGAGGTGTGAAAAGATAGGCTCCTTTGAAAGGCCAAATATGCTAGTAAACAAGACAACAAGAGAGAGGGTCACCCCTCTCTGATTTTGGCCCTCAAAACCACATTCACACCACTGAAAATCCACTGGATTTCAGTGGTAGGAAGGCCAAGAAAATACTAGCTCAAAGGCCTTATGGCATGGCACAAAACAAGGCCAAAACAAGCATGCAAGAGGGTAGATGACCCTCAACAACAAAATGGTCTTAAAAAAACATGAAAATGACCTTAAAACAAGACTTTTTTCAGTTGACAACAAAGCTTAAATATGTATGCAAATGAGGCTAAGAGAAGGATCAAAATAATGCTAAAAAAAGGGAAAATGGGTTACCCTTGTAGCTCAGCAAAACCAGCAGCTTCTCCAACCCAAAACCAACTCTTCAACCTCTGAAAATACCCTCCAAGGACCTTAGATGAATGGTGGACGTGTGTGGCTATGAGGTGTGGTGTAATAGGCCAAGAACAAGACCCTTTTGAACCCAAAATATAGAGATATAAAGAGAGATATATCTTGGAGCCTTAGACAATATTTTTGGAACCTCTCTAAAGGAGAGGGAGACCCTCTCTTATAGAGAAACAAGAGGGTTCAAGTTTCTTGGAGAAGCTAGAGCAAAGGTTCAAGCTTCCTCAAGAAGCTAAAACAAAGGTTCAAGCTTCTTGGAGAAGCTAGAGCAAAGGTTCAAGCTTCCTCAAGAAGCTAAAACAAAGGTTCAAGCTTCCCCAAGAAGCTAAAGCAAAGGTTGAAGAGGTTCAAGCTTCCTCAAGAAGCTAAAGCAAAGGTTCAAAAGGTTCAAGCTTCCTCAAGAAGCTAAAACAAGGGTACAAATCCTCCATACACGTGTATGGAGGGCAGGGTCTGTGCTTACCAGCTGGCATAGCTGGTATGCATAATGCCTGAAAAAGGCAAAGAAAAGGTCTCCGCCAGAAAAAGGGGCCAATCGACCAAAACAATGGTCGGCCGACCAAAAACATTGCCGATCGGCCAACACCTTTGGCCGGTAGCAAGAAAACAGGGCCGGTGGCCTCAAGCCATGGCCGGTGAGGTGTGGGGATGGCCAAGAAGCCATTCCCTGCCCTTAGAAGCAAAAACACAAGTGTTTGGTTCACAACCAAGCACAAAACAAACAAGTCGAGAGGTCTTGAGGCAAGGCGTGCAACCAAGACCTCCGAGAACTCAAAACGAACACAAACATGGATGATCATCGAGTGTTCAAACGATGACGTCCAAGTCTTGAGGACGGTCAAAAATGCGGTGTCTACACTTAACGGTGATGGATGAAAGGTGAGAAGCCGGCTCCCTCAGTAGGAGGTCCTTCAACACACCGAGAACGGAGTCGCTAAAGCGCCTAAGGCCACCGGCTGGCAAGATATGTGTCCGAGGATGGTACCTCTCTAGGTCAAATGACCGTACCCTCACTGGTAGTGGCTCTGGCTCAGGTTCACAGGTCCTACACTAGAGTTGGCTGTCATACCGCCTCGAATAAGGGACTGCCAATAGGAGCTTGTCCATGGGCTCTAGAGCCAGAGCTGGAAAATATGCATAGACCCACAGCTACAGAGAAAATGTAATGATATGTAAGCACAAAGCGTGAACAGATGCTGAAAGTGCAAAGCAGAAAGCACAGGTGTTGAACAGATGTAAAGTAGAAAATGTAGAGCAGAAAATGTAAAGTGCAAAGAGGGAACTAAAATGCATACCTCTCAGGCTCGCCAGTAGCCTCTGATCATGCCTCCTCTCAGCCGGGAGGTAGAGCTCATGTAGCCATACAAGGTGGTGAGGCCAGCTCCGCCCCAGTTATAAAAGTGCACCCGATGAAGGGTCACCAGGGCGCTCAGCAGATATACGCCTACGGTGTTCCATCTGCTCGAAAACAAGGTGGTACTGAAGACAAACATTAGAAAGCCTCTGGCATACTGCTCCATTTCCTCTATTGTCTCGGGCTCACTCCCTCTAAACTGCTCGGCGAACTAGGTATATCTAACCATGCCTACCCGGTATAAGGGTGGACGCACTCCGAGCAACTCAACACCGGCCACCTCCCACTCTCCTATGTCTGAATCGAAAGGGATTGGATCGGCCCGTACTCCTAAGCCCGTGATCATGGCAAAGTCATAGGGAGTCATCGTCATCTCCTCAGTAGTGGAGACGTGGAAGGAGTTGGTGGTGTCCCACCACCTCTCCACAAGTGCTCCCAGAAATGGACGACTAGCAATGACCCGCATCAGGCTGGACCAGAATAGGCCAAAGCCAGTCTCGTCTACAATGTAACGAAGTCCTGTAGGGAGCTTGTCGTACCAATCTCGTGCAGTCGTGGCTCCATACCCTCTGAAGGCACGAGACTCCCCTTGTGGCAAAGAACAAATGAATAAGACGAAAGGCAGTGATAAAAGCACAGTCAGATAAGGCAGTAATGAAAGTATAGTCATAAAAGGTAGTGCAAGAAATGCAAGTGAAGACAAGCAGGAATGCATGAAAACAGAGCTCATACCTCCACGGCGATGGATGAAAGATGAGAAGCCGACTCCCTCAGCAAGAGGTCCTCCGGCACACCGAGAACGAAGTCGCTAAAGCGCCTAATGCCATCGACTGGCAAGATATGCATTCAGGGATGGTACCTCTCCGGGTCAAATGGTCGTACCATCACTAGTAGTGGCTCTGGGTCAAACTCTGTCTCAAACTCTGTCTCGAGATCTGCCTCAATACCTCCAGTCGCCTCGGCAATGACTAGCTCATTCACCTAGAGAACAGGTGTAAATATGGGGGAACCTCTAGAGGGGCCCCGTCATGTGGTGAACCATCCACCATCAGGAAAATGGGTGAAAAGTAGGTGAAAAATGAAGAAAAATGGAGAAAAGAGGGTAAACTTGGAAGAAGTCAACCCTAGGAGAGAGAAAAATGGAAGAAAAAGTCAAAGCCTGGAAAAGTTCACGAAACCCAAGAGAAACTCAAGGGAAACAAGCCTAGAAAGGTGAAAATGAGGAAAAGATGGTCGAAATCAAATTCCAATCGGTTCAAAGTAAAGAGGATCAAGAGGGTTTAGCGAATAAAGTTTGTATGGGGCGTTGGAAATCACGTAAAAAGCTCGGATATAGAGAGGAAAAGGGTCTAGAGAGAGAGGAAGAGCAATTCCAGATGCGTGGTAGTAAGAAAATTAGGGCCTTAACCTATACTTAAAGACCCATGCATAAAAAGTCAAGTTTGTCCCTGAACTGCCAGCAATGGCCGGCAGGTGGCCGACAAAACCTTTCCTTAGCCGACAGGTGGCCAGCAGCCTTCTCTTATGGCCGGCAGGTGGCCGGTGGCTTCCCTCTGTGTCATGATGCTGTTTTGTGTCCTAGGTTCTTAAGAAGTGTAAGGAAGGTTCACTGTTGTGTTTAGATTGTCTCTACGAAAGCTCAAAACTGTGTTTTCAATGCACGATGTTCATCACTTGTCAACATGAACAAGGTGTATCCTTTTTTAAACTTGTTGCAATTCCTCTGGGAGGTAAATCGGAAGGTGTCGTTGAATGTCACTTTTGTTCGTTTTGCCTTCGTTCTTCTGTCGTTCTCTATTGTTGCATAGAATATGCATTTCATATATATTGTTGTATAGAATATGCATTTCACCTGTGCATATTGCATGCATGTCTCGCACCTACTCACTTTGTGCATCTATCGCACTCGCTTACTTTGTGCATCTATTGCATACTAACCAGCAAACGATATTGTATGTACGGTTCATTCAGAGGAATTCTACGCATTCGTGTCTCAACATGAGAACCTGCATGACTTTGCAGGTGAGATTGTTCGTGCATCTATTACACACCTCTCTTATCTCAAGATGCGTGACACGCGACTCTGGGCGGGTTTCATCTCGGGACGTGCAAAGCACGAGCTCGAGCAGTTTTCTTATTATCTCAGGACGTGTGACACGTGGCCTGGGCGGGTTTCATCTCGGGATGTGTGAAGCACGAGCCCAAGCGGTTTTCTTGTTATCTCAGGACGCGTGACGCGCGGCCCTGGGCGGGTTTCATCTCGGGACGTGCGAAGCATGAGCCCGAGCGATTTTCTTGTTATCTTAGGATGCGTGACACGCGGCCCTGGGTGGGTTTCATCTCTGGACGTGCGAAGCACGAGCACGAGCGCCAGCGATTTTCTTGTTATCTCAAAATGCTTGAAACGCGGGCCTGAGCGAGTTCTCTTGTTTCTCGGGACGTGTGAAACATGACCCCAAGCGATTTTCTCAGTTTCTCAGGGTGCGTGAAACGCAACCTTGAGCGGTGTTTTGTTTCCTCGTCTCTTATTTTGACATGGTTAGATTACATTTTATCTCTTGTATGAAAATATGTGTTGGTTTTAAGCTTGAAGCTGCTCATTCATGTGTTGTTATCCTGCTTATTGTATTCATTCTTGCTTATTGCATTTGTTATTGCCTACTGCATCATCTCGCAAGATCATGAGTTTTCCTCATAGTCGGCTTCGCGAAGCGTGTGAGTCTAGCTTTCAAAGGTTTTGTGCATATCCTTTGTATTTTGTCCCAGAACTACACTGGTTTGATTCCTTGCAAAGGGATACGTAGGTGGGCTATGGGTGCAACCATTTCTTTCTGTCTTGATTGTTCGTCCAAGTCTTACGACTTTGTCAAAATAGGTCGTCTTCGGACTTTGACATTCACTCACGTCATTTCATGACTTCGAGTCCTGTCAAAGAGGGGCAACTATAGACACCCCATTTTGATGGCCCTTATGACTTGGACACCATTGCGTGCCCACCCGATGATGAGTTTATATGCTCGCCAAGTGCTCGAAGTCCTCAATGGAATGCCATAACGTTGAGCATTTCAAACCCTGTACCTTTGTTGTCCCAGTTTTGGACTAAGCCTAGCTTTTCCAACCTGCAGCCTCTGGTGGCCTACCGGCCACCCCTTTTGGGATGCCGGCCACCAGTGTATTTTGCAGATATATTATGTCAATTGTTTGCACAGAGGAATGCATCTATCCCCACATGTATGGCTGGATCTCCTTGAGGGAATTTCATGTTTTCTATATATAGGAGCCCCCTCTCTTATGTTTTAAGGTTAGAAAATTTTTAGATCAAAAATTTTTCTCTCTTTCTACCAAATCTCTACACTTTTGCCTATAAATCTTCAACCTTTGCCTATACACCCTTATCCAAATCTTCTCATCTTTGAGCTGAGGTATTCTTAAGCTTGGTTTGAGCTCTTGAGGGTGTTATTTGCTTGGTTTTGTTGCTTGAATTGCTTCTTCTCTTCAAGAGGCATAAGGCTTTGCCTATTTGCTTGCTTTATCTAATATTTTTCCTACTATTTTTCCATTGTTTTGAGCTGTCAAAACTCTATATTTTTTGGGCTGAAGCTTGGGTTTAAGGCCATTAAAGGTTGAAAGGTTGATAGCCCTTCTTTATACCTTGTTTTGGAGGCCTTTGCCCTTGTGTTTCCCACCCTTTTACTGTATTTTTGTTTTTTTTTTTTTTTTTTTTTGAGCTTTTAAACACTGATTTTAAGAGTTTTTTCAGTGACTAAAAATCATGTTTTGAAGTCCAAATTTGGAGGGGTTAGCCTCCTCTCCTTGTGTCTTGCTTACTAGCCTAGTTTGTGCCATGTTTTAGCATGTTAATCTAGCTATTTTTAGCTGAAGTCCAACATGTTTTAGAACTTATTTTAGACTCTTTTAGCATTGTTTTGGGCTATTAGTTAAATTTGAGCTTGTTTTGCATGCTTATAGTGTGATAGTCCTCATGAGTTTGGTGTTCTAGGCCTTAGACACCGTCTTCTTTGAGTTGATAGCATTTATTTATGCTTTTCTCACTCATTTTCAACACTTAATCATCTCTGCAACCTCCTTCCTTTCTTGGCTTTTTGTTTTTCTTTGAAAGTGGTTCAAACTATTTGTTTGTTTAAAGCATGAGATTGAGCTGTCATTCTTAATGATTTAATCCCTTAGGGAGTTCATTACCAATGGTATGATGTCTCTTTCATGCCTACAACAACTTTTGGTTTGAGCCCTCTTTCCATTAGAGGACTTAAACTCACCCTTGCACTTAATTGAATTAAAGGATGAAAAGATAACTAAAATGGAGTAACTAAAACTTGGAATTAAAAGTGAGCAAGATAATAATTTGATTGTGTTCAATCGGACGTTAATTGAACACGTGGAAACTCGAACCATTTTATACTCATTAGTAATAAAATGATTCAAGGTTCCAAGGTCACCACTTCCCTTGATCATTCATGAAAGAGAGAAGGTTTGTGTCTTGGTTTGCATTTACTGAACTTGCATATTTGGTTTCATAAGCCATCATGCAATGAAATTGCATCCATTGATGGTTTGTGAACCGAACTTGCTACTTCTTTGATTTGCTCATAAAAGAAGGGATGAGTTGTGCACACAAACCCTTGAAATACCTTGTATATGCTCTGTTTGTCTTCTGTTGCAGCAAAATGAACCTGTACAGTAGTGGCCGGCAGATGGCCAGCTGACCATCGCTGGTGGCCGACAACCTTCATCATTGGCCGGCCGGCCACTGATGCAAAATTGAGCAGTGTGTTGGTAAGGTGGAGCAGAGTTATTCTAGAAGTGGGCAACAGTGTTGGTGTTCAACTGCGCAAACAGAGGCATTCAGAAGCAAAACGATGGTCTTTTCGAGTGGAAACCGAGCATGCACATGCACATCCCTCATTTCCTAAGACATAGTAGTTAGTTGTTTAGTTTAATTACTTATTTTAATTGCACTTGCGTTGTACTTATTTAATTAGTTAGTTAATTTAAGTGTTGTAATAATAAGTTAAGTAGCTTAGCTAGTTTATTCATTTCGGTTTGTAATAGTTAGCTTTATTAGCTTTAGCTTTAATTAGTTGACTAGTTAGCTAGTTCATTCATTCGGACTCTCCTTCGTAAAAGCACAATGTTGTAATAATGTGTATGTCTCCCAACTCCACGTCTTTCTCTCTTTTATTTAACTACTTACAATGGTTAGTTTAGGGACATCACGTTTCAATTAGCATTCTCCATGTTTGCATCCATTTGTATTGCATGCACCGAGGCTCAACGCATCATTCTAACTACATTGTTATCGCTTATACTTCTTTGAATATGTGTTTAGACCACATGCTATTTAATTGATTCATATCCTATATTAGTAGCCGAGCCAATTAGTTGCATATCGCATGTGTTGCATTAGTCATCTTGCATAGTTAGGAATCATGCATTTTTCTAACTCATTTTTCTTTTGGCTTGGAGTACTAGGTGAGTCTTTACTCGCTTTAGCATGATTACATGAGTGAGATTGTGATAGCCCTATTCTGTGTTATGCTAATTGGTCCTTATTATGAATGTGATTATGTGTTTGATATGATTTTGTGTACCATTTATGTGAAAATATGTGGTTTTGAAATCTGTTCACTGTAGGAATATCTATTTGATTATCTGCTTTGGAATTTAAATTGAAGGCCTAATCGGCCACAAAACCCGAAATTGATTATGCCATTATGATTAGCATAATTTTTAGAGCCTACAGTGAAATTTAATTGAAAATTGATTCGGATCAAATTAATTAGATTAAATTAATGGTGTAGTGCCCAAATTGTTTAATGTTGATAATTATGATTAATGGGACTTATATATAAGTGGAGCACTATACTCAATTTTCCTCTTTAGCTTCTAGTTGGCTGATTTTAACTCTCTAGGAGTGAGAGACCTGAAATTAGAGAGAGAGAGGGGAGACAATCTAAGGTTTGGTCAAGAGGCTTGGAATCTTGAAGTTAAACTCAAGAATTAACCATAGATTGGGAAGATTGAGCTTCTAGGTAAGCAATTGGTTATGAATTCATGAGTTTAATATTGTAATTTTGAGAATTCAAAGTTGAATGGTGATTAAGAACAAGGATTGTGTTGTATTTGATGAATTTGAAGTCAATAGGTGCATGCATGTAAGAAATTGCTATGAATTTCCATGTTTAAGCATAAAGTATGCAATCCATGTTGAATTTTGATTGAAGTCCATGAATTTGATCATCTCTTCACCAATTAAGTTGAGAATAATGAGTATCTCCCACATGCAAGTGCAAATCGTGGAGGTGTGAGTCTTGAATGTTTGAATTTAGTGTGTTGGTGATGAGTTTGGGATAATTTGAGGCATGCATGTAATTGATTCATGGAATTGAGCTTCATAATGTTGTAATTTGGTGTTTGTACCATGCTAGTATATGTATATGTGAAATTTGAGTCATCATATGCAAGAAACATGAGTTTGAATGTCAAGTTTGAAGTTCAAAGGGTTGTTGGAAAAACCCAGATTTTGGCATGTCCGCTCGAGCGGGGGAACTGCCGCTCGAGCGGGAAATACGAGCTCCTAGCATATTTTGCAGACATGATGTCCGCTCGAGCGAGGAACTTTACGCTCGAGCGGGGAGCTATGTAGGATGACCTTCCGCTCGAGCGCCCGAGTTCACGCTCGAGCATGAAATTGATGTAACCAGAACTTTTGCAGACCTATTAGGTCCGCTCAAGCGGGGACCCCTGCTTCTGAAATTTTGAAAATGCATTATATGTTTCGTTTTCCGTTCTCTTTCACTTCTAAACACTCTTAGGCATGCATTGAGCATTATAAATGAGTTAAAAGGATAAGAATAAAGCCTAAAAGGGAATATGTGAATTAACAACGGTAACCCATTGTGTTCATGGAATGTGTAGGGTCGAGCTCCAGGGCAAATCATCCAGCCGATCACTATGAGTAATATCTTATTAAAGATATCTGAAGTATGTTATTTGTCCAATTGTTTACTTCTATGTAAGCCTAATAAGTCTGTTTATCTGAATGGTGTACAAATGTTTGCTATGCCAAATAAATGGGCCAGAGACCAGTTTGACATGAATGAATGAATGGGCCAGAGGCCAGTATGATCTGGATGATAAAACGAATGGGCCAAAGGCCAGTTTGACATGAAAGTATGCATGGGCCAAAAGCCAGTTTGACATGAAAGTATGAATGGGCCAAAGGCCAGTTTGACATGAAAGTATGCATGGGCCAAAGTCCAGTTTGACATGAAAGTATGCATGGGCCAAAGTCCAGTTTGACATGAAAGTATGAATGGGCCAAAGGCCAGTTTGACATGAAAGTATGAATGGGCCAGAGGCTAGTCTGACATGAAAGATAAATGGGCCAAAGGCCAGTTTGACATGAATGAAAGTAAATGGGCCAAAGGCCAGTTTGACATGAATAGATTGGGCCCGAGGCCGTCCGATGTGTTTGGGACCGCAGTCACTTGACCTACATATATATATATATATGTATTAGATAGAAATATGAATTGGGCCCATGGCCGTCTGATGTATATTGTTCCAATGTATTTTCTTTATTTGATATTATTCACTGGGCTTTCGCTCACGCTCATTCATGTGTTTGTAAGTGAGCCAAGAGAGGTCCAAACCCAGCCTTAGTGAAGTTTGTGTGGAACAACCAAGGTTTTGAAGAGTCAGCCCTTACATCTCACGCACAAGACTTACATCTCACGCACAAGACTCGTCCTCGCCCTTTTGCTATCTTATTTTATTTTGTCATGTTGGCAAGGACTTTGGTTCATGTTGTATATATATAGTTTTGATTGGCTGACCTAGACTTGATAGATCCTGTATGTACAGAGCTTTGTATGAGTACATATTTTGATGTGAGTTATTAATACGTGTATGTATGGTTTGTTATGATGTGCCATGTAAGCACATCTCTATGGACAAAGTTTTAAATTTTGCTTCCGTTTGGCCCCTTTACTCTGATGAGTTATACATGTTTTGATTTGAGGCCGTAGGTAATCTCAGGGTTACTGGCCGGTTATGTCCTTAATCCATAGGGGCGGGTTCGGGTCATGACAGAGTGGTATCAGAGCACGAGTTAATAACTCACACACTTGTCCAAAAGAGCGATAAGCGTCTAGAAAAGATCTAGGATGCATTCATGTGATGAGTATGAATTTGGAAGCATCAAGAATATGCTTTAATATTTTGATATGAACAATTATGTGCTATAAGTTTGTGATTTGCTTGCATTGCAAATTATTTGAATATGTATGCTCTCTAGTATATGTATACTTGTGAATCTTTTGTATGAAGTATAATGCAAGTTTAATCAAATAGTGAGAACAAGAGGTGATGAGATAGAGGAGTCCTCTACTGCCAGAATGGATAGAATGGAGAGATTGATTCAGGAAATGGCAGAAACATTGAGGTAACAACAAGAGTGGAAACAACAGTGGCAGCAACCACATCCTCCACCTCCACCTCCGGCACCACCCGTGCCAAATAATCAGAATGATGATCGGATAATAGCTCTCACCAAAGAGTTTAAGAAAATGAAACCACCACAGTTCCACGGGGGATTAGATTCGTTGAAAGCCGAAGCATGGGTTCTCGGCATCGAAAAGCTGTTTGAAGTGTTCCCGTGTTCGGAGACATAGAAGGTGCTTCTAGCCACGGTGGATGTTAATGCGTGAAAATCATAAAGATGTCGACTGGGCGAAATTTTTGGAGATTTTCTATGATAAGTACTTCTCGCAATGTGTTCAGGACAGGAAAGTGTCAGAGTTCATGGAACTAAAGCAAGACAGCATGACAGTGGCTGAGTATGAGGCCAAATTCACTGAATTGGCCAGGTTTGCATCACATGTAATTGATACTGATTATAAGAAAGCAAGGCACTTTGAAGGTGGGCTCCGAAGCGACATTCTAGAAAGGGTGAATGTCTTGAAATTGGAAACCTACATCGGGGTACTAGACCGGGCCATAATATCAGAAACTAATATAGCTAGGCAAACTAAACCAACAATTGACTGGAAAGGCAACAAAAGGCAAGACTTCTTTTCAAAGAAGAAATTTTTGAGAAAGCAAAACACGGGCTCCTCAAGTACTTCGAATTCTTCCCGAGATACATCTCCCATGTGCAACATTTGTAGCAAAAGACACCGTGGGGTTTGTTACCGTGTGTCGGGAGCCTGTTTTAAATGTGGTAAACAAGGGCACATGGCCTGAGATTGCAATCAGAGTAGTGGGAAGATAGCTGCTAGTTCCACTGCATCGATCCCAAAGCCGAGAAATACTATGAGATCTACTACCACCGGGGATACTGTGAGGCAAGGAAGAGTTTTTGCGCTTGTTCCGGGTGATACACGGAATGCCAACACAGTTGTCTCAGGTACTATTTCTATATGTAATCAAGATGCGTTTGTGTTAATTGACTCTGGATCAACACACTCTTTCATAACATGTGCATTTGCATCTAGACTGAGTAGGCCTCTAGAATTATTGTCATATCTGCTATGTGTATCTGCTCCATCCGGGGAATCTGTATTATGTGAATCTGTATATCGTTTTTGTGACATGCGTGTTGGGAATGCCATTCTATATGTGGATTTGTTACCCTTGAACTTTAGGCACTTTGATATAATTTTGGGCATGGATTGGTTAACTAAATGTTGTGCCACCATAGACTGTGTAACAAAACGGGTTGTGTTTAGACCACCAGAACAGGAAGAAATCGTGTTTGTGGGTAACGAGGTAGTACCTCCACCTTATTTAATATCTGCAATGAAGGCATGTAAACTGATCAGGGAAGGGTGCCAGGGTTATTTGTGTTATATGCTGTCTGAACAATCTGTAGATGTTGAATTGAATAATATTCCTATTGTTAGAGAATTTCCAGATGTATTTCCAAATGAATTACTAGGGGAATTGGTAGACAGGGAGATAGAGTTTACAATTGAGACTATACCAGGCACCCAGCCTATTTCTAAAACTCAATTCAGAATGGCTACTGCTGAAATGAAAGAGTTGAAAGAACAGTTGCAAGACCTGCTTAACAAAGGGTTTATCCAACCTAGCACTTCGCCATGGGGTGCACCTGTCTTGTTTTTGAAAAAGAAAGATGGACTACATTTGTGTATTGATTATCGAGAACTGAACAAGGTAACAATAAAGAATAAATATCCCTTACCCCGTATTGATGACCTGTTTGACCAGTTGCAGGGATCATAAGTATTCTCTAAAATTGATTTGAGGTCCGGGTATCACCAGTTGAAAGTAAAGGCAGAAGATGTTGAGAAAACCGCATTCAGAACAAGGTATGGTCATTTTGAATTTCTTGTTATGCCATTTGGAGTGACTAATGCACCTGCAGCATTTATGGACCTAATGAACCGTATTTTTAAGACCAACCTTGACGAATTTGTTGTGGTTTTTATTGATGACATTCTGATATACTCCAAGAATAAACTTGAACACGAACATCATTTAACAACTATCCTGCAAATACTTAGAGAGAAGAAATTGTTTGCTAAACTAAAGAAATGTGAGTTTTGGTTGGAGGAAGTTGTTTTCTTAGGGCATGTGATCAACAAGGAGGGAATTTCAGTGGACCCATAGAAAATAGAAGCAATTGTGAATTGGCCGACACCGACAAATGCGACCGAAGTCCGCAGTTTCATGGTGTAGACGTCCCCGAACGTCCCGGGAGGGAATCCCGCGTTTTGTTCATTTGGGCTCACTACAGTTCAGGACTCAATGTCACAGTCCTGTATCTAATCTCGCAGAGTGCAATGCAAGACCGATGAATCCTCAAAGAGTCCAAATCCGGCAAATCGTTTTGGAAAACAGATTTTTAGAAAGAAGTGCCAAACATGGACTGCTTTGCCAGATACAGAGTCGCCACCTAAATATTTTATTTTGGGAAAATTTAGGAAACCCTGACTCGTTGCCTAAGGCCACGTGTCCGTCATCACCAAAGTTGCCTCAGCTCGGGAACTTGGGTACGATTGGGGAAGGTCATCTATGAGCACCCCCGCTCGCCCGATCAAAGATCGGCCACTACTAAACATGATATCGAGTTTTGAAAACATATGTGCTCTTAAACCGGTTATTAGCCTAGAATTACTATGTGATGCGCACAGCATACAAGTATAGATTGGATCGCCTGAATTGGAACAAAACATTTCATGTTTGTTTTTTAAAGTGGTTTGCCACTCGCAAGTAGGCTAAAAAAATGCAGATTTTGCCACCCTCGGGTGGGCTTAGAAAACATGATTTTGCCACTACCTAGTGGGCTTAAAACTCATAGTCAATGCATTATTCCAATTCAGATAATCCAACCTTCACCCACAGGCATTCAAGCAGATATGTCACATAAGCACATAGCCTCATGGTAAGCATGCTATCATGGCAAACACTCACACACATGCGGTATGCTAAAGCATAAAAGCTTACCGAGTACTCTAAGCCAAAGAAAGAAACTAATTAGAAAACATGCATGAATCCTAGCTATACAGATATGCCTAATGCAACACATGCAGGAATGCAACCATAATAGGCTCGGCTATTCTAAGATAGCATATGATGATGCTACAGCTAACACGTATTCAATTAAGAATTGAAGTACAATGCAGTTAGTATGATGCGCCGAGCCCGGTGCATGCAAAACAGATGAATGAATGCAAACATGCAAACATAAGTATGCTAATTGAAATATGCCCTGGGGTTGGAAGACATACACACACTCACGCACACTTATTACACAATTGCCCTCGCTCGGAGGGTCCGAATAAATAATACAAACCAAACAAATGATTAACTATTCTAGCTAATTAAATATTACAAAACTTCTAATTAATTAACAAATTAGTTGCAAAAAAAAAAAAAAAAGGAAGTGGCCGCAGCCCCGCCTCAGGATGATTGGATGATGCATGCTCGATTTGCCTCGCCCGGAAACCCGTTGCCATGCCACTGTTGCCTCTGTTCGCACTGTTCTACACCTCTGAGGACTGTGAAAAATCCTGAGGCACCTCTGAACTACTCCCTGATCATTTTGGGATGCCACCGGCCAAGGTAAAGATCCACCGGCCATTGATAAATGGTCATCGACCAGTTGTGAAGCCACCGGCCGAATATTTTTGGTCAGTCGGCACTGTATGTAGTCGGTCGGCCAAATCTTCCTGCAGAATCCTGTTTTGACAGCAGCAAAGGACAGACAGTGCATGGCAAGGAAATTTCAAAGCAATGTGTGCATGGCCACTCTCCCTATCATTCTATAGACTCAAGGGAGTGTGGCCCTCGGCCCTCGGGCCACCAACCACGCATTTCGATGCATGATGGCCAAAGGCACCAAGCTTGCAAATCAATGTAAATGAATGCAACAAACGAGTGAATGCTTCACGCCCTATCATGTTGAGATCAAGGGCGTCGGCGACCGAGGATTGAGACGCGTTTCGTCACTTTGAGTACGAACACACCTCCTTCCTCATGTTTGGTTTGACACCCCAAACCAAACATGATGCAATGTATGTATGCAATATGGCTCAAGTGTACAAAATGGCATCAAGTATGCAATATGAGGCTAAGTTAGCAAAACATGCCAAATGCAATGCAACCTATACATGCAAATATGCAATATGCCAAGCATGCAAAATGCAATGTAGCAAACATGGAAAAATATGCAATGGAACTAGCATGTGCCAACACACAATGAACCAAATATGCAACAAACGTGCGACGAACATGCAATGGTGGACTTAAACCGCAAAGGGCAGACCTTAGCCTTGCCATAAACAGTGGCCAAAAGTGATGGAAATGATGGACAAATGCTCATGCAAACATGCACACCAATGGGCCTAAAACTAAGACATAAAATGGAGCATTCCACTACAACTATCATGACCACACATGGCATGGATTATGTAACCAAAAACAAAGTTTCAATGCATCAAAATACACCCCAAAACCCACTGATATGGCAGCCTAAGGACTTGAACAAAAAGGCATACACCAAGGACTCAAACATGGAGCATAGGACCACAACTCTTCAAGGCATTGAAAGGGTAACAAATGCAAGCATGTAAGCATAAAACATGGACTGAAATGGCATGATAAGTGATTCCAAATCACTGAAATAGCCTAAGTAATGCATGCTAAAGACTCACACACCCGAAGCCAACAAGCTAAGATGCAAAGAGGCTATACAAAGTATGGAAAGCATGACCAAATCAACACCCAACAGAGCTTAAACATGATAAAACATGACCAAAAACTTCACAAAGCTAAGCCAAAACATGCAAGCATGGTGATCCAAATGCAAGATGCATCTCTAGGCAAAATAGAGGAATGCAAGGCAAGTGTATGGTGCATGCAAGGGGTCGACGAACCAACATGGAACAGAGGTAAAACATGCTAGATAAACACCAAATAACCTCTGAAATAAAGCCAAACAAAGCTAGGCATGCATGCTTCCCTTATGAGCCAAAACACAAGCAAATGAGACACAAAGGGAGAGGGGTGTCCCTCCCCTATGCAAGACCTCAAAACCCATTCACCACCACTAAAAATCCTTTGGATTTCAGTGGTGAGAAGGCCAATACACGAAAGTTCCCAAAGCTCAACAAAGAAGGCACAAAAGAGGCCAAACAAGGCCTAAGAGGGGGAGGTCGACCCTAAACAAAAAAATGACCTTAATGAAACATCTTAAACATGAAAAATTAGAACTTTTATCAGTTATACACAAAGCTCAAAACAGCATGCAAAGTAGGTTAAAAGTTAGTGCAAGAATGGGGAATATAAAGCAATAGTGCTCACCCTTGAAGAACACTTCAAGAACCAAAACTCAAGCCCCCTTTTCTGATCAAAACCAACTCAAAAGCTCCATGAACAACCTCTCAACACCTCAATAACCAAGGTATGGTGTAACACTAGGTGTCTTAGTGCAAAACTAAGAACAAAACTCACTTTTGGACACTATAACACACAAATGTAGAGGGAGGGAGATATAGAGAGAGAGTGGTGTATATGTCATATATATCTCTGATTTACTGAACCTTCTCAAAGGAGAAGAGAGGCCTTCTTTTATCGAGCAAGACAAGGGCCCAAACTTCTTAGAGAAGCTAAACAAAAGGGGTCCAGGGGGTCAAACTTCTTGAGGAAGCTAAGACAAAGGTCCAAGCTTCCTCAAGAAGCTAGAGCAGAGGGTGCAAGCTTCCTCAAGAAGCTTAGAACAAAAGGGTGCAAAGGGTGCAAATCCTCCATACACGTGTATGGAGGACAGATTTGTGTGCTCCAGCTGGCACAGCTGGCATGCACAATGCCTAAAAAAGGCAAAAAAGAAGTCCCGGCCAAAAAGTATGGCCGATTGACCAAATTAAAGGCCGGCCGACCACCAAAGGTGCCGACCGTCCATCACCAATGGCCGGTGGCAAGAGAACATGGCCAGTGACATCATTCCTTGGCCGGTGGGATCCGGGGATGGTTGACAAGCCATTCTCTATCCTCAGAAGCAAAAACGAACAAGTTCTTGGTCCAAAACCAAGCACAGAATAGTCCAGTTAAGAGATCCTGAGGCAAGGCAAGCGGCCGAGACCTCCGGGAACTCAAAACGAACACGAACATGGATGATCATCGGGTGTTCAAACGATGACGTCCAAGTCTTGAGGACGGTCAAAAATGGGGTGTCTACACATGGGCTTAGCTGGGTACTATAGGAGATTTGTGAAAGACTTTTCAAAAATAGCAGTGCCTCTTACCCAACTGACACGCAAAGGGCAACCATTTGAATGGAACGATAAAAGAGAATCTGCCTTTCATGAACTAAAAACGAGACTGACCACTGCACCAGCATTGACATTGCCCACAGGTACGGAAAATTTTGTAATTTTCAATGATGCGTCTTATAAACGTTTGGGTTGTGTATTAATGCAGAGCAGAGAGGTTATTACTTACGCCTCCCGACAGTTGAGACCACACGAGAAGAACTACCCAACGCATGATTTAGAATTGGCAGCAGTTGTCTTTGCTTTGAAAATCTGGCGGCATTATTTGTATGGGGCAAAGTGTGAAGTCTACACGGATCACAAGAGTTTGAAATACTTCTTTACACAGAAGGAGTTGAACATGCGACAGAGGAGATGGCTCGAACTGATAAAAGACTATGATCTTGAGATTCAGTATCACCCCGGGAAAGCTAATACAATTGCTGACGCCTTGAGCAGAAAATCAACGGGGGGTATGGCTTGTTTGCTTACTGAACAGAAAGAGATCTTGCAAGATTTTGAGAAGTCTAAAATTGAAGTAGTAAGGTGTGAACAGGGCGGATTGATAGCCGCTATTTCAGCCGAACCGGCAATTATGATGAAATTAAATAGAAACAGAAAGAGGATGAACTCCTCAAGAAAGTGATTGATGAATTTGAGACAAGTCTGAAAGCAGAGTTTAGCATTGAAAATGAAGTGTTGAGATTTCGGGACCGAATGTGTATTCTAAGTATTCCCAAACTAAAGAAAAGGGTTTTAGATGAAGCCCACAAATCAATGTTTGCTATGCATCCGGGTAACAATAAAACGTATCGGGATCTGAAACAAAGCTATTGGTGGCCTAAGATGAAGAAAGAAATTGCAGAATATGTGTCCAAGTGTCTTCAATGTCAGCAAGTTAAAGCTGAACATCAGAAATCGGGCGGTCTACTTCAACCTCTCCCTATTCCTGAATGGAAGTGGGAGCATGTGACTATGGATTTCGTTGTTGGCCTACCTCGGACATCTCGAGGTATGGGCTCTATTTGGGTTGTAGTTGATAGACTGACCAAGTCTGCACATTTTCTACCTATTAGAACTACATTTAATGCTTATAGACTGGCTACAATATATGTTGATGAGATTGTCCGTTTACACGGAGTTCGGTATCCATTGTGTCGGATAGAGATTCGAAGTTTGTATCTAGATTGTGGAAGAGTTTGCAGGAAGCTATGGGAACAGAACTGAGATTTAGTACTACATTCCACCCACAGACAGATGGGCAATTAGAACGGACCATACAGACATTAGAAGATATGCTGAGAATGTGTGCCTTAGATTTTTAGGGGAGTTGGGAAGAAAATTTGTCACTTGCAGAGTTTGCACACAATAACAGCTTCCACTCCAGCATCGGCATGGCACCATACGAGGCTTTGTATGGTAGAAGGTGTAGATCACCAATTTGTTGGACAGAGGTCGGGGATAGGGCTTTACTTGGGCCTGAAATTGTGCAAGACACTTCCGAGAAGATTAAAACTATTCAACAAAGGCTCAAAATAGCTCAAGACCGACAAAAGAATTATGCAGATGTTCGGAGAAGACCTCTCGAGTATGAGGTTGGTGACCATGTGTTTATCCGTGTGTCTCCAATGAAAGGCCAAGTCGGGTTTGGAAAGAAGGGCAAGCTGTCGCCCCATTACATTGGGCCGTTTCAAATTCTGGAAAGGCTTGGTCCAGTTGCCTATAGAGTTGCTTTGCCACCGGGATTCGAGCAAATCCATAATGTGTTTCATGTGTCGATGTTGAGGGGTTATCTCCAAGACCCGTTTCATGTGATTGATTACCACCGGGTAGCTCTTGATGAAAATATGAAATACGCCGAATGGCCGGAACGAATCGTTGACCAGCAAGTGAAACAATTGAGAAGCAAGTCCATCCCAATGGTGAAAGTGGAATGGAAAGAACACTATGGGTCCAATGCTACATGGGAAAAAGAGGAGGAAATGCGACTATGCTATCCACATTTGTTTCCCGACGAAGGTAAAATAAGTTTGGAGGACCAAACTTCCTAAAGGGGGGAAGACTGTGATAGCCCTGTTCCATATTATGCTAATTGGTCCTTATTATGAATGTGATTATGTGTTTGATATGATTTTGTGTACCATTTATGTAAAAATATGTGGTTTTGAATTTCTATCTGTTCACCGTAGGAATATCTGTTTGATTATCTGCTTTGGAATTTAAATTGAAGGCCTTATCGGCCACAAAACCTGAAATTGATTACGCCATTATGATTGGCATAATTTTTAGAGCCTACGGTGAAATTTAATTGAAAATTGATTCGGATCAAATTAATTAGATTAAATTAATGGTGTAGTGCCCAAATTGTTTAATGTTGATAATTATGATTAATGGGACCTACACTCAATTTTCCTCTTTAGCTTCTAGTTGGCTGATTTTAACTCTCTAGGAGTGAGAGACCTGAAATTAGAGAGAGAGAGAGGGGAGACAATCTAAGGTTTGGTCAAGAGGCTTGGAATCTTGAAGTTAAACTCAAGAATTGTCCATAGATTGGGAAGATTGGGCTTCTAGGTAAGCAATTGGTTATGAATTCATGAGTTTAATATTGTAATTTTGAGAATTCAAAGTTGAATGGTGATTAAGAACAAGGATTGTGTTGTATTTGATGAATTTGAAGTCAATAGGTGCATGCATGTAAGAAATTGCTATGAATTTCCATGTTTAAGCATAAAGTATGCAATCCATGTTGAATTTTGATTGAAGTCCATGAATTTGATCATCTCTTCACCAATTAAGTTGAGAATAATAAGTATCTCCAACATGGAAGTGCAAATCGTGGAGGTGTGAGTCTTGAATGTTTGAATTTAGTGTTTTGGTGATGAGTTTGGGATAATTTGAGGCATGCATGTAATTGATTCATGGAATTGAGCTTCATAATGTTGTAATTTGGTGTTTGTACCATGCTAGTATATGTATATGTGAAATTTGAGTCATCATATGCAAGAAACATGAGTTTGAATGTCAAGTTTAAAGTGCAAAGGGTTGTTGGAAAAACCCAGATTTTGGCATGTCCGCTCGAGCGGGGGAACTGCCGCTCGAGCGGGAAATACGAGCTCCCAGCATATTTTGCAAACATGATGTCCGCTCGAGCGAGGAAGTTTACGCTCGAGCGGGGAGCTATGTAGGATGACCTTCCGCTCGAGCGCCCGAGTTCACGCTCGAGCATGAAATTGATGTAACCAGAACTTTTTCAAACCTATTGGGTCCGCTCGAGCGGGGACCCTTGTTTCTGAAATTTTGAAAATGCATTCTGTGTTTCGTTTTCCGTTCTCGTTCACTTCTAAACACTCTAAGGCATGCATTGAGCATTGTGGAGAAGTGGTTTGGAAATACTCTTCAGATCCTGGGAGACGCTAGTGATCCTCAGCTAGTCACCTGAAAAGATACAAACACTCCGGTCGGGGATGCCGGAATTAGTACTCCGACGGACAAGTTAGTTCAGACACTCAGGATAGCTTTTTTACTAAGTTAAGTCAAGTGATTCTTACATACCTTTCTAAATTTGTGGTTCTTGTATTTATACTTGCTTTTTGGCCTCGAGGCCTGAGCCTACTTTTATCCCATTCACCTTTTATTCATTCAGAGCTACTGACCTCCGTCTATTCGGCTTTACTAACGCATTCGGCGTCCTAATTACGCAATATGAAGCCGAATAGTATCTAATTTCTGGGGTACGCGTCTTCCGACTCTTCTACTTATTCGGCTCCCACAATTGCCCCCCAAGCACTTCACCGACGACAGTTGGCTGGAGTGCTTGGTTTTGAATTTCGAAAAGTCAGAGCCAAAATTCGGCGGTTGGCCTCATCGTCATGCGGATATCTAAGCGCACCCCTTTCGGTTGTCGTGTCGACTTTCCCCCTTCACGCACGTGTCTATTTATTGCGATTTAAAATTTTGACGTCCTTTCAAGTATGTATTTCATGACGCTCATCGCTGGATTGCCTTTTGGATAGTCCCTGCAACTCTGTTTTCCGATATCCCCTTCGTCCTTTGTAAGTTCTCTCCTCCCTTGCTTTGAAGACTCTTTCTGGTTTATTCCTTCCTTGGCATATTCTCATAAACTATAGGGTATGGCGAAACATTTAAAAGACCTCCTCTCGTCAGATCGAATCGCTGGCTTTAAACGCCATTTCTCCATTCCTGATGATGTCCGTCTGTCGCTTGTGGCAGACGGCACTCTTGATATGGAGAGGGAGGACAAAACCACGATTGTCTTTCCTCTTTTGTCAATTGCAGAGGGTGGAGTCCGTTTCCCCCTTCACCCGTTTCTTAGGGCTGTGCTTCGCTACTGGGGTTTAATCCCTTCCCAACCTAATGTGAATTTCTTTAGAATCATAATGGGGGTTATAGCGCTCAACCGTCGCCTAAGAATTAACCTTGGCATTCCAGCCATCCGGCATTGTTATGCCTTGGCTAAGTCTTCTGGTCGGCACGGGCGTTTCTTCCTTAGGGCCAAGGATATCGACCATCAGCTGATTACTATGCTTTCCAGTTCTGGAAAACGAGTTGATGATGTTATGGTCGTTGTCCAGGTAACTGGGAATTTGGCGAAGGGGAGGATCACGTCGACCCTATTCCTAGACGGATGGGCGAGCCAGGTGGCTGATTTCCTTCTCGCTTTTATTATTTGTTCATTTTTGTTGTAAAGCCTCTTCTTTGAAATGTTATGGCTTGGCTTGTGCAGGGAGCAATTTGAAGAAAGTTCTGTCTTCAACTGACGGCGCTGTTCTTTCGGATATCGAAGTCGCACTCAAATATTTCGGCCGTTGAAGTCTTCAGAAACAAGGGAGGTCGGCGCACATTCTGCTTCGTTACGAGCCGACATATACGACCTTCTCGACGGCGGAAAATATCCCTGTTCCGGAGGGTGAAGATTCTCTTATCGCCCTTATTTTGTCCGACTTCAAAAACTTGAGGCAGGTTGGTTTTGAAGGGTCCGATTCGGAGCGGGATGTAGCTAATGTTATCGAATCAGATCAGTCCGAAACCGAGTCTGACGAGGTATTGAATTCGGCCGATCCCCCATCCACTTCGGGCCGAGGGGATCTTTCACTTGACGGCGTTGTTCACGGCTTGGAGGGTATTCCCGCCGCAGACCCCGAAGACATGGCCGGGTTAAGCCTGACAAAACTTGCCAGGAAGGCGAATGCGGAAAGGTTGGCCGCGCGGCGAAGAGCGGAGGCCCTTCCGTCTGAAGTACCACCCGCCACCGAATCTCAATTCTCCCTGCCTGTTAGCGAATCAGAGTCCGTGCGCGTTGTTGAGGTGGAAACGGCAGAAAATCGGAATGCCGAATCTGCTTTGATCGTGCAGGCCGGCCAAGAAGTTGAGGCAGAGAAACGCCCTGCCGAGTTTGAGGCCGGCTCAGAAGAACATGGCGGCAAACGTCCTCGATTAGAGGGATCGGACGTGATCGTTCCTTTTGTCATTCAGCCGATGATAAGAAACATGCCGGTTTCTTCTGATGCTTCGGCGCTTAAAGATCCAGAAGTCGCATTCAGCTTGGCTACGTCCGTGTCGTTGCCGTCTGACAAGGAGGCTTTCCGGTGGAAACGGATCTGAATGCGACAGCACTAGCCGCCCAATCGGCACTTTTGGTACATTCGAACTTAGCTTCACTTAATCCAAATACTGTTAAAGTTATGGTTTTAAATTCTTGTTTTGCAGACCGTCGGATGGATAGCCGATATGGGCCGTCGCCATCGCGACGCCGTCAAAGAGATTGGTCATTTACGCGAGGAAGTTGAAGGCCAGAGGAGAAGGGCTGAGGTCGAGGCTTTGAGGGCGAACAAGGAAGCCTCAAGGGCCGACGCCGAGATGGAGAGGGCTCGTAGCGTGGATCAACTGAGATCGAATGCCGAGAAGAAGGCGGATGCGAGCGAAGATGCGCTCAAATTGGCCTAGAAGGCGATCTCCAAACTGGAGGCTGAGTTGGCTGAAATGAAGGCGGCGAAGGAAGCAGCCGACTTAGAGTCTTCCAAAGTATTCGAGGCCGGGAAAAATGCTGGACTCGCCGAGTACGTTGACTAAGTCCCCAAGTTTGAAAATCGGGGATTCAAACATGGCTGGCACAAAGCCCTTGCTGCTGCTAACACTTCGTTGATTACGCCAATACCATATGAGCAAGTGGATGTTGAGCCATTGGAGTCTGATTCGATGGCTGATCCGGCCGACTGACAGTTTTTAGGATGTCGAATGTATTTTTACAGTTTTTTATTTAGTATTTTTCATCTGTTGCTACAGTCATGAGTAAATCTTTTTGTTTAGTAACTTGAGTATATATGAAAATTTTCATGAGTAACTTTTCATGAGTATATATAAAATCGGGCTTGTAGCTTTTTGTTTCGTAACTTGAGTATATATAAAAAATTTCATGAGTTGTGCTCAACTGGCTAAGGAAAATGTTGATGAATGATATTGCTTTCGGTTATGGTTAGATCGGCTGCTTAGCTTAGGTATTTGGCCGACCGGATTAATAAAGTAGATCTGCCCTTGCCTTAGCTAGGGCACGAGCTTGGGAAGCCGAAAGGGCCTAACTCGCGAGCTGGCTAAGGCACATATTGATCGGCGCTTGCGCTTGAAAACATGGCCAACCAGATTCGTAAATCTGCCATTGCCTTAGCCAGGGCGCGAGCTTTGGAAGCCGAATGGGCCTAACTCACGGGCTAGCTAAGGCACATATTGATCGGCGCTTGCACTTGAAAACATGGCCGACCAGATTCATAAATCTGCCCTTGCCTTAGCCAGGGCGCGAGCTTTGGAAGTCGAATGGGCCTAACTCACGGGCTGGCTAAGGCACATATTGATCGGCGCTTGCGCTTGAAAACATGGCCGACCATATTCATAAATCTGCCCTTAGCCAGGGCGCGAGCTTTGGAAGCCGAATGGGCCTAACTCGCGGGCTGGCTAAGGCACATATTGATCGGCGCTTGCGCTTGAAAACAAGGCCGACCAGATTCATAAATCTACCCTTAGCCAAGGCACGAGCTTTGGAAGCCGAATGGGCCTAACTCGCGGGCTGGCTAAGGCGCTTGCACTTGAAAACATGGCCGACCAAATTCATAAATCTGCCCTTGCCTTAGCCAGGGTGCGAGCTTTGGAAGCCAAATGGGCCTAACTCGCGGGCTGGCTAAGGCACATATTGATCGGCACTTGCGCTTGAAAACATGGCCGACCAGATTCGTAAATCTGCCCTTGCCTTAGCCAGGGCGCGAGCTTTGGAAGCCGAATGGGCCTAACTCATAGGCTAGCTAAGGCACATATTGATCGGCGCGTGCTCTTGAAAACATGGCCGACTAGATTCGTAAATCTGCCATTGCCTTAGCCAGGGCGCGAGCTTTGGAAGCCGAATGGGCCTAACTCACGGGCTGGCTAAGGCACATATTGATCGGCGCGTGCGCTTGAAAACATGGCCGACCAGATTCGTAAATCTGCCATTGCCTTAGCCAGGGCGCGAGCTTTGGAAGCCGAATGGGCTAACTGGCGGGCTGGACAATTGTCATCCGACTGTTGACGTTTGGGATTACTAACGTTGCCTCGGGAGAGCTGCAAACATTGAAGGATAAATGGAGTGGGTGCACGCCAGTGGCCCTACTTATTTCCATTCAGGCAACTTGGGAGGACGAAGATTGACTGAATCAGACGCGCTGCAATGAGTCGTAGTAGCGAGCCTACGCGTACGGGAAGAAGGACATCCAAGGATCGGGAAACACAGCAGCCCCTTAGTCAATGAAGCAGATCGCCCCGAAAGGACAGGCAACAACGGGGAAATTCTCCGCGCCCGCGACCAGGTATCGAGCCTGATGCGACGCCACGACCGCTGAGTTTTGCGGTTTTTGTGAGGAATAGACCAATGACGGAGGCAGATTCTATCATTAAAGACCCAGATGTGGCAATCGAGTTCGCTCGACAGATATTCCCGCGGAAGTCCAACAATCGATGGTCGGACGTCGAGATTTCGAAGTATTTCGAGACGGCATTTATGGGGCCGTGAAAGGACTATATACTGCTTACGAAGTCGGCATGCGTCTACAGGAAGCGCGATGTGAGAGCGAGAAAAAGGACGAAAGGAATCGCAGTCTAGAGATTCGTGCAGAAAAGGCTGAGCGTGAGCTTCGGGAGCTGAAGAATGTTCAAGCGAGCGTGTCGGTTGCGGCCGGTCAATCTAAATTGGTTGTTGCGGAGAGGGTAACCCAACGGACCTCGGGTTATGAAAAGGGGTTTCAGGACGGCCTGAAGGTCGGGATAGAGAAGACCAAACAGGACCTTGCCGAGGAGGTCCGTCGATGTGAAAATCGTGGATTCAAACATGGCTGGATCAAGGCCCTTCAAACCAAGGAATCTCTCGAAGCCATGGGCATTGATTCGGCCTCGCCCCTGTATCATCGCCACTACTTTCCTTATCCCGATTTCGAAATTGAGAAGAGCGACGATGAGGGTGCCGAATGAATAGACTTCGCGCCGAATAAATAGAATTTCTTTTATTTGGTCCATTTGTATTTGGTCTTGAAAAGTTATGTGCTTAATTAATCGTATTATTTCAACTTACTGGCAAGTTTTGTGTTGCGTGGCGTAAATGTTTAGACTTGCATTGACCGGCCTGAATTAAGAACGATTCTCAGTGAATATTTATTCGGCCAATCAAGTGGTCCAAATACATCTCAGAAAGGCCAATCATGATATCCACGAACGGCGCTCCGGATCCGGAGTCTTAATCGGCCTTAATAGGCTTAATCGGCCCTAAGGTGTCATGCACCAAAAGGGGGCTCCGAATCCGGAGGCTTTATTTTGGCCAATCGTGATATCCACGAAGGGCGCTCCGAATCCGGAGTCTTAATCAGCCTTAGAGTGTCATGTACCAAAAGGGGGGCTCCGAATCCGGAGGCTTTATTTTGCCCAATCGTTATATCCACGAAGGGCGCTCCGAATCCGGAGTCTTAATCGGCCTTAAGGTGTCATGCACCAAAAGGGGGCTCCGAATCCGGAGGCTTTATTTTGGCCAATCGTGATATCCACGAAGGGCGCTCCGAATCCGGAGTCTTAATCGGCCTTAAGGTGTCATGCACCAAAAGGGGCTCCGAATCCGGAGGCTTTATTTTGGCCAATCGTGATATCCACAAAGGGCGCTCCGAATCCGGAGTCTTAATCATCCTTAAAATGTCATGCACCAAAAGGGGGGCTCCGAATCTGGAGGCTTTATTTTGGCCAATCGTGATATCCACGAAGGGCGCTCCGAATCCGGAGTCTTAATCGGCCTTAAGGTATCATGCACCAAAAGGGGGCTCCGAATCCTGAGGCATTATTTTGGCCAATCGTGATATCCACGAAGGGCGCTCCGAATCCGGAGTCTTTGTTTTGGAATTGGAAGGCTTAATCGGCCCTTATTAATCAAGGCTTGGGAGCGAGCTTGAGAAAACGAGAAACTTTGTATTGCAAAGGTGGAACATGTACAAGTATCAAGCCCACAAGTCGGGTCAATGATAGAATTTACGTAAATGTGTTGAATTCCAAGGCCGTGGCAGGCTTCTTCCTGACATGTCTGAGAGCCGATATGCCCCGTTCCTGCGATGGATTCAATTTGATAGGGGTCATCCCAGTTTGGACCCAATTTTCCGTTGGCCGGTCTTCGGTCGGCTGGAAGTACCTTCTTTAGGACAAGCTCTCCTGGCGTGTATCGGCGCAACTGAACTCGCTGATTATACGACTTGGCGAGCTGCTACTGATACCGTGCCATGGATGCCAGGGTGCGGTCTCTTCGTTCTTCGATCAGAGTCAAATCTAGGGCAAGCATCATGTCGTTTCGGCCTGTCAAAAACTTGTGATTTCAGAGTTAGGAGGCCGATTTCCAGGGGTAAGATTGCCTGGGTTCCAAAGCATAAAGCAAACGGCGTTTCTCTAGTGGATCTCCTCGGCATAGTACGATGAGCCCACAATACACTCGGCAATTCTTCGACCCATTTGCCTTTAGCTTTTTCCAGCCTCTTTTTGATGCCGTCCAAGATGGATTTGTTAGAGGCTTCGGCTTGACCATTGCTTTGAGGGTAGGCCGGTGTCGAGAAGTTAGGCCGAATGCCATATTTGCTGCATAACTCTCGGTATACGCCACAATCGAACTGGGTGCCATTGTCTGAGATGAGAGCTCTCGGAATACCGAATCATGTTATGATGTTTCTCCATACAAAGCGTTTAATGTCGGCATCTCGTATATGTGTTAGAGCCTCCGCTTCGACCCATTTTGTGAAGTAGTCTGTCGCGACGATTAAGAATCGCTTGTTCCTTGGGGCCCTAGGCAATGGTCCTACGATATCAAGTCCCCACTGAACAAACGGCCAGGGGCTGGTGATAGAGTTCAACTCTTCGGCAGGCAGATGGGTTAATGGGGAGAACTTTTGGCACTGTTCACATTTTTTAACATAACTCTCCGCGTCAGCTCTCATTGTCGGCCAATAATATCCCTGCGTTATAGCTCGATGGGCCAGGGAGCGTCCGCCAGAATGGGCACCACAACTGCCCTCATGTATCTCTGTTAGAAGCTCCTCTACTTTGTCGGGGTGCACGCATTCCAAATATGGACCAGAGAGGGACTTTTTGTAAAGCCCTCCTTGCGGATCCAGATAGTATCGCAGGGCTTTATTTCGCAGCTTATGTGCTTCTTTTTTGTCCTATAGGAGTTGTTCAGAAGAGAAGAATGCAGCAATGGGGTCCATCCAGCTTGGTGCAGATTCTATAACATTGACATGGATTTCCTCCGAAGGGCCAATACTCGGCTCCAGAATGAAACCTACTTCGATGGTCCGTTTGATCTCAGAATTGATGGTGGAGTCTAGGCACGCCAAGGCATCCGCGTGTGTGTTCTGGTCGCGTGTTATTTGGTTCAGTTCGTGATGGTCAAATTTTGCCAGCAAGGAATTGGCCGTTTTCATGTAGGCCGCCATGCGGTCGTTTCTTGCCGCGTACTCCCCCTTTAGCTTATTGATTACCAACTTTGAATCACAAAACACGAGCAGACGCCGTGCGCCGAGAAGGTGCGCATTCCACAGACCGGCTAGAAGGGCTTCGTATTCGGCTTCGTTATTTGATGTTTTGAAGCCAAGCTTGACGGCCTGCTCAATTACTGCGCCGTCTGGAGACATGATTACAACTCCGGCGCCACTGCCCCTTTGGTTAGATGATCCATCACAGTATAATTGCCAGATATCCCCGACATAAATTCTTCAGTTCGGATTTGGTGGAACTTCAGCCTTTGGTCGAACTTCATCAGGTTTGAGGTTGGCAAGCTCGCCGGTGAATTTGGCAACAAAGTCGGCCAACACCTGCCCCTTGATTGCAGTTTTAGGTAAAAACTGAATGTCGTATTGGCCGAGTTCAAGAGCCCATTTTGAAACACGTCCCGATGCTTCTGCACTCCGTAGTACTGATCGGAGGGAATAATCTGTTGGCACCCCAATGCTATGTCCCTGGAAGTAATGCATCAGTTTTCTTGCTGCCATGACTAGGGCTAAGATGAGTTTTTCCAGCCGAAGGTAGCGTGTTTCGGCGTCAACCATTGCCTTGCTCACATAATACACTGGTCGTTGCTCCCCCTCCTCCTCTTTTAACAGTACGGCGCTAACGGCCCTATCGAAAACTGCCAGATATAGGATGAGCGGGTCACCAGCGGCGGGTGTTGTCAAGAGAGGTACTGAGCGGAGGTAGGTCTTGAGTCCGTTGAAGGCCGATTCGCATTCGGCGGACCATTCAAAAGCCTTACCCTACCGTAGTGTCTGAAAGAATTGTCGACAGCGATCTGTAGACCAGTTGATGAACCTGTTAAGTGCAGCGGCCATCCCCATCAACTTTTGGACTTCTTTTACTAAACGGGGGGAGCCGAGTTCCAAGATTACTGTGACTTGCCTCGGGTTGGCTTTGATTCCTCAGTGGTTGACGATGTAACCCAGGAATTTTCCAGAGCCGATTCCGAACGCACACTTGGAAGCGTTCAGTTTCATTCTGTATTTGGGTAAGATGCTGAATGTCTTTTCTAGATAGGCTATATGATTCTGTTCTTCTTTGGACTTGACCACCATATCGTCGATGTATACTTCCATAGTGTGGCCGAGTTGCTCTTTGAACATGGCGGTGACCAATCTTTGGTAGGTTGCCCCTGCATTCTTCAGCCCAAAGGGTATAACTTTGTAGCAATAGGTTCCTCTTGGGGTGAGGAAGGCAGTTTTGTCCTGGTCATCTGGATGCATGGCGATTTGATGGTAGCCTCTCTAAGCATCGAGGAAGCTCATGCGTTGATGACGTGCCGTCGCATCGATGAGCTAGTCGATTCTAGGTAGAGGAAAACAGTCTTTGGGGCAAGCTTTTTTTAGATCCGTGAAGTCGACGCACACTCGCCAAGTCCCATTTTTCTTCTTCACCACCACTGTATTGGAGAGCCACGTAGGGTAAGTGACTTCTCTAATCTCCCTGGCGTCAAGCAGTCTGTCTACCTCCTCAACAATGGCGGCAGTGTGCTCCGCGGCTGATCGTCGGCCTTTCTGAATGATCGGCTTACATTTCGGATCGACATTCAGATGGTGCTGTGAAACTGACGAGTCTATTCCCGGTATTTCGTACGAAGTCCACGCAAAGACGTCAAGGTTGCTGAGCAAGAAAGAGATCAGCTGCTGCCTGTCGGCCTGATTCAAAGAGGCGCCGATCATGAAGAACTTTTCTGGGCTTCCATCAATGTCAACTCGGTCTAAATCTTCTGTGGCCTTCTCATTTGGATACCGCCCAACGTCATCCAGGATCTCCTAATTCGGCACCTCAATGGAGTTTACTTACAGTTCCTTTGGCGCTATGGTGGCAAGGAGATAACATGCTTGTGCCGATTTCTAGGATCCGCGGATTTGCTCAATGCCGTGTTCTGTTGGGAAACGTAGCAGTTGATGATAAGTGCTTGGGACGGCCTGCAATGTATGCAACCACGATCGCCCCATGATGAGATTGTACGGTGAAGGCAGCCTGACGACCAAGAATTCCACATCCACCGTTCTGGAGCCTGCTCGAACGGGTAAGCTGATCTTTCCCAAGGGGTACTCTGGAGTGGCGTTGAAGCCGAATAGTGGATAAGGGGCCGGAGTCAGGTCTGACTCATTGAATCCGAGTTTGGTGAAGGTTTTATAATACATAACCTCCGAGGTACTGCCCTGGTCGATAAGAACGCGTTCAACGGTGAACCGGTTTATGCGCAGCTCAACAACCAACGGATCGATGTGAGGGAGTGTTACACCGATCAAATCAGAATCGTCAAAGGTGATACTTGGCATTTCTCGGGGCCGCTTTGCTGGCGTGAGTTGCTGTTGGGGGCCTGGATGTGATTGGATCGTATGCACGGCCGGGGCTGCTGGTAGGCTGTATATCATGTGGACGGTGTCTAGCGGAGATGCATCCTGCGGAGGGACAGGTGTTTCGACCACACTCTTCCGGATGCATTGGTGAAGATGTTCGTCCTTTGCTAACTCCTCAAGATGATCTGTCGAGGCATAGCGGCCATCAGTTTCTTGTTGTCGAGCCTGAGATCGTCGATCATCCACCCTCGGAGGTCGCTCAGAAGCCTGGCGCACCGTTTGTTTGGATTTTGCTATTTCCGAGGCCAGATCGCGACGAAGGCATTCGTTCTCAGCGATGATGTTGTCTAACCTCTGTTTGGTTTGCCTAGCTTGTGCCATGGTCGCTTGTATTGTCTTCTGCGTTGGGTTTGAAGATGAGCGGAGGTCCGAGGCAAGTCTTGCTGCGATGGTTTTTGGTCCAAGCGAATTTGCTGGAATGAGGTCACCTCTCTGTGCAGTCTTGTCAGTACCTATCGGAGGATCTTCAGTCACGCCTGCCATGGATGTATTTGAGTATTCCCACAGACAGCACCAATTGTGGAGAAGTGGTTTGGAAATACTCTTCAGATCTTGGGAGACGCTAGTGATCCTCAGCTAGTCACCTGAAAAGATACAAACACTCCGGTCGGGGATGCCGGAATTAGCACTCCGACGGACAAGTTAGTTCAGACACTCAAGATAGCTTTTTTACTAAGTTAAGTCAAGTGATTCTTACATACCTTTCTAAATTTGTGGTTCTTGTATTTATACTTGCTTTTTGGCCTCGGGGCCTGAGCCTACTTTTATCCCATTCACCTTTTATTCATTCGGAGCTACTGACCTCCATCTATTCGGCTTTACTAACGCATTCGGCGTCCTAATTACGCAATATGAAGCTGAATAGTATCCAATTTCTGGGGTACGCGTCTTCCGACTCTTCTACTTATTCGGCTCCCACAAGCATTATAAATAAGTTAAAAGGATAAGAATAAAGCCTAAAGGGGAATATGTGAATTAACAACGGAATGAATTGTTTGTGACCCATTGTGTTCATGGAATGTGTAGGGTCGAGCTCCTGGGCAAATCATCCAACCGATCACTGTGAGTAATATCTTATTAAAGATATCTGAAGAATGTTATTTGTCCAATTGTTTACTTCTATGTAGGCCTCATAAGTCTGTTTATCTGAATGGTGTACAAATGTTTGCTATGCCAAATAAATGGGCCAAAGGCCAGTTTGACATGAAAGAATGAATGGGCCAGAGGCCAGTATGATCTGGATGACAAAACGAATGGGCCAAAGGCCAGTTTGACATAAAAGTATGCATGGGCCAAAGGCCAGTTTGACATGAAAGTATGCATAGGCCAAAGGTCAGTTTGACATGAAAGTATAAATGGGCCAAAAGCCAATCTGACATGAAAGATAAATGGGCCAAAGGCCAGTTTGACATGAATGAAAGTAAATGGGCCAAAGGCTAGTTTGACATGAATAGATTGAGCCCAAGGCCGTCCGATGTGTTTGGGACCACAGTTACTTGACCTACATATATATATATATATATATGTATGTATTAGATAGAAATATGAATTGGGCCCATGGCCGTCTAATGTATATTGTTCCAATGTATTTTCTTTAGTTGATATTATTCACTGGGCTTTCGCTCACGCTCATTCATGTGTTTGTAGGTAAGCCAAGAGAGGTCCAAACCCAGCCTCAGTGAAGTCTGTGTGGAACAACCAAGGTTTTGAAGAGTCAGCCCTTACGTCTCACGCATGAGACTCGTCCTTGCCCTTTTGCTATCTTATTTTATTTTGTCATGTTGGCAAGGACTTTGGTTCATGTTGTATATATATAGTTTTGATTGGCTGACCTAGACTTGATAGATCCTGTATGTACAGAGCTTTGTATGAGTACATATTTTGATGTGAGTTACTAATACGTGTATGTATGGTTTGTTATGATGTGCCATGTAAGCACAGCTCTATAGACAAAGTTTTAAATTTTGCTTCCGTTTGGCCCCTTTACTCTGATGAGTTATACATGTTTTGATTTGAGGCCGTAGGTAATCTCAGGATTACTGGCCGGTTATGTCCTTAATCCATGGGGGCGAATTCGGGTCATGACAGAGATTGTTGCCATGTTTAGCATACTTGCCATAAGGCTAAATGCTTAAATGCTATAACTACTTATATGCCTGTAGATGAAGGCATATTGCTTGGATTGGAATAATTTGAGTAAAGTTCATATGCGATCACTTTTTCAAGTGGTACATATTTCAAAACAATTTTGCAAATAAACATGACTCGAAGTGTTCTAATTCTTGCAAGTTAGTCTATACTTGTGTGTGTGTGCATCACATAGTAATGCTAGCCTAATAAACTGGAACAAGAGCATATAATGTAGATAAGCTTCATATCATGATTAGTAGAGGCCGATCCTTGATCGGGCGAGTGGGGGTGCTCAAATGCATTCATGACCTTCCCCTCTCGTACCTAAGTTCCCAAGCCGAGACAATCTCGGTGATGACGGACACGTGGCCTTTGGCATGAGTCATGGATTTCCTAAATTTTTCAAAAATATTTAGGTAGCGACTCTGTATCTGGCAAAGCAGTCCATTTTTGGCAATTTGATTCAAAATCGATTTTCAAAAAATTTGCCGGATTTGGTCTCTTTGGTGTTTATTAATTTCATATTACACTTGTGAGATTTGATTCAGAACCGTGGGAGTTCGAACTGTAGGGCTTATTTCGAACTTCCGAAAGGGGACACAAAAAAGTCGAGCTACAATCATCACCACGCATCTCATACCCATCAAAACGATTAGGAAAAGAGCCATGACTAGTGCCAAATGACCTAATATGATCTTTCAGAGACCATGTAATAACTAGCTCCAAAAGGACAACTCATATAAGCATTTCATCAAACATCTTATATGCATATAATAATCAAGCAGTTTTAGTAATGAGTTGATCCTAATAGTCTTTTCAGCATTGTACTACAAATTAACAATCTATAAAAATAAATAAATAAATAAATAAATAATTATGATATAGTAAGATATTGCTTTAAATCCAATCATATTAGTATCCTAAGATTCATCAGATTTATTGAATGAAACAAATATCAATTACTCAATCATTCTGAATATTCAGGTAAAATTGGGAAGTAGATCAAATGCTAGAGAATGGAACCAAATCCAACTTAATAGCCACAATCACAAGAGAAAAACGCAAAACAAAACACACAGAAAGAGAGATGAACAGTTTGTAAGGAATTTAACAGAGCAAAACCATAGCAATAACATAAACATAGTTAAGCACATTGTAGAACGTGTTCCTGTAAACATTCATGAGCTTATGGATACAAATATTTTACCTTAAAATCGACCTATCTCTCTTCAATGGCGATTCAATTATATTCCAGATCTTTTCGCTTCGAAGAATCAAGCTAAGATAAAATCTATACGATCGATCGAGATTTAGGGATTCGATCGATCGATTAATCGAGACAGACAGACAGACAGGTATGGTGTGGAGAATGAAATGAAATTCCGTCTTGACTATTGAAGTTCAAAACAATGAAGGAACCCGGGTTGCCTCAGATTTTACTCACAACAGAAAAAAATTCAAAAAACAAGCACTGTAGCTGAGTCAATCAGGTAGGCCCAGCTGTATGGCACTTTGTGGGTAAAATGATGAAATCACCCTCCGTTGCTCAACCTATTTCGCAGCGTGACATTTATCTCCCATATCTCAAAAAACTCTCACAGAACCCCTCTCTACCTGGACGCTTTGACCGAAATAGGTTGAGCACCTCTCAGGCGGCTCACTCCAGTGGCACTGTTACGGAAGATGAAGTAGCCGATCGTCGACGACCTACTAAGGTACGGTTGCCAAACACCATCCTCTGAAATTTATCTTTACCGATCTGCAACCTAATTTACAATGGTTCTCCCCTGTAATTTTTTTTTCTCCGTTCGTCTTCAGTAATCGATCTTCGTACTTAGCTTCACCTGCTCGTGTGCAACAGAAATCACATTGCAATGCAAACCATTTTTCCTATTTCCCCTCTGCCTTCATTTTGGGTTTTGTTCAGATCTTCTTCACCAAACTTTTTTTGGCCCTTTCTGTCGACCATCTGGAAGTTGTCTGCATCTGGAAGTTCAAAAATGAATTTCATTTGGAAGTTGTCTGCATCCAAATGAATTTAAAAAAATACATTTAAAAATGGATTTTTTTAAAAAAATAAATTGTTTGCACCAAATTTACATTTTTTTGAAGTACTACATCTAATTCGAATAAAATGAAAAATTAAAATAAATTGTCAAAAATAAATTTAATATGTGAGAATTAAAATAAAGGAAAAATTAAAATTAAATTAAATTTTATATGTGAAAATTGAAATAAATGAAAATTACCCAAAAAAAATAGTTGACAACATAAATGAAGAATTAAATTTAAAATAAATGAAGAATTAAAATAAATTTTAAATGTGAAACCAAAAAATTTGAATTTATCAAAAAATAAATGAATGGAGAATGAAAATCAATTAAAAAAAATTGAACTTAATAAATTGAAGCACAACACAATAAATAAATTGAATTTATCAAAAAATAAAAAAATAAATTACAAAAAAATAGTTGACAAATTAAATTTTAATTCGAATAAATGAACAATTAAAATAAATTTTATATGTGAAAATTAAAATGAATGTTGACAAACAAATTGTTTTTATTTTCTGGAGAAATAGTTGCAATTTTCAATTAAATGAAAAATATCATTAATTTTAATATGACAATTTTCAATGAAAAATACAATTTTTATTTTTAATATGAAAAATCCAATTTTCAATTGTTTGCACCTTGTGATAATTGCTTCGTAAATGTGGCCACGTGTCAACGCAGATTTCCGTTTCTAATATGGGAGGAATGGTGGCCACGTGGCCATTACCAAGTATGTGCAATTAAATATTCAATAGGGGCAATTTGGTAACTTTACATTTCACTATCATTTCAAACACATTTTCCAATACAATAAACTTAAAAAAATCCATCTCATCTTCCCAAACACACAAATAAACTACCCTACTAAAATACTCAAACCACATAAAAATCTCAAAAAAACTCACTTTCCAAACACCCATAATGTATGAGTTAGTTTATCGGGGACCAATTAAAATTGTTGGTAAAAAGTTACTAAACTCTTTGCTACCAAATAGGTTTGTCTTTAAAATTAAATATATTTTTTAAAAAAAAATTTCATTTTGTCCTTAAAAGTATAATTTTTATAGGCAAATTATTTTTGTCATCAAAAATTTTGTCTCTAAAACTTTAATATCTTGTAGTGTATGTTGAAGCACTCGTGAAGACCAATTTCTATTTTTGTCATTGTGGCAGGGTTCCAAATGGTCTGCAGATAAAAAATTGTCTCATGGGTTGTCACACCCCATTTGAGTGTTTAGCCGGTTCCAACTCATAAATGATGATTTAGGATTTTGGGTGAGTAAGTCTAATGTTTAGTTTGATTTATTTATTTATTTATTTATTTATTTATTTATTTATTTTTATTTGATGTTTAATTTGATTTTTTTTTTTTATCTAATGTTCAGTTTGATTTTTTTTTTTTTTTGTTCTCATATTTAAAGTTTTTATTTTTTTTTTCATCTTTTTTCCCTCCACTTGTAGGTATTATTTTTTACTTGATTATTTTTTTATTATATGAGACGTAAAAGGTAAAAAACATAAAAATAAATAAAATCAAAATACTTGAATTATGTTGGAAAGTAAATAAGAAAAATAACTAATGAAAAGATTAAAAATATGTTAATAAAAGGTGTAAAACTTAATAATATAGGTGTAATAAAAAATGTGTAGTCTGGTTCGGTTTGATTTTGACCCGTAAGATTTGGGCTCCTGGATGGGACGTGGTTTTAGTTTTTTAAATAAGTTCGGCCCGTACTAACCCGTTAATTGGTTGAAAGCTGAAAAACCTATTAAAATATGAGATTTAAACACAATAATTGTGGGATAAGTAAGCCCCCGCCCGTCCCATTGATGACTTGTTAATGTGGGTTTGTTTTCTTTCTCAAAGTTCACCCAACCTTTATCTTTGTTTGGCCAACATTGTTGCACATTTGGAAAAGCTAAATGTGACTCTCAACTTAAATTTCACAGTTTACTCATAATGGTATGATAGGAGAGATAAGACTTACACAATTATTTAATGTGAAATTTACGTTTGTCCCACATTTATGTTTCATTAATTATTCTATTCATGCCAAGTTCATTATAAATTTTATATAATAGTATAGATATAATATAAACTTATTTGAAAGCAAATTATATATAAATAAGGATGATTCAATTGTCAAGCCAAATGATTTTGTATGATTTTTTCCACCATAAATTAACAAATATACATTTTAGTGATTCATAAAAAGATTTGTGTGTGTGTGTGTGTGTGTGTGTGTGTGTGTGTGTGTGTGGAGAAAATTTAGTACATGGTAGACAATAGTGGGCTAGAAGACCTTTCATCTTCCAAGAAATTGATCAAACTACCCATTTAAATTTTTGCTTTTCTCTTCTAAGTTTGCTCATGTGGGTGGGTTGGTAGATAAAGATAAGAGAAGCACTAAAAGTAGTCACATGGTAGGACTCTAGGAGGGCAATTGAAAGGTCTCATAGTTTACAATCTTGACCATTATTCATATTCAAATATGAAAAGACAAAAGTATTAAATCTTTGCCATTTTGTCTTTCTATTTTCTTTTCAAAGTGAGAAAACTTTAGTCACATGGTTATATGCGGTTGGTCTGATTTTTTGGAGCTTTTTGTAATAAAATATAGTCTTCTTTTTATTTTTTATTTTTTTATTATTTATGGATTAATTATATTTTTAAGTCTTTAATGTATGAGTTTTGCATCATTTTGATATATAAAATTTAAATTATATTAATTTAATTCTCAATATATAAAAGTGTTTCAAATTGGTTTTTCATGTTTAAATTTTATCAATCCAACGAAAATATTTTTTTATACATTGGAGACTAGATTAACACAATTTAAACATTGAGAGTCAAATGTGAATCAAATTGTATAATTTGGTTTGGGCTAGACTTATTTGCAAGTTTCTTAATTTTTTTGTTCAACTCAAATTTTGTGTTTGAATTATAAATATAGATAGAGATTTGAAAAGAAAAATGAAATTGAAAAAAATTTGACTTATATTTGATGCACATTTCTCTCACTTCTTTATTTTCCTTTTCAAATTCTCACATAAATTAATAATTTAAGGATATGTAATAGACTCACAAATATAGAATACACAAATCCGATCACATATAAACTGGTGACAAGTAGGGATGGCCACAGAGCGAGTTTACCATTCCCCGCCCCCACCCCCAGGGACAAATCCCACCCCTACCCCCACCCCACCCCCGTTACGTGTGGAATTTTTTAACCCCATCCCCTCTCCACAGATACCCGCAGATACCTGATCATATTTCAAATAGCCAAAAAAATTGATAATCGTTTTAAATGCTTAGCACACTAAATAATTTTTTCTGTTTCCATATTTATAAACAGTAAGACTTTCAAAATTATTATTTATTTATATTTAAAAAGAACCATAGACTTTTATTATTCTTTTTTGTATCTAATTATATTATTTATTTATATATTATTAATTATATCGGGTCGGGTTTAAATCGGAAGAGGTGATACCCACCCCTGCCCCACTTCTGTTGCGGGTGACCAAAATATAATCTACTTCTACCCTACATAAATATCGGAATAGGTAAAATTCGCTCCATTCAAACGGGTACAGAGAGGCCCAACCCTAGTGACAAGCCTTATCCATATCATTTATCTAGCAAGTTCCACAAAGCCCAATCACATATAGACTTGAGGGAAGGTTTATCCATCTCATATATCTTTCAAGCTCCATTATTAAATCTAATAGTTATATGGTATTTCTAATTACATTGGGACGTGATGCTAACTTTTTGAAATAAATGAATACATGTTTATGACTAAACACCATTTAGTCAAATTAGCTTTTGGCAAAATGGATGACATGACTTTTAACTTCTCAATTCATTTGAAAAATATTGGAAAAACTTGCTAAAAAAAGGCAGCTGATCCCCATCTGGAAATAAAAAAAAAGGCAATTACATAATAAACCCTTGCTTAATATTTGATCCTTTTCTTTATGAACAGAAAATTTATATAAAAATTAAATGTTTTTTTATTCATTTATTAAAAATAAAAACACCTTTAAAAATTTTATATTATTTAAAAAATATTATTATCACATTATTCTGATAGAGTTTTCTCCATAAACATCTTATTTGCAAATCATCTTTCATATTCTTTGTTACTTATTATGTTTGGTTAGGCTCTAAAAATAGGGGGGGAATCATTTTTATCCCCTAAATTTTTCCTTCAAAAATCAATTTACCCTAACCTAAGCGTATTATCAGTTTACGAAGTGAACTATTTTAAATGCCTATCAATGTGACCTTTGTTGATATCTTATATTGAAAATTCACCTTTGTCATGAAAATTCATGCGACAACCTTTCTCATAAAAAATTCACGAATCTCGTCCATAAATTGATTATTTTTTGACGAGATAATTCACATTGATCAATAATGTGGGAGTAAAATGAAATTTTGTCTTCAAAGTGAACCAGTCAAATGTTAAGGAAAATATGTGATTCTCCACAAGTAAATCAATCAATGGGAATAAAAATTAATTCGGAAAAATTAAATCAAAAGCAATATAAGAATTTTACGTAGTTCCCTCAATGTGAGGTACGTCCACGGGATCGAAATCCGATTCCACTATTAACCAAATAAGTTTCCAAACGATTACAAACGAGACACGAATGGTCTCACAAATTTTAAATAATCACAAATAAATAAACAGAAAAGACCTCACCAAATAAATGAATAAAAATCTTCGAAACCAGAATTTAAAAAGATCCAAAATAACGAACCAAATCAGCCGAACACACTGACAATTCTTCAAAGCATCCAATGATTGAAAATCAAGGACTTCCAAGCATGAGTCCGAAAAAGGCACCGCCGAAGGAAAAAACAATATTAAGCCACTGCTGCCGCTACTTTTCGAAAGATTGAATAATAAGGCAGCCGAATATCACATTTTTTTCTTCTTTGGAAAAACTAATACCAAATATATATATATATATAGTTGAGTGTTGGGTTTTGTAATTAAACCCTAATTGTTATCAAATTGAATTGGGTCTCTAAAAATTAGATATAATATATTAAAATATATTATACCTAAACCATACCAAATTAAAATTCTTTAACAAACTAATTGGGTCTCAAACTTCACTAAGGAGATATCCCAACAATTCTCCCCCTATCGACTTAGGTGAAGACATCAACCATACCCGCCAAAGTTCGACACTTTAAATATTTGTCTCGACAAAGTCTTTGTCAACATATCTAAAATATTATCATCTGTGTGAACCTTTTCGAGTTGCAACAATTTCGAATCTAACACATCACGAATCCAGTGGTATCTCACATCAATGTGTTTCGATCTCGAATGAAAAGTAGAATTTTTATTCAAGTGAATAGCACTTTGACTATCACAATAAAGCACATACTTTTCTTGCTTCAAACCCAACTCTTGCAAAAATTTCTTCAGCCATAACTCTTCTTTGCAAGCTTCCGTAATGGCAATAAATTTAGCTTCAGTAGTTGAGAGAGCAACACATTTTTGTAATTTAGATTGCCATGCCACAGCTCCCCCTGCAAAAGTCATCAAATACCCCGAAGTAGATTTCCTAGAATCAACATCACCGGCCATGTCAGAATCTGTGAACCCATCAAGCATTGGCTTACCATCCCCAAAACACAAACACACCTTCGAAGTCCCTCGAAGATATCTTAGAATCCATTTTACCGCTGCCCAATGTTCTTTACCCGGATTAGAAAGAAAACGACTCACCACGCCAACGACGTGAGCAATATCCAGCCTTGTACAAACCATAGCGTACATCAAAGAACCAACTGCTGAAGCATAAGGAACTTTCAACATCTCTTCTTTGTCTTTCTCACTTGTAGGACATTGATTCGAACTAAACTTAAAGTGACCTGCAAGTGGACAACCAACCGGCTTTTCCTTATTCATGTTGAACCTCTCAAGAACTTTCTCAATGTAGCTTTCTTGAGACAACCAAATTAGCCCCTCTTTGCGATCACGAACAATTTTCATACCAAGTATTTGCTTTGCTGGTCCCAAATCTTTCATAGCAAAAGACTTACTCAACTCCAATTTCAACCTGTTAATCATGGTAGAATCTTGACCCACAATTAACATGTCATCAACATAAAGCAAAAGAATAATAAATTTGCCATCCGGAAAATTTTTCACAAACACACAATGGTCTGAAGTGGTTTTAGAAAAACCATTATTCATCATGAAAGAGTCAAATTTTTTGTACCATTGCCGCAGAGCTTGCTTGAGACCATATAAACTTTTCTTCAATTTGAAAACATATTTATCTTTCCCTTTTTCCGCAAAACCTTCCGATTGCTCTATGTAAATTTCTTCTTCAAAATCACCATGAAGAAATGCGGTCTTCACATCAAGTTGCTCAACTTCAAGGTTCATACTTGCAGCCATACCAAGTACAACCCCAATAGAAAACATCTTCACAACCGGCGAGAAAATCTCATCAAAGTTAATACCTTTCTTTTGCTCAAAGCCTTTCACAACAAGACGTGCTTTGTACCTCAAATTCTTACTATCATTCTTCAATTTGAAAACCCACTTATTTTTCAGAATTTTCCTCTCCTTAGGCAACTTCACTAAATCATAAGTGTGATTTTCAAGTAAGGAATTCATCTCATCTTCCATTGCCTTTTTCCAATCATCTTTTTTTGTATGCTCAATTGCTTCTTGGTAGCTCTCAAGCTCCCCTTGATCGGAAATCAACACAAATTCATTGAGAGGATACTTTCTCGAAGGTTGTCGATCCCTTGTAGATTTCCTAAACTCAAGTTGTGGCGACGGTTCTTGAATTGGATGCTCTTCCTCAATTTCTAGCTCAACTTCATTAAGATTAGCATCATCCTCCATATTTTCAATAGGTGGCTGCACATCTCCTCCATTTTCATCATTCACCGAAAATGAAGGAGATGGATCCATGTCAATGAGATCACTAGTTTTTGGCTCCGGTTGATCACCTTCGCCAAAGTCTTCAATTGTTTGGTCTTCAAGAAACACAACATCATGGCTTCGAATAACTTTCTTGTCGACCGGATCCCACAATCTATACTCGAATTCATTACGCCCATAGCCAAGAAAAATACATTGTCTTGACTTACTATCAAGCTTGGACCTCTCATCCTTTGGAATGTGAACAAAAGCTCGGCAACCAAACACTCTCAAGTACTCATAAGACACATCTTTGCTAGTCCAAACTCTTTCAAGAACATCACCATTCAAAGGATAGCAAGGAGACAAATTGATCACGTCAACCGTTGTTGTCACGACCCGAACCCGCCCCCATGGTTTAAGGACGTAACCGGCCAGTAATCATGAGATTACCTACGGCCTCAAACCAAACCAACTGTATTTTAACAGAGTTAATGGGGGCCAAACGAAAGCAATTTAAAACTTTGCCCATAGAGCTGTGCTTACATGCACGTCATAACATTCCAGACACAAATATGTTAACAACTCACATCAGAAAATACAGTAACAAAAGGTTCTGTACAGACAGGATCATTAGTCTAAGTCACCCCGTCAAAACTGTACACAACGGATACAGAGTCCTCGCCAACATGACAAAATATAAATACCAAACAAAAGGGCGAAGACGAGTCTCATGTGTGAGACGTAGGGGCTGACTCTCAAAAACTGGGTTGTCCCACAATGGCTTCACTGAAGCTAGGTCTGGACCTCTCTTAGCTCACCTACAAACACATGAATGAGCGTGAGCGAAAGCCCAGTGAATAATATCAAATAAGAAGATACAACAATATGCAGAACGACATATTCCGAACGGCCTTGGGCCCAATTCATATTTCTATTTAACATATATATACAATTTAAGTCAAGTGACTGTGGTTCCAAACATACTGGCCTTTGGCCCATTTATCTTTCCATAACGAACTGGCCCTTGGCCCATTCAGACTTTCGTTCATGACAGAACGGCCTCTGGCACATTCATTCATGTCAAAACGGCCTTTGGACCATTCATTTGTGTCAAAACGGCCTTCGACCCACTCATTCATGTCGAAACGACCTTCGGCCCATTCGTTTATGTCAAAACGACCTTCGGTCCATTCGTTTACGCCAAAACGACCTTTGGTCCATTCATTTACGCCAAAATGACCTTCGGTCCATTCATTTATGTCAAAACGACCTTCGGTCCATTCATTTATACCAAAACGATCTTCGGTCCATTCATTTATGTCAAAACGACCTTCGGTCCATTCATTTATATCAAACTGGCTCATAGGCCTTTCATATCAAACTGTGTCCACCATTCAAATTAATGAACTTTACAAAACTTACATAGAAGTAACCATTGGACAATAACATATGTCAGATATTACTCACAGTGATCGGTTGGTTGAATTGCCCTGGAGCTTGACCCTACATATCACATAACACATGGGTCACAAATAATTCAATCCGTTCTTTAATTCACATATTCCTCTTTAGGCTTCATTCTTATTTCTTTAATTCAATTACAATGCTCAATGTATGCCTAAGAGTGCTTAGAAGTGAAAGGGAACGGAAAAACAGAACACAGAATACATTTTCAAAATTTCAGAAAAATAGGGTCCCCGCTCGAGCGTGAAATACCCCGCTCGAGCGGACCCTTAAGGCCTGCAAAAGTACTGGTTGCATGAAAAATACGCTCGAGCGTTAAATAGAGCACTCGAACGGAAGGCCTGTCTACAAAGCTCCCCCGCTCGAGCGTGAAATACCCAGCTCGAGCAGACACCAAGTCTGCAAAAAGTACTAGGAGCACATATTTCCCACTCGAGCGGCACTTCCCCCGCTCGAGAGGACATCAAAATTCTGGGTTTCCCAGATTGTGTTCTTGAACTCCAATTCGACCTTCAAGCCAACATTTCTTGCATGCAATGGCTCAAATCTTAAATATAATTATACTAACATGGTATAAACCCCAAATTACAACCCAATGAAGCTTAATTTCATAAATAAATCACATACATGCCCCAATCTCCCATCAAACTCATTCTAACATAACAAATTCACGCATTCAAGCTCATATTCTCATGAATTGTACATGCATGTGCTATATAACCCTTACTCTCAACTTAGATGATGAAAAGGTAATCAAAACATGAGCTTCAACTACAAATTCACAAGGATCATACCCTTTGAGCTCAAACATGCAATATTCAAAGCAATTACACACATGCATGCACATATGGGTCTTCATTTCAACAAAACCAATTCAATTTTCTTATAATCAGCTAACTCATGTTCTTGGCCATTAATAAATCTTGAATTTACAATTTACAAACAAAAATCCATGAGTTTACTTACCCAAGAGTTCAATCTCTCAACTATAACAAAATCTTGGGCTTAATCTTGAAGTTCTCCAAATCTCGAGCCAAAATCACCCAAATTCTCTCTCTCTCTCTCTCTAACAGCCGGCCCTCTCTTTTCTTTTCTTAGAGTTTGATCAGCCTAAATCATCTAAGGGAGAGAAATGAGGTGTAATGCTAAAACATAACAAATCCCATTAAGTCAATATAATAAGAATAAAATAATTGGGCACCAATTCATCACTTAACTCAGCTTAATCTGGTCCGAATCAATTTTTCAATTAAATTTCACCGTAGGCTCTAAAAATTATGCCAATCACAATGGCGAAATCAATTCCGGGTTCTGTGGCCGATAAGGCCCTCAATTTAATTTCCAAAACAGATTATTCAAACAGATATTCCTACGGTGACAGATAGAATTTCAAAATTGCATATATTCACATAATGGCACATAAAATCATGCTAAACACATGATCATACTCAAATTAAGGACCAATTAGCATTCTACGGAACAGGGGTATCACAGTTGTACTCATTGCCTCACCCCAAAAGGATCTTGACAATTTAGCTTGTGAAAGCAAACACCTTGTTCTTTCCACAATGGTGTGGTTCATCCTCTCGGCAACGCCATTTTGTTGAGGAGTCTTCTTAACTGTCTTTTGGTGCCAAATACCTTGGCTGTGACAATACTCATCAAATGGCCCAATGTATTCACCACCATTGTTTGATCGGATGCACTTCAATTTCTGCCCTGTTTCTCTTTCAACCATGGCCTGAAAATGCTTAAATACTTCTAGAACTTGATCTTTAGTTTTTAGCAGAAAAGCTCAAACTTTCCTTGAATAATCATCAATGAAAGTAACAAAATAAAAGTGCACCACTATGTGTTTTAACTTTAAAGGACCACAAACATCCGAATGAATCAACTCCAAAACATTTTCTTTTTTAGAAACAACATTTTTCTGAAAAGAAACTCTATGTTGTTTACCCGCCAAACAATGAACACAAGTTTTAAGATGTGTACCTTTCAAATTGGGTAGAAGCTCTTTCTTGAACAAAACTGGTAACCCCTTTTCACTCATGTGTCCAAGTCGCTTGTGCCACAATTCAGTAGAAGTATCATCTTCAAGTGTATTGACAATACCTTTACAAATTTTTCCTTCCATCGAATAAAGTGTATGAGTCTTCTTGCACTTAGCCACCACCAAAGAACCCTTTGTGAGCTTCCATATTCCATCACCAAATTTGTTGTTGAAGCCTTCATCATCTAGCTTCCCAGTAGAGATCAAATTGAGGCAAATGTCGGGAACATGCCTCACATCTTTAAGCAACAACTTGCAGCCCAAATTTGTTTCCAAGCAAACATCACACATGCCAATAATCTTGGACAAACCTTCATTACCTATTCAAACAGAACCATAATCTCCTTCGGTGTAGGTAGTGAAGAAATCAACTCGAGAAGTCACTTGAAAAGAAGCACCGGAATCAATCACCCAATTGCTCTTTTGGCCCACAAAATTGATATAATCATCTTCACAAACGACCATGAGATCATCGGTAGTAACTGTCGTTGTGTCTTCTTGCTTCTTATCCACACTTTTATCACGCATTTTCTCCTTGTTCTTGAGCTTTCAGCATTCTCGCTTCATGTGCCCTTTCTCATGGCAATAATAGCACTCAATGTCTTTCTTTGAAAAAGAACCATCTTTTGATTTGTCACGGCTTTGATCACGGCCATGAGAAGTCTTACTCCTCCCCCTTGTTTTGCTTCGGCCTCTCACAACAAATGCTTCTGAATGAGAGGAACTCGCTGATTTTCTTCTAGTTTCTTCATTCAACAAGCTACTAGTGACTTGACCCATTGTGACAACTCCATCAGGTGTCGAATTACTAATCGTCACAACCAAAGTCTCCCAACTTTCAGGCAAAGAACTAAGTAGCATCAAAGCCTGCAACTCATCATCAAAAACAATTTTCATAGAAGCAAGTTGGTTAACAATACTCTTTATTTCATTCAGATGTTCCAGAATAGGGCTGCCCTCTTTATATTTTAAATTAACCAACTTACGAAACAAAAAAGCTTTATTTGTAGCTGATTTCCTATCATAAAGGCCTTCTAATTTTTTCCATAAATCATGTGCTGAAGTTTCAATAGCAATATGATGAAACACGCTGTCATCAATCCATTAACGGATAACACTAACGGCTTTTCGATTAAGCCTCTTCCATTCATCGTCTTTCATATCATCAAGTTTACTACTATCACCCTCAATTGGCCCATACAAATCTTTACAAAATAATAGATCCTCCATTTTAGTTTTCCAAGTTACCCAATTGCTTCCATTGAAGCTAGACATATGACCCACATTCCCCTCCATTGATTTACACAAATAAATAAACCCCAATAAACCGTAAACTCTGATACCAGTTGTTAGGAAAAATATGTGATTCCCCACAAGTAAATCAATCAATTGGAATAAAAACTAATGCGAAAAAATTAAATCAAAAGCAACACAAGAATTTTGCGTGGTTCCCTCAATGTGAGGTACGTCCACGGGATCGAAATCCGATTCCACTATCAACCAAATAAGTTTCCAAATTATTACAAATGAGACACGAATGGTCTCATAAACCATCCTTAGGTGAATTCCAAATAATCACAAATAAATAAAGAGGAAAGACTTCACCAAATAGATGAACAAAAATCTCCGAAACTAGAATTGAAGAAGATCCAAAATAACGAACCAAATCAGCCAAACACGCTGACAATTCTTCAAAGCATCCAATGATTGAAAATCAAGGACTTCTAAGCATGAGTCCGAAAAAGGCACCACCGACGGAAAAAACAATATTATGCCATTGCTGCCACTACTTTTCAGAAGACTGAGGCGTCGTTTGGGAAGGCAAACCCAGGCTAAATTAGCCACGTCGCGACAAAGTTGGCTAATTCAGCCACGTCCCGACAAAAATGCATTTCACGGATGTAAGAGAGGCTTAGTCGTGTAAATTTACCCAAATGCCCCGATAGGTTAAACTCTCCTCCATCTGCAGGACTCGCCTCAGCTTGAACCGAACACACACCCATTGCAAAGCAGAAGAGAAGAAGAACGGAGCTATTGGAGGCCATCGGACCGACCTTGGCAGAGGAAACCGCAACCGGAGAACGCATCGGCGGCGGCGAACAACAACCAAGTCTCTCAAACTCAAACCGATCTGCAGGTGATGATCTATGGCCTATCTGATTTCTGTTTTTCTTCTTCCTATCTGCATAGTTTAGGTTCATAACAGCCTCGGTTCATGGCCGATCTGTTGCTTCACGGTCGTGATTGGGTTGATTACACTTACATTACACACTGACGGGGCACCGATCTGTCTCTGTGAGAAATCTGGGTTTCTGGATCTGTTGTTATGTTCAAAATCTGTTCGGTAATCACAAAATTGGGGCAGATTTGTATATATACATATATATATATAATATATCTGTTCTGATTAAAATAATTGTTCTGATTTATGAAAATCAGCTCTGTTGATCTTATATATCTGTTCTGAATGACAAATTTGGGGCAGATTTATGAAGGCACCGTTGTTTAAACAATAAAGGAAATGCAGATCTTATATATATGTTCTGATTTACAAATCTGTTCTATTTTTTTTGTATCTGTTCGGTAATATTTTGAAATGCAGATCTTAAATTTTTTTTTTTTTTTTGATAAATAAGAAATGCTGTTCTATATCTGGATCTTATATCTGGATCTTATTTTGAATGTTGTTCTATATTTTGAAATGCAGATCTTATATCTGGATCTGTTTTTTTTTTCTGATTTACAAATCTGTTCTACATATCTGTTCGGTTATCACAAATTTGGGGCAGATTTGTTGTATTTTTTGTTCATAGTCAATGCTGAACCCTGAATTTTGGCTAATAGAAATGCTCAATTCCCATTTGTGAAATTTTTTTTAATTACATAAAAAATATAATTCCAACTCAATTTGGGAATTAGATATATTAACAACAAATTGTCAAAATATATATAACTTATAGTACAAAAAAAAAAAACAAAAATTGTCAACAATTAAGCAATATATTAAAAATATATTACCAAGATATTAAAAAAATATATGTGAAATGTATATTACAAATTTTGATTTAAAAAGTAAAGACTGTAAAAATTTTATTAGACATATATGACAAAATTTAATTATGAAAAACTATATCATAAATATATTCAAAAATGTTTTCAAAATATAAAAAAATATATATTGAAAATATATTACAAATTAGATGTATTAATTTGCGTATATTTTTTACTCAAGACGAAATGCTCAATTCTCATTTCTAAAAAATAAATTAATTACATAAAAAATATTTCCGAATTAAATTTGGGAAGGAAGGTAGATATATTATCTACATATATTAACAACAAATTACAAAATATATGAAATTTATATTAGAAATGTATTAAAAAAAACAGTTTATTAAAAATATATTAAAAAAATATTAGAAAGATATTAATAATGTATTAATATTATATATTACAAATTTAGAGTTAAAAAGTAAAGAGTGTAAAACTTTATTAAACAGATATGAAAAATTTAATTATGAAAAACTATATCATAAATATATTCAAAAATGTTTTCAAAATATAAAAAAAATATATTGAAAATATATTACAAATTAGATGTATTAATTTGCGTATAATTTTTACTCAAGACGAAATGCTCAATTCTCATTTCTAAAAAATAAATTAATTACATAAAAAATATTTTCGAACTAAATTTGGGAAGGAAGGTAGATATATTATCTACATATATTAACAACAAATTACAAAATATATGAAATTTATATTAGAAATGTATTAAAAAAATAGTTTATTAAAAATATATTAAAAAAATATTAGAAAGATATTAATAATGTATTAATATTATATATTACAAATTTAGAGTTAAAAAGTAAAGAGTGTAAAACTTTTATTAAACAGATATGACAAAATTTAATTATGAAAAACTATATCATAAATATATTCAAAAATGTTTTCAAAATATAAAAAAAAATATATTGAAAATATATTACAAATTAGATGTATTAATTTGCGTATATTTTTTACTCAAGACGAAATGCTCAATTCTCATTTCTAAAAAATAAATTAATTAGATAAAAAATATTTTCGAACTAAATTTGGGAAGGAAGGTAGATATATTATCTACATATATTAACAACAAATTACAAAATATATGAAATTTATATTAGAAATATATTAAAAAAACAGTTTATTAAAAATATTTTAAAAAATATTAGAAAGATATTAAATATATTAATATTATATATTACAAATTTAGAGTTAAAAAGTAAAGAGTGTAAAACTTTTATTAAACAGATATGACAAAATTTAATATATTACAAAGATATTAATATAAATATTACAATTTTTTATTTAAATAGTAAAGAGTGTCAAAAATATATTACAAACTAAATTTGGGAAGGAAGGTAAATATATTAAAAAGTTCTTAGAAATATATGACAAAATTGGGTTTATTAAAAAAAATATTAAAAATATATTAAAACGATGTTAAAGATTCATGTTGATTCACGTAAATTTAATTTATATTAAAGCGTAGCATGGCGTCGTTCACCTCTATTGCAACTTCCAGTACATGGCCACGACGAATGTGTGCCTGTGGACATGGCCCGTGTATTGTTAAGATTTCCAGGTCCACCAAAAATCCAGGGCGTTCCTACTTTGTCTGTCCCCGCCCTGTGGTGAGTGACCCAATCTTTATCGGTCATAACTTTATGAACATTAACAACCCATGAAACTAATAGTTCCATAATTTTCACTCATCAGCCCTGTGTCAGTTGGATTGGTTGGTGTGAAGAACGAAGGCAAGAGAACCAAGGCTATGCGTCACCCGGAGATGAAATTGCCATGCAATTGCGGGCTGATGTCATAGACATTCAACAATCCTTGCGTGTCCTTAAGACCATTGTGTATGTGCTCTGCATTGTCGTTGTCATTTTGTTCTGCCGTATGTAAGCACCGTTACCATGTTCTTAGTATGTACAAAGACGTTAGTATGTTGTCAGTATGTTCGTAGTACGTAGTTAGTATGTTTGTAGTATGTTTGTAGTATGTTGGTAGTATGTTGTCGCATATGGGAGCCGTAATACTAACTATCATATTTTTGTCCACTACTAACTTCCATGGAACCTGTGTACATACGTTAGTAATGTTCAATGGGTATATGCAAATTTAACTTTAGCATCATATGTCTCTGTTTGTTGTTATTAATGTGTCATGGCTTATGCGTGTGTATATAACAACCAAATTTGTGATGGTACTCTTTTGTAACCGTACATTAGTAATGGCTTCCACACGTACTTCGCCGCGTAACCACTCGAAAAGCAAAGGCGTTGTCAGTGACAAGTCAAGCAGTCTTGAAGAGACACAAACTCAGTTAAGCCACAAGGCCTCATGGGACAGTAACTCAGTCCGAGTTTTCCTCCAGTTGATTGCAAATGAGATTAGTAAAGGAAATCGGCCATTCTTAGTCCTCAGCCAGGCAGGGTACAAGTCGTTGTCAAGGAAATTTGAGAAAAAAACAGGAAAAAAACATGGACTGAAACAGTTGAAGAATAAGTACATGAGCTTGAAAAAAGAGTGGCAAGCGTGGACAAAGTTGATGGATTCAAGCAAGGGAGTGTCCGGGATAGGCTTTGACTATGACACCGGTTTGTTTCAGGCACCTGACGAGTGGTGGGACAAGATGGAATCAGTAAGTACATGTACAAACAAGTTTCATATTTGTCATTTACCAGTACATTTTTTACTTCTTCATTTAACTTCAATATAATTTATTTATATGAAATATAACGTCTGCCTCTTTCATACATCTATATTTCTGCAGATCAACAAGGCGTGTGCGAAGTTCAGGAAAAAAACTTTGGAACACCGTGATTTGATGGAGACGGTTTTCATGGGGGCATCAGCTACTGGGAAGCACCATTGGACCCCGGGAGAGAACCTTCCTGAAGCTGCTGAGGACTCATCTGATTCAGTGCGTAGTTTGGGAGCCCAGCCATTTGCTGATCCGATACCCGCAGGAGTACAGGACGTGGATTCTGATTCTTCACTGGAGCATGTTCCGATTGAAAAGGCAAAACGGAGAAAGACGCCATCAACAAGTGTTTCAAAGTCGAAGAAGGCAACAAGTGGTGCGTCCGTTATTGCGGAAAGCATGAACAGAATGACAGATGTGGTGCGTTCGAAGAATCAGCAGGTCACGGTGAGGCACCTCACAGGCAACGAATCGCTCTACACTATTTCCGAGTGCATGCATAAACTGAGCAGTATTCCATCCCTGATTGGTACGCCGTTATTCCACTTCGCCTCCACACTTATGGATAACGCCGATTACCGGGAGGTCATGATGTGCCAGCCTGATGATGACCACATCATTGGATGGCTTACACAGAAGCAGCTCCAGTGTACTGCGTCGGCGCCTTTTGCAAACCTGTTTGGGGGTCGCCGGATGTGATGTATCGGTGTTATGAGTGTTGAAGATGCATGTCCTTGTCTTCCTTTTTAAAACTTTGACTTATGGTATTGTTGGCAATGTACTAAAACAGGATGGTGGTGTGTGCATGTTTGCATTCTGTCGTTTTTTTTTTTTTTTTCTTGCTAGCTACGGGCAGCAACAAGTTTTAGGTAAGTGCATGGGTTGACGGACCGGAAGCATGGTTGTGCTTCGTTTTTGGGAAATGAATGGGATGTTTATGTTTTAATATTTTGTGTCGCTACGTTTAAGACAGGGAATTACGTTTTACTTGCACGCTTTTGAATGCCTATATGTCGCAAGTTCATTTGTTAGTTTAGTTTGCTGGCTAGTTTTGTGGTTGTTACCACCATGGCCCCCCTGTAAAGCATAAGTTGAACAGCTTCTTTTTTTTGTGCAATTCATATGATCATGCGTTCCAAATGACATTGGTGACGGCATTGCTTTCATTAAAAACAATGTCGGCATTTTATAATTGCAGAATTCAATATATTAAAAAGTCAATGAATCACGTGCCAACTGATTGAAAGGCTGCCACTTTTGTAGGTTTTGCATCAACGAAGACGCGATGAATCCCTGCGATGGAAGCAACCATGCTGAAATAATGGAAATGCTTAATCAAATGGCGGTCCAGGTGCAACAAGAACAGAACTGCACATTTCTACAAGCATGCCAGTTGGCGACAGAATGGTACGAAAAACACATGAATAAAACGCCGTGTCGCACTTCTATACTAACCGGGAATGCATGGATATGCGAACTATACGCGGGGCATATGGGTCGATTTGAGGAAAATGTTTGCATGCCGAAGGAAGTTTTTTCCGCATTGTGTGAGACATTAGTAAATGATTTTGGGTTACAAGTCCCGCAACGTCCACATGGCTTAGCTGTTGAAGAAAGCGTTGCGATGTTTATCCATGTCTTGAAAGGGAAGCAAAATCGGGAAATCCAGGAACGGTTCCAACATTCCGGGGAGACTGTGTCGAGGCACGTGCATAACGTATTAAATTCCATGAAACAGTTCACTGTTGTTCATTGCCGGCCCACATACAGTCAGCATCGTATACATCCATACGTGCGGTCTAGACGGAAATACCTACCGTTCAAGGTACTTCTGAAGAACGTGATTGACATATAAATTAAGACAATATATGCTGTTTTTGTTGTTAACTGCACGTGACGCTTGGAAAAAACGAAACACTTGTTACAAATTTACGCAACAAAACAATTTATCCATGTTTGCAGGACTGCATTGGCGCAATAGACGGAACACATGTCAGTGCATGGGTTACGGGGCCAGATGCGGCAACATATTTCGGTAGGAAATACTGTCACACGCAAAATATAATGGCCGCTGTCGATTTTGACATGTGTTTCATATTCATTTCTTGCGGATGGGAAGGAAGTATGCATGATAGTCGCATATTCAACGAGATACTAACAAATGACAATGTCCCCTTCCCACATCCTGACGAAGGTAACACATGGTCCTGTTATTAGATTTAATAACAAATAATTTTTTCCTGAGAAAGCGTTATATGAAAATGACGCAGAATGTTCGTTTTTGTGTCATACATTGTTGTCATATCTGCAGGCAAATATTATCTTGTCGATTCTGGCTATCCAAACCGGATTGGTTACTTAGCACCATTCAAAGGCCACCGTTACCACCAACAAGAATTCCGACGTATTGCACGGAACGCGATGGCAAACACGCCAAGGGAATTATTTAACAAAGTGCACTCGTCCTTACGCAGTGTGGTGGAACGCACTTTCGGTGCCTGGAAACAGCGATGGGGGTTTATTCGAGACATGCCTCGGTATGACTTTGCAAATGTGCAAGTTCAGTTAGTAGGTGCGTCAATGGCATTACATAATTATATACGGCGAAACACAGGTAACCCAACAACTGTTCAGCCAATCTGTGACGAGGAAGAGGCTATGGCAATAGTAAATGCCATACCAGAAGTTGAACATGACGAGGATGGTTTAATGGTTGGAGATGAGGACCCCCATATGGCATTGGTCCGCCTTCACATACGCGACAAATTATGTTACATGCGTAATAACGGAATGTTAGGAAATATATAGTAGTCGAAATAATTTTCGTATGGTTGTCACATAATGACACACGTGGAACAGACTGTATTCAAATATATTATCATGTACAATATGTATGAGTTTTCCACGGGAATGTAACCCCTTCCAGTTGCTGACGTGCCTAATTTTGAAAAACAACAATCCATACGAATTTTGCTTTTGGAAAAACAAAAAAAAGGTGAAACAAATAAAAACAAATGAAAAAGAAAAATAATACACAAATTGTCATGTGTGACGTAAATTACAAATAAATGAAACACATAAATATATTAAAAAAAAATTGATTGTATACCAATTAAAAAAAAAAGACATACTTAAAAATAAAAATCCAAGACAAAAAAAAAAAAACATAGTTAAAAAAAAACATACTTATAGTAAAAAAAAAAAACAATAAAAAGACAAAAACATAAATTCCCAAATAAAAATCGAAAAATTTAAGCACAATACGCCAAATCCAAACCCAAAATAAAAAAAAAGTAACAGGAAAAAAAATTAAACAAAATACGAAAAATCCAAGCGCAAAATTAAGAAAAATTCAAAGAAAAAAAAAATTAGCGCAAAATCTGACAAATCTATTCAAAAAAAAAAAAACACATAAAAAATCAAAAATTTGGATTTGCAAAATTCGGGAGATCGACACCCAATATACAAAAAAAAAAAAAAAAGCCAAATTCAAACCCCAAAAAAAAAATTAAAAAAATAAAATTAGCAAAATAGGCGAAATCGAAACCTAACATAAAAAAATTAAAATAAAAAATAACCAAAATATGCCAAATCAAAAAAAAAAAAAAAATTTAAGCAAAAAGCAAAAATTGTAAAAAAAAATACCAAAAAAAAAAAATTTTCAGCAAAAAGCCAAAATTGAAAAAAAAAAAAAAAAAAAAAAAAAAAAAAAAAGGGAAAATATGCCAAATTCCAAACAGTTTATTAAAAAATTAAAAAAAAAATGGACAAGGGCAATTTGGTCATTTAACAGGATGACACCTCACCAAAAAGTCAAAAAGCCAAAAAAGTCAAAAAGCCCTTCCCAAACTAAGCCTTTTAGCCCCAGGTTAAAATAGTCAAAAAAGTCAAAAAGCCAAAAAATCAACTCACTTCCCAAACGGGGGCTGAATAATAAGGCAGCCGAATATCACCTTTTTTTTCTTCTTAGGAAAAATCAATACCAAATATATATATATATATATATATATATAGTTGAGTATTGGGTTTTGTAATCAAACCTTAATTATTATCAAATTGAATTGGATCTTTAAAAAATAGATATAATATATTAAAATATATTATATCTAAACCAAACCAAATTAAAATTCTTTAATAAATCAATTGGGTCTCAAACTCCACTAAGGAGATATCCCAACATCAAACGCATTGCTGTGGTCCATGAACCACTTCATTTTCCCTAACTTTCCAAATCATATTGTTAAAGTTTCCAACTATGAAAAATATACTTATAGTAAATATGATGTTGACGATAATGGTATAGAAAATGTTGACAAAATGATGATACTTGTGAAGTGTCGACATTGTTTCTCCAATGGTGAATGAGAACGAGTCTATGACACTGCAAGAACATATATATCAATATATATATATATGGAAATATAGAGAGGAGGAGGACCATCAATTTCTAGGTCCATGTTTCATCACGTCATTGAAATGTTCTAAACTTAAATTTTACTACCTTTCAAAATGTGGGTAAGAATCAATCAATGACCCTAGAGCATACATATCATTGTTTCGGAATTTTATCAAAATAGTCCATTATTCTAAGACGACCTAAACCAGTCGATGTCGATCAGATAATGAATGAGATTCTATAATTGTAGTATATTTGTTATTGAATAAAAAAATGTTATAATATTTAACGTGGCAGATTGTCACTTGATCATCTCAACCAAAAAATATAAAATAAAATAGTTTGCTTGGTGAATCATGTCCGCATAATTTCATTACATTTGTTTTAAAAAAGTAATATTTTATTTTTAAAATATATATATAGGATGAAAAAATGAGGTTACATTTATTTGTTCAAATATATATTTTTTGATATTATGATTGAAATATTAATGTTTACAAAATGAATGATTCGGATGATTGAAACATGGCCTATATTAAGCCTCATGGGCCTAGCTATTTCTCTCAAATCTGAACTTGAGAGAACTATTTGCTCTTCTAGGGCCATCAATATATATCATCAATGAAAAAAATTAAATCGATTTGATAATTATATAATTTTTATTTTATTTTATTGGGTTTGTCTCCAAAAAAATTGACAAGAAGTTGAAAATAAACCATCCATTTTTTTGAAGCAAATATGATAAAATAAAAATATTACGGTTGTCGAATCAACCTAATTTTTTAATGAATAATATATACAAAAATCTTACAAAATAAATAATTCAAATTATCGAAATAAAATATATAGGATCAATTATAGATACACTACTTGAGATTTGTTTAAAATACAGATTATCCCCTGTGACTTGAAAATTACACTATACCCCTTCAAATTTCTAATGGCATAACAAATGACAATTTTTATTAATAATTATTAAGTCAATTAATAATTTTTAATAATATCAAAAACATATTTCAATTAACAATTCTATTAATTTTCTTATTGTATAAAAAAGTAATTAGAATTTTTTTTTATCAATTTTATTAAATAAATTTTTTTAATAAGATGATATTTATAATTTTTAAAACAATAAAAAGTAATTCCTATTTTAGTAAACTTAGGACATATTAATATTTATGTATATAATAGCCCCTGAGACTCAAAATTTTAGTTTAAATTCCTAACACATACATAAAAGTTTTTATCTCATTTTTTATCTCATTTTGAGTCTCAGGGGCTATTATATACATAAATTTGGGTTGAAGCTTCAACCCAAATTTTTTATCTCATTTTTTCCACTAAAAACAAAAGTTTTACAAAACCAAAAAAAACACATCCAAACAAAATATCACATCCAACCCCATAATCATTTCACTTTTTCTCTCACAAACATCACATCCAATCACATAAAAACCCAACTATATTTCCAAACACTAAAAATTTTTTATCTCATAAAAACCTACATCTCCTAAAATCTACATAAAAACTCACTTCCCAAACACCCACATAATGAGTTGGTCTCAGAGTTTCTCTCTCTTCTTGCATAAAGTTTTCGTACTGTGTTCTTTGTTTTTTTTGGCCAGAACTGAATCATTTATAACAAATTATGGTGCATTGGGTGTTTTCGGAAGTGTCCTTTTTGTTTTGTTTTTTTGACTTATTTTTATTTTATTTTATTTTATTTTTAATTTTTCAAAAAGTTTAAGATTTCTAAATTCAGTTCGACAAGATGAATCACAAAATTATAATTTTTTAAAAAATTCAAAAAAAATGAAAAAGACAAAAATAAGTCATCTTTTTTGTTTTATTTTCATCTTTAATGATTTTTCTGGAAATTTTCAAAAAAATATATTTTTTAGATTCATCTCAATAAGACAGACCGAAAAAGTAAAAAATTGACATAATTTTAGAAAAAAATGCTAAAAAAAAAATGGCTTTTTGTTTTTTTGGCTGCCAAAATGGGTCTAATTGCAGTTGCTGGATTCATTTATGGGGTAGGACGGTTTTATTTCATCCCTTTTTTTTTTTAACAGACTTTTATTTCATCGTTTGAAATTGTTTTTTAATAATTAGATATCTGGGCTGTGTATCTCGATTAATTTTAAGAATCTGAAATTAATGGCCAAATAAATTTCTAGTAGCTCATTAGATAACTTAAACTCGGACCCTTAAATCTTACGGAACCGATTGGTAGCTCGAAACCATTTCGAGCCAAACGGCTCGAATTTCAGCAGAGGAGGGGAAGGGGAGGGGAGGGGAGGGGAGGGGGGAGGGTGAGGGGGACTGGAGGGCCCCCTAAAAAATGGAGGAAGAAGACGGAGGAAGAAGAAGACGGAGGGGTTGCGACGAGCTCGGCGATCTCGGCGGGGCTGCGACGAGCTCGGCGGAGGCGACGGAGGCTGCGACGAGCTCTGCTGGGCCGACGAGACGATCGGAGCTGGGCATCGGCGAGACGATCGGAGCTGGGCGACGAGACGATCGGCGGCGACGATCGGAGCTGGGCATCGGCGTCTTCTCCCTCTCCCTCTCTTTCTCTCCCTCTCGTTCTCTCTCTCTCTCCTCTGTTGAAGTCGACGAAGAAGACGAAAGAAAAGGAAGAAAAGAAAAAAAAAAAAAAAATAGACAGCCCAAAACGACGTCGTTTTGGGCTGTCGAGCCAAAACGACGTCGTTTTAGGACATTCGAGCCAAAATCGAGCCGTGATTTTTCGAGCTACCACGCATTTTCCTAAATCTTATTATCAAGCTTTACAGCTCCGCCAACCACTGGAGATTAGCCTGTGAAATTGTGAAATGTGCGTTGGGTAATTAATTATTCATTAGTTTAATATTCTAAGTTAATTATGTGATGAAATATTTTATGTAAAACATTTTGGGTCAATTACACTGAAGTGTAATTTTTCAAAAATAATTACATATAGGTAGAATTATGTGAGTTTTTTATTAGTTTAATATTTTGGGTTAATTATGTGAGTTTTTTTTTTTTTTTGGTGAATTTTTTTAATATTTTACCTAAATTTTTTCACTTTCTAAATACACTTAATAGATACACTTAAAAATTATAATATTATTAAAAAATCACTAAAATATAAAAAAATTAGTACATTTTCTTATTTTTATGTATTTATTAATTTTTATATTTTTTTATAAATATTTTATTTTTTAAGTACATCTAAAAAATAAAAAATTTCAAAAATAATTTTCAAAAAATAAATAAAACCAACCAATTTTTTTGTAATCCTCCCCCCCCCCCAACCAAAAAAAAAAGTTTTTGATTTTTTAATTTTTTTTAAGTTATATTATTCATTTCTTTTTTTTTATATAATTTTAAAAATAAAAAAATAAAAAGAGTTGATTTTTTACCTACCTCAGTTGCAAAGTTTACGGTGCATGACGTGTATTTCATTACTGCCTCTGACGGAAGTCGAATTGACCCAAGAAGAAACTTCCAAATTGTTTTGGGAAGTGTAAAAATAATTAATTTTATTTACTTATTATGAAAAAAAGAGTAATGCTAAAAATTTTAAAAATTTTATTAAAATTTTTATCAAATATTTCACATGGGTATGAAATTCAGATAATGTGAGTATCCTACACCCATAAAGATATTTGGTAGAACTTTTATTTAGTGATAAGAAAATTTAATAATATATTTGTATAGCATTTAAATTAATATTTACATTAAAAAAATCATTGAAACCTTGACGGAATTAGGATAACATATTGCATATGAACAAGGGAATTCATTTGTTTCACATAATGGACTAAAATGGAAAAAAAAATTTAAATTAATTCATTTAAATTAATATTAATAACACATTGTACGGTGCTATTACATCAATAAAGTTTTCTTTTTTGCCGATCCAAAAAAAAAAAAAAAATTGAACAAAATAATATCACCTTAAAAAGGGAAAATGTTCAAGCTTACAATGATTGACTTACAAGGTACAATAAAGGGGTACAAATTAAAATATATAGTATGCTTCAACATAGGATTGCAATCTTAATTCTATTTGCCACACTTTTAGTACACAGAAGTCAACCACAAAAAAATAAATAAATAAAAATAAAAAATATGCTATGCAGAACTTACATCAGTTCTTTTAAAAATATAAAAACTAATCATAGAATTAGACACAATAACCTTATCCAAGAAAACCATAGCAAGCACTAGTCTAATTTGGGGAGTAACTTTGGGATAGACTTGATGAAGAATCCTAAAAACAAAGGCACAAGCACTGCAGTTGGATTCCCCAAAAGACAAGCAGCTATTGTGCTAATGAGTATGCTTATTGTCGACCAAATATTGTTACCACCACTCCCACCATTTCTGTTCTTGGTTTCCACAGGCTTCAAATCCATTTTTTCAAGTGCCATAGCGAAATCATCAGTACTTCCATCGATATCACCATTCATCCAAGCTTCGTGCACCATTTGAGTTATGCAATACACATGAAAATTATACTTCTTGCATGTAGAAACATAAGAGCATCCCGGATTGCGAGTTTTGGTACCCAAAGGTGTTTTCTGGTTGCACCTCTTGCACTTAGATGATGATGAGACCTTGTTGTGAAGAATGAAATCCATGCCACTGATGCATAAGTTGGCTTTTAGGTTGCTACAACACGGGTGTAAAGCTAAGTTTCTTGCATCGCAAGCATAGAAATAGCCTTCTATATAGTTCCCACATGCATCACAAGACCTGTGTTTTGTTTATTGATCGGCCAAAAAAAAGGTAATATCTTACTAATGATACTAAAACATTACAAAAGGGAGGAAATTTACAAAATATCTAATGACTCCATATGAAGTTGTGCTATAATAGATTGGTAATAAGTACTTAGTCGAGTCGAGATTTTCATTTATGGAAGATTTTTACTCACCTAAGTACTTAGGTACCAAAAGACTGTGTGAGGGGGAAAAAAAAACTCGATTAAACACAAAGAAGAAACGGTTAAAGTTGAGCAATAAATAAATTCATATTAAGAAATGCTAGAGATCAGTAACTCAGACACAAAAAATAAATATATAAACACAAAATTTCAACAATACCTTGAGTGTGTCGAGGATGGTTGACGACAAAATTCAAAGATGGATCTTGGGAAAATCTCAGGGGAAATGGAATGTTCAGGAGACATGCACTCCTCGTGTAGCTCATAGTCACAGTGCTCACATCTGTATCCTGATCCAAACCCTTTCTGTTTGCATCCATCGCATGTGAATCGTTTGTTGTAGCTTTTCTTCTCAAGCTTATAGCCATGCTTTGGGCAGCAGCCTTGAGTTTTCTTCACAAATGATTTGTCAATTTCAAGAGCTTCAAGGGCCATCCCATGAAACAAAACAAAAAAAAAATTCAAAGTTAAATTAAATTCAAATTACACAATCATATTTTCTAGGTAAAATTATGGGTATTTAATGTTTTTGAATGAGAAATGCTATGTCACTTTTTTTTGGGCGACCAGTGCCTTCTTTAGAATTAACAAAATAATAAAAGTAACTAATATCTTGTATATAAAACGGTAAAAGAAATTGGAGATATATATGATACTCTTCAATGGAGATATCATATGTTGCATACCAAGAACAAGTTATAATAAGTTATGGGTGTCAATAAATCACAAAGACAGAGAAAATAAATTAAAATTTATATCTAAATTCTAAACATACATGCGTATATATATAAGCATATAAACAAATGGAAAATCTTGATGTTACCTGGCTGCTGAACTACCATACATCGGTCATGAGTTTCTGAAACTGGATTTTGTAACACAATTTGCATTTCCTGGTTCTTGATTGGCGAGGTTTGCTCAAAGAGCTTAAACGCTTTTTTTTGCTCTTCGAGCTTCTTTATGACTTTCTTTGGATCTCCGATAATTAAAATGGTCACCTTTTTTTCTTCATCATCTACATCTATTGATTTCACTCCAAGAATTTTTCGATATCCCTCCAACTTGCCCTGGCATCCGGAGCAGTCGCAGTGGATAGCCATCTTGATAACATAAGTCTTCATATCATCAACCTTCGAGTATGCTATTTGAGACTCAGAATAGCTAGGTTTTCACAAAGAAATCCACCGAAAAGTATAATAATTAATGAAAAAACCACAGTAATTTAAATAAAAACTTAGTTTACTAGGAACATATAAACAAAAAACAAAATACATACACATAGAATGAAATTTTACAGAATTTGACGTATCTCCTAAAAAATTCTTCTCCCATATTTTGTACCTAATTTTCTGATCGATTGTTGTATTTTTAAAATTATTGCGAAAACGTAAGTGTTGAAAACATAGGATTTGTATTCTTACCTTGATAGGAGAGTAGCCTAATCGAAAATGGCAAAAAAGAGGACTCAGGCTTAATCTCTGTGTCTGTGCTGCATATGGCAAAACTGTAGGCTTTTTGTGTCTTTTAAAGCAACGTTTAGGGTTAGTTTTGTCTTTCGGCATGTAAACAGTGAAGCTTCATGGGAAACTGTACCTTAACGTACAATACTAGGAGAGGCAAGGCGGTGAGCCTCGACAATTCGTCTCTCTTTCTTCTTTTTTATTTTTTTATTATTTGTCGGTTTGATTTGGTTGTTTTTTTTTGTTTTTTTTTTGTTTTTATTATTTTTGTTTGAAAGGGTTGTTATATGTATAGGTGTGTCAAAAAATTAGATTTCTCGCATCAATTTAGCGTGAATTGGATTAGTTAAGTGATAAAATTTATTGATCAATTAGGCTGATTGGTTAAATTTATTTAGGAGGGACTCGTACAAAATTATATCAAATTAACAAATTTTAACTAGTAGTTTTATTGATCATTCAATTTTATCATACAATTAGTCTAATCTAATTTGGTCAACTTATAAAATCACATAATTTTTTTGACACACCTCTACACATAACTACCCTTTCAAAAAAAAAAAAAACAAACCATCACACGGCAACAAATAAAAAAAAAAATCAAAAAGAAAGAAAAAGGAAGTCGAGGCATCCCAGCCTCACAATTGGAAACATTTCCCTTCCAGGTCTATTCATTCAACTAATAATTTTCTTCCCCTTAACAAACACGCAAAATGGGCGGTTAGAGAAAGAGAGTGGATATTCCAGTGGAAAATGAAATATGGAATTGATGGTTATTTTGGTAACACGATTAAGAATTAATTTTTTAATTTTTAACCTTTTTTTAATTTTTTTTAAAATGTCAAAAAAAAAAGAAAAAAGGCTGCGACCCCCACGGACTGCGACCCCCACGACCCCCACGACCCCTTTGATTTTTCATTGGTCAAAACTGTTTTTTTTTTTTTTTTTTTTTTCTTTTCCCCCCACTCACCAACCCCCACGTGTCTGTGGGGGTGGAGGGGGTGAGTGGGGGAGGGGGTCTGTATCATCAGTCAAAAAAAAATTTTAAAAAAAAATCACTTTTTAACTTACTTGTCAAAATAGGCCAATGTCTTCGTATGTCGTTACATAATTGAATCAAAATTTTAAAATTGTTGATTTCAGATGTCTATTTTATATTTTTTTAAATGATAAAGATTTTTATTTTTTTTATTAATTTTAAATTTGAGCCATTAATTTTTGGAAAATTTATTGGAAAGTCCTATTTTGGGAATTTCTGTGCCATTTGGCCCTACGTTTTAAATGGTTGATTGAAGAGTCCATATTAGGTGTACTGTGACCGGTAAGTCATTTTTCAAAAGTGGATGGATATTGGTTAGACAAATATACCCTCATTAGTTAATTGGGAATTTTTTTTTTTTTTTTTAGAATGTGTGACAAGTATGGTATGAATACAAAATACATACACAATTTATTTCTAATCTCTCCTTCTAAAACAGAACACAAAATACATACACAAAACAGAATTTTACAGAATTTATTTATAATCTCTCCTAAAAAATTCTTCCCTATGTTCTGTATCTAATTTTCTGATCGATTGCTGTATTTCTAAAATTATTGCGAAAACATGAGTATTGAAAAAATGGGATTTGTAGTCTTACCTAGATAGAACAGTAGCCTAATGAAAAATAGAAGGTTTTTTTTTTTTGATACCCAGAATACTCTTAAAGTAGGACCCTTAGGATCCACCCTTACAAACCAAACTGGAGGGAGCTAGCCGATCTACCTAAACCGTCAAACTTTCACTTAAGTAGTAAGAAATTCGAACCCTGATCAATAAAGAGATAAGTATACCCCCTTACCAACTAGGATGCCCTTCGCTGCAAAATGGAAGGTTTTGACAGTTTGAAATGGCGAAAAGGACAGGCTCAATCTCTGTGTGTCTGCTGAATATGGCAAAAAGTGGCTTGGTGTCTTATAGCATCATCTTTGGGTAAGTTACTTACCCAGAAAGAAAGTGAAGCTTCATGGGAAACTGTACCTTAACATACTAGGTTGCTTCCTAGAATAAGGTCAAGTTTGACATACTTCAAATAATTCATCTTTTTATCTTTTTATTTTTTTCCATCATATCACCTCTCTATTTTTCTGCACATCTTTTCATAAAAAGATAAAAAGTACACTTATTTAGGTCATCCCAAACAATCCCTAAGAAAAAGTCTTTGTTTGTTTAGCAATAGTTGGTGACCTGAAACTATGTAACTCGAATGATTTGAAACATTTAAAATGACGTCGTTTTGAGTATAAAACGATGTCGTTTTGTCATTTTCGAACTATTCGAACCTCATATTTTCGAGTCACCAAATATTTTTCTTGTTTGTTTGAGTGTGTGTTTTCATTTAGGTGCTGTTTGGCAAACTTGATTTATTAGTTTTTTTGACTTTTTTCACCTAAGACTTTTTTGTTCGTTTGGTTTTCTTATTTTGCTTTTTTAGCTTTTTTGCATTGGAATGACAAAATTACCCTCCACTTAGAAATGATGTTTTTTTGACTTTTTGTTTGTATATAGATTAATTTGATAATTTTACATCAAAAGTCAAGTGTTTTATTATTTTGTGACTTTTTTTTTATCCTTATGTACTTATTTAGTCCTAATATATTTACCAGTTTTGATTGAGCCCCCGAAATCAGGGGGCCCGAATCCCCCGAATATCCATAACAGGTGAAAAAAAAAAAAAGAAAAGAAAAAAGAAAAAAAAAAAAAAAACAGTTTCCATAAAAGGAAATTAGGGGGATTAGGGGGACTTTTTTTTGAGGTCCAAAACATTTTTCTATATTTACCAAACCAAGGCTTAATAGTCAGGGGATAACGTCATCATCGTACTTTTATCTTTTTCATATCACTTTATTAGATTTTAATTTGAACGGGTGCAAATGACATGAATTGTCTATTACATAAATTTTATAATAAATGTTATTCACACAAAAAAAAAAAAAAATTGAGTTTTATTAAAAAATTATAAACTTAAGGAAAAAAAAAATCACATCTTATTTTAAAAAATAAATGATAATTATAAACTTAAACTATTTATTTTATAAAATAAAATATTTTTTTCCCTATGTTTATATTTTTTTGATGAAACTCATTTTTTATATGGATTATTACGAAATTTACGAAATAAACGGTTTAGATCATCGGTGTAGGTCCGAATTGGGATTTATAAGAAAAGTATGGAAAGGTATGGATAGATGAAAGTACGGAGGGGAGCCTATCCCGAAGGTCAATTGTTAGTTATTATATTAATATCCATGGAAGTTAACCTTTCCACCCATGCAAAGCGCCAAGTAATTACCTCATTATTTAAGCTCCCTCTAGAGATACATGACCTCTCTCTTGAGACTGGCCTCGTTTGGGAACAGACTATTTTAGTAATTTTTTGACTTTTTACGAAAAGATGTGCAGAAAAGTAGAGAGGTGATGTGACAACTTTTAGTAACTTTTTGACTTTTTGGCTAAAATAGCCACTCTCCAAACGAGGCAGCCTTTAAAAGAGTTATGATGGTTAATTAGGTTGGGCCTAGTTGATTAAATTCTCTGTTTGTTTGATTTGTTTCACTAATTTCACATATATATATATTTTTTTAAATACATTTAAAATAAATTTGATATACAAGCAATAATCTGATACACGTGTTATTATTTTTCAATTATTAATTGACGGAGAAGGAAGTAGCTAGGGAAGAACTATTATAGACTCTGAGATAAGATTATTTTATATTTTACATTTGTGACTCAAAATATTTTATTCTAAGATATTTTTATTCTGTATATGTTTTATTATTCAGCCCCGCTGCAGACCCTCAGTGGGGGTCGCACCCCCAGTGAGGTGGTGAGCCCCCACTGGCCGAAACTTAAAAAAAAAAAAAAAAAAAAAAAACAGTTTTTTTTTTAAACCAATCCCAACGCGCCACCTCACTGGGAGTCGACCCGCAGTGGGGTCTGAAGCATTAATCTTTATTATTTTGTTCTAGGGTGGAACAAATTATTTTGATCCAAAACTTTCGTCTCAAAATGATTAAATTATGCTTCTCGAGATGACTTTTCCATCCTTACTATATTCAGTGTTGAAACCAAAATTCTTATTTAAAGAGGGCCAATGTGAGTGTTAAAAAAAAAATGTCAGTGCTGTTTTTGATCCCATAATGGGAAAAAGAAAAAGGAAAAAGAAAGTCTTTGTTTTGATTTGAAGTCTTTCGTTTTTGTTTTGTTTTGTTTTGATTTTTGTTTTTTGTTTTCTGTTTTTTGTTTTTTTTCTATTTTTATAGGTCTTGCTAATAAATATATCTAAACACAAAAAAAATAAATAAATACAAAATACAAAATATTGTTCACTAATATCATTTTTTTTTTTTTGACATTTTTATCAAATTTTAAATACTTTTTATATAAATTTTAATATTAAAAAATAACCTTAAGGCACTTGATCGTATTTGTCAATTATTAATTCACAGAAGGAGGTAGCTAGGGTAAAACTATTTTAGACTGAGATAAAATTATTTTGCATTTAGTTCACATTTTGTGACTTGAAATAATTTATTCTATAGGGTTTTTTTATTCTATTTATGTCTATGTGTTATTATTTTGTTTCAAGGCGTAACAAACTATTTCGATCTACTTTCGTCTCAAAATGACTAGATTATGCTTCTCTGAAATGTCTTTTCCATCCTAATTATACTCAGTGATGAAGCCAATTTTTTTATTCAATTTAAATGTAGAAAAAAAAAATAAAAGAGTTAAATTTTGAAAATGATAATTTCTTATATAAATGTTATAAAAAAAATTAACAAGAAAATCATAGAATTATATGACTATATAATTTTTTAACGAGGATCTTAATGTAAAATTTTTTAGTTTGTCATTTTAAGTCATTTTATTGATTGATATAATTTATATAATAAAAAAAAAATCAACTTGTATGAATTTTATAATCAAAGAAATAATAAATAGCTTTACAAATCAAATCAATATAGTTAATATCATTATATAATATACGGAATAGTAGAAAATTATTTTTTAATTATGTCATTAATATTGTAAAAATACTAATGAAATAAAGAATCAATAAAAGAATTTTTTAAATTTTACAGAATCATTCTATATACATGATAGAAATTCTCATAAACTATAAGGGTAGTAGTAAAATTTCAAAAAAATTAAAAGGGGTCATGGCCCCATTGGCCCTCCCTTTCTTTAGTCACTGGTTATGCTCTTGTAAATCAAACAATGCTTAAAAGTTATACTTTTTTTGTTTTTTTTTGGGATCGGCAAAAGAAAATCTTTATTGATGGGAACATACAAAGTATGATAGAATACATCAATAAAGAGGAGGTTGGAGCTAGCTAAAGCTCCAAGCTCTAGTTGGAGAGAGACCAACAAGCAAAGAAAAAACAAAAAAGGCAACCAACAAAGCAACCACTAGATGCAGGCCATTCATGAGCTTAGCACAACATAATAGCTTCCACTTGTACCACCACCAGCAGACTACCAACAGAATAGATCAGCAGATAACTTAACAGATTAGTTCAGCTTCTTAGCCACTAACAACATACTACCAACATATTAGATCAACAAACACATCCTCTCAACAGATTAGATCAACCAAACAGAACATCATAGCAGAATCACCCCTGCAGTGTAGATTAAGACAGAAAACAACACAGAGACAGAAAGCAGCAACTGCAGAAAATGCCCACAAAACTGAAAAATACTGCTAATGCTCCACAACATAGAGATAGAATACTTCTAAACTCAATAGCAAAGCTTGATTTGTCTCCAATTGAGAACCACATCCTCGACTGAGAAGGGGAAGTCCTTAAGAGAAGCTTTGAGCCAAAGAGCTAATCTGATCTTTATTAGTTCCCACAAATCTGCAGAATTAGAAAAAAGCATCTCTAAAAATACACTCATTCCTATGCTTCCAAAGAGACCAAAGAATTACCAATGGAATTGCTCCCAAATTTTTTTTGAGTGGACGCTTAAATTTACCACCCTTCCACCAATTAAACAGGCCTGCCACAAATTGTGGAATACACCAATGAAGCCCCCAGTCATATAACACAGATGAGCAAATGGTCCAAGAGAAATGGCAATGAAGCAGAACATGAGAAGCAGATTCAGGAGCCATTTTGCAGAAAATACATAAAGGAGAAACATTACTACCAAGAATGCCAATATTGAGCAGAAAAACAGTTGTTTTGATTCTATTTTTCCATGCTAACCATCTATAAAAATGAACTTTGGAAGGTAAGATATTGCTCCAAACGAACTTGGTAATGATGAGATGAGGCCCAATGAGAGAATTACAAAGAGAGTATAAAGAAGACACGGAGAAATCACTAGAACCTGAGGCTGCAGAGGACCACACCAGGCTGTCAACACTGTTAAGGCTCAAGGGAGGAGTAGAGGATAACAATAAAATCAACGTAGCTTCAACAGCCACTTCCCAGGCATATAGGACTCTTCTATAGGGAAAGTTCCATGCAGTAGTGCTGGTTTTCCTGGCATAAAATTGTTGAAGAGGTCCATTTTTATCAGCAAACAGGTTGAAAAGAGAAGGAAACTCATCCTTGAGATAGGCAGATCCACACCACTTATCATGCCAAAATCTGATATGATTGTCGTCCCCCACCTTGATTTGGCAGTTATCCAAGAAGAAATGAAACATATTCGAACTATGAACCCCTATAAGGATAATGTCCTTCTATACCCTAGAGTGCTTGTAGAAGGATTGCACTGGAAGATGCCAACACTCTACCTCAATCTTATACTTGCTGCATATAACTTTTCTCCATAATGCTGAAATTTGATTTCCAAATTTCCACCACTACTTAAGAAGCAAGCATGCATTAACATCCCTAATCCTTCTGATGCCTAATCCCCCTTGGGCAACACTCTTTGCAACCTCTAAACATTTTACCAAATGAACTTTTCTTTTTAGACCATTACCACCCGACAAGAAAGCAGCCTCAATCTTTTCAATTTCACGAGCCACACCTTCAGGCATCTTGAAGAGGGAGAGATAGTACACAGGGAGACTTGAGAGGACAAACTTGATCAAGCTTAACCTCCTTGCAAAGGACAACATTTTCCTCTTCCAGCTTGAAAGTCTAGATCTAATATTATCAAGCACAAGCTTCTAGGTTGATTTTCTACCTGGGTTGGCTCCTAAAGGGAGCCCAAAAAAATTCAGTGGCAAAGTTTGCACCTTACAGTTCAAAAGATTTACAAAGGCATGCAGAGACATATTAACCACACCTACACCACAGACAACACTCTTGTGATAATTGATTCTGAGCCCAGAAAAAACTTCAAAGCATCGAAGGAGTCTTTTGACAATCACCACCTGGTCTATATCAGCATCATAGAAGAGGATTGAGTCATCAGCAAATTGAAGGTGAGATATAAGAACCTCATTAACCCCAACTGAAACACCATGAAGGATGCTAAGATTTAGTGCTCTATTTAGGAGAATGTTGAACCCCTCAGCCACTATATTGAAAAGGAAAGGAGATAATGGGTCACATTGCCGGAGTCCTCTTTGCGGTGAGAACTCATTAGTTGGTGAACCATTCACGAGGATGGAAATTCTAGATGTAGACACGCAGGCTTTTATCCAAGAGACCCATTTATCCCTAAATCCAAAGTTGGACATCAAAGAGAATAAGAACTCCCAGTTTACTGAACTCCTAACTTAAAAGTTATACTTGACTCCCAAGAAAAAAAACAAAGACTTAATTTTTTTTGTTTTTATGATTGACAAAAAAATTTGGATAAACTATTAATAGGTTCTAACAGTTGGAATTAATTTCCATCAAGTTCTATTGAAAATAAATTTTAATAAAATCGTCGTTGAAATAATTTTTTGTGATATTTTTTACATGTTACTAAAAATTGACAATTAATGACTTTTTTTTGTGTTACTGTTAGCACCATAAATCTGCAATTTTTATTATTTGTATAATTGCAGGACATGTGGCATCCTCTTATTCATTTGGAAGTTAAAAGAAGTTATAGAGATGATGGAGAATATGAAGGACAAAGTGGATGAGTGGAAGGACACATGGCAAGACAAAAATGAAGATGGAAGAAATGGGTAGTTACTAAGTAGTTATTGCTGTATTTTTTCCTCTATAAATAGCCATTAATGGCTACATTGTAAACTCTCAGAACTCAAATCAAAGACAGTTGATTTCAATATTTCTTGTCATTTTCCTTATCTTAGGAGTAGTTTAACATAGATTTATATTTCGAAGCATTTCATGCACTTCCTTTTCGAAGCATAGGAGTAGAGGTAAGTAATTATTACTTTGATTGTTCACTCAATCGTCTTTCTCCATCTCCCTTTCTTCTTTTAATTTTTCTTTTCTCTACACTTTGGCAATTTTGAAGTCCTCTTTGTTGAGGCAAAAGAACCGTCAACACAATCGCTTGATAATTGGCTTGAATTTAATCTGTAAGGATTTTTCAATCCTTACTGGCACGCTCGCATTTATAATATTTTCCTTCATAGGAAAAATAAGCCAACATTTTTGGCACGCCCGGTGGGACAGCCAAGTGTAAGAAATGACAAACAATTTGGATTTCGCCATTCGAACTTGTCAATTTGAAATATATTGGCGTGAAAGAAAAATTTTGGATCTTCAAGAAGAGATCCATTTTCTTGATGAAATAAACTTTCATCCATTACAATATTATTTGGTGGAAGAAAAAAGACACCATTTAATTGGAGAAATTCATCAACTTGATATGGAAATTCGCTAATGGAATGATGAGTTATCAACTCTCACTACCAAGTCTTTAACTGAGGCTTTAATGGCCGGAATTGGTGAATTTTTTCAGAATTTTTCCATAGTTGAAAATAGCAAAAGTAAAGAGTTGATTTCATCAATGGCTCGGGGGGTTCAAGAGTCCGTTTTTAAAGAGCCAAGTTATGAAATTAACACAACGAAAGAGCATGTTCTTGAGCCAAATTTGGCTAAAAATAATGTTCCATGTATGACTCGGGGGATCCAAAAACCAAATTTTAGAGAGTGAAGTCATGAAAATAACATATTTATGGGTGATTTTCATAAGCCATTAATGGCTAACATGGAAAAACAACCCACTTTGCTAAATAATTATGAAAATCAATTCGGCAAAAGTTTTGTTTTTAAAACAAACATGGTCAAGAATGATGAACAAGCCACTGTTCATGAATTCAAAATTTTTGACATTTTTCAAAATGTCAAAAAGTATGAATTTTCATGGTCACACTATACCATGACTTTTGGTATTCAAAATCCTTTTTGGATTTGTGGTTCACATCAAAATATAATTCTAATGATGTGGCTAATAAAATTAACAAATTGTTCTTATGAGTTCGAAGCACTAAGAACAAGGGATGACCATTTAAAATGCATGAATTTGGCTAGAAAAAGCCTATGCATTTAAATAAGTGGTTGAGAATGGCTTATCTTTTCAAATTGATGGCCGGTTGTTTGTATGTACACAGTCAAAGCATCGAAGATACATTCGAAGAATCAAGAGTTGTTTCGAAGGTTGATTACTTCGCCTTCGAAGCTGTATAAAGCTTTGCAGATACATTCGAAGCATCAAGAGTTGTTTCGAAGGTTGATTACTTCCCCTTCGAAACTAAATAAAGCTTTGAAATACATTCGAAGCATCAAGAGTTGTTTCGAAGGTTGATTACTTCACCTTCGAAACTGTGTAAAGCTTTGAAGATACATTCGAAGCATCAAGAGTTGTTTCAAAGGTTGATTACTTCACCTTCGAAACTGTATAAAGCTTCGAAGAAACATTTGAAGCGTCAAGCCTAACCTTGAAACTTCAGTGTAAGTATCATCATTCTATATCAATGCTTCCAACCTTCGAGGGGTGATGTTGTTCCTTCAAAACTGTGCCGCAAGACCTTCGAACGATGAATTTGGTTTTTTATACCACCTTCGAAGCTTGTTATCGGTCATCTAGTTATAATTTCATACTCATTTGAAGCACCTTATTGGTGTTGTTATATCATTCAAAGCACTTTGTTGCTTAGATTAGTCATGTGCATGGTTCGGCCCTTCAAAAATTCAAGTAATATCATTTTTAAGGGCCGCGGGGGGTAATGTTAGCACCATAAATCTGTAATTTTTATTATTTGTATAATTGCAGGACATGTGGCATCCTCTTATTCATTTGGAAGTTAAAAGAAGTTATAGAGATGATGGAGAATATGAAGAACAAAGTGGATGAGTGGAAGGACACATGGCAAGACAAGAATGAAGATGGAAGAAATGGGTAGTTACTAAGTAGTTATTGCTGTATTTTTTCCTCTATAAATAGCCATTAATGGCTACATTGTAAAAGATCCAGAACTCAAATCAAAGACAGTTGATTTCAATATTTCTTGTCATTTTCCTTATCTTAGGAGTAGTTTAACATAGATTTATATTTCGAAGCATTTATTTTTAGCACTTTCATTTCGAAGCATTTAATGCACTTCCTTTTCGAAGCATAGGAGTAGAGGTAAGTACTTATTACTTTGATTGTTCACTCAATCGTCTTTCTCCATCTCCCTTTCTTCTTTTAATTTTTCTTTTCTCTACACTTTGGCAATTTTGAAGTCCTCTTTGTTGAGGCGAAAGAACTGTCAACACAATCGCTTGATAATTGGCTTGAATTTAATCTGTAAGGATTTTTCAATCCTTGCTGGCACGCTCGCATTTATAATATTTTCCTTCGTAGGAAAAATAAGCTAACAGTTACGGTTTTTATAAATTGTCACTAAAACTTATAATTAGTGACGTTTTTCTGTGATGAATTTTTAAATTGTTGCTGAAAGTAAAAAATTAATGTTTTTTTGTGACGATTTTTTTAAATTATCACTAAAATTTATAATTTGACTTTTTTTAGTAGTATTTGATAAAAAAAATATCATTTAGTATTATAAGAGCTATTGAATAATAAATTTATTTATTAAAATCTAAACGTAAATCTCTCAAAAAAATTTATTAATAAATATTTAATGCACGACAATTTACAAAAATATGATTTATGAAAGACCAAATGTTAAATAATTTAGTCTTATTAAAAAAAATGTTTTTGTAAATTGAACCGGTGCGCCCACTAACCCAAATAACAAATCCTACCTACTGACCTAAAAAAAGCGGGAGTTGGAATTGTTGCTACGGATGGTGCACAACAGCAACTATTACATATTTTATTGAGCTTAGTTTAGGATTCAATTTGATAATCTGAGTCATTTATATTTTAAAAGGTATTGAATAGAATATATTTGAAAAAATTCACTCTAATCGAATATCTGTAACACTTTTATCAAATTATATTTATATTTAGTTTTATATTTTAAATTACAGTTACTATTTATTTTTTTAGATATAAATATGATTTAATAAGAAGACTACTAATATCCAATCAACATAATTTTTTATATGACTCAATATCTTTAAAAATGTAATTGGTTCGATTATCAAATTAAATTCCGAAATAGGCTCGATAAAATATGCCACAGGTGCTACACCCCAAACCCAAGGGTCATGGTTGAAAAGTGTAGCTAATAATTAATAATCAATATTTTTTTTTTTTTTTGAACTGGAATTAATAATAAATTCACCTGTTGATATCATGAGTGTTGGTAGGTTGTTTCCATAAATGAGTTTGTCTTTTTCTTTTCTTTCATGACATAAGGCCTATTTGGTAGAATTTATAAGTTGTTTATTTTAATTTTTAGCTTAATTTAAGTTAAAATATTATATTTGATGCAGTTTAAGTTAACCAGCTTATAACTTAAATCAAGTTATTTCTCAGCTTATCTCAAAAGCTAGTCAGGGAGTGCTTAAATTTTTGACTTAAGCACGCAGCTGGTGCTGGGAGGTTGAAATTACTTAAATGCCCTCGTCAATTCCTAAATATTAATATTATTAATTAATATTAATTAAAAAATAAAAAATTGTATATTTATGAAGAAAAGAAAAAAATCAATATTAATTGAAAAATAAATATTAATTGGTATTAATTATTAATAAATTCATATTGTATATTTTTACATTAATTTAAAAAAAATTGTATATTTCTGAAGAAAAAGAAAAAAAATCAATATTAATTAAAAAAATAATATTAATTGGTATAAATTATTAATAAATTAATATTGTATACTTTTGTAATGAATTAATTATTAATTGATACTAATTAATAACAATTGTTGATTATTAATATTAATTGATATTAATAAAAATTAAATATTAATATTAATTTATACTAATTAATAATTTTAATATTAATTGAGACTAATTAAGCCATTAATTGTGTCACGACCCGCTCCCCGTACCCAAGGGTTCAGCATCGTGATGGCTAGTAACCGAGGTTACCTCCGGCCAATTCTTAAACAAATCAATAAATGCAAGCGGAAGAAATATATAAATGAGGGTACTAAAATAATCATCGGAACTTCTATTTTTATTACAAAATGTATTGACCAAAAAGGCTAATATTTACATATAAAAAATACATCAATAAAAGTGTTTTGTGCCTACCTCACACGCTGGTCCTGACATGTCACCTAAAAGTGGTAAAAAAAACTATAAGCACATGGCAGGGTGAGAAATATTATACTAAGAGCATAAGGGCATAAAATTCACCATGGATCGTTATTGGCTAAAAGAGCTTGATATATAACATACATAGTACGGAAATCATTTGGCATATACCTCGGATCACGTAATACGGAAATCACTATACAACTATAACCACGGTACATCACTAAGTGCTAAGCACTACACTAGTCAATGGATCCATGACAAACACTAGACCACAGAGTGGTCAATCACTAAGCCAATGGTTATTTAAGTCTCCCAAGGCGTGGGACTCCCGTGGTGGTGTTCACAAAACATATTTTCATATAAGGTCATAGCCAAATATTCTTTAAAAGCAAAACAAACATATCCATGGGTTTCCTTTTAAGTAAATAGGGTTCAGAAATAAAATCACGTAACTGAAATCTTTATAAAACATAACTTTTATTAATATACTAATAAAACATAGCTTCTGTAAAATAGGTTTTGGTAACTCAAAATATAAGTAAAATACATTTTGGTAACTCAAAGTATAATATAACTCACCTTAACTTTAATACCTTACTCTTTTTTTCCACTATCAAAGACCCTCTTAGCTTCCACTACTTTTCCTTTCCTTTCTCTTCCTTTCTTTTCTCTCCTTTCTCTTCTTTTTTCTTTTTCTTTTCTTTCTTTCCTGGTCTTCTTTTCTTTTCCCTTCTTAGAGCATCTCCAACGGTGAACTTCTTTTTTCACCAAATTTGAGTAAAAAATGACTCATTTCACCAAATCTAATATCAGTAGCTCCAACGATGCATCAAATCTGGTATCAAATCCCGTGGGTCAACCGGTTGGTCGACCGGTGGGTCGACCGGTAAGTGTAATTTTTTTTTTTTTTTTTTTTTTTTTTTTTTTTTTTTTTTTCTTTTCCGCAGCTTTAAACGCTATGTTTTTTACAACGCTATGTTTCAACGCTATGTTTTTTAGAATATTTCAATGATGAAACAATTGCAGCTTTCTGTAAAGATGAAACAATTAGGCAAGTTCAATGATGAAACAATTGAAACAATTGATCAAACATAGGATAATTTTTCACTCACATTGCTTTCAAGCCTTTTTCACATTGAATTTCCTGATTATATCATTGGTTGGCTGGCATGTAGGTGGTAGTGATGTATTATCTGCTTAGTTGTTTATGTTAATATCATCTGGTATTTTGGGGAAAGCCATTCTTTAATTTGCAAGCAGCACCACTTTAGGATGGAAGATGGCAGACGGGTCGACCGGTTGGTTGACCGGCCAGTCGACCGGTAAGGCAAAATATAATTTTTTTTTTTTTTTAACCTGTTTGAACCTTTTTTGACCGGTTTGAACCTACCTATTTGAAAGGAATTCGGTCGACCGGTTGGTCAACCGGTCGGGCAACCGGTTGGTCGACCGGGTCCTCCCTCCAACGGTCACAAACAGTGTTTTGGTGAAATCAGTATCTTGTTCGCAGTTTGATGAATTGTTTGATGAAATCTCAATCTGATATCGATTTGGTGCAACCGTTGGAGGAGTAAACAGTAACTTTTTCATCAAAATTTGAATTTGATGTCAACTTTGGTGAACCGTTGGAGATGGTCTTACTGAGTCAACTTCTCCCCCATTTATACAAATTCAATTCGTGATGCCCAAGCAAACTGCCACGTGGCTCCTTTCTACTAAACCTATTAATTCAAGTTTATCCGACTTATTTTATTTATACTTTGGATCCTAGATTTTCTAATAATTATATTATTTTACAAAATTACACATAATAATATATAATAAATTATATATTTTTCAAACTGAGATTAAATAATATTAGTATAAATTCTATAGAATAATTAAAAATCTGGGTTGTTACAATATTCCCTCCTTTTAAAATTTCGTCCTCGAAATTTGTTATATGTAAGCTATCCGCTGCGCACTCTAATAAATATATATTAGATGATTAATCTGATAGAAAATAGTACCTCAAAAAAAAAAAAAAAAACTTTACCAAAAATAACTCACGGTCTAGTTGTCAAAAATTGGTTTGGGCCAAAATGAGAAATAAATGGTGACTTTAAAACTTTTCACTCGTTTTGTTTACGATAAAAATAAATAAATAGAAATAAAATGAGACCACAATGACATAATCATATACGAGAGTTGAAAAAATTTGAGATGAACTTTTCATTGATTGAAAATAGTTTATTTTTAAAATTTGAACCCACTTTTAAAATAAATATATCGAAATAATTTTTTTTTTAATACTGAACTGAAAATTATATGTATTTAATTATATTATAATTTTGGTAGATGCTTGAACCTGACATCTTTCTTTTCTTTTTCTTCTTTTTGCAATAACAAATATATCCTTCACAAATTATGCACACAAAAAAAAAAATTATATATATATAATCATATAAAATTATAATATAATTAAATCGATGAACAAAATATAATATTTCAATACTAATTACTCGCTATCTCACTTCTTAAATGTGCATGTGTTCTATACTCCAATGATTTTTTTTTTTGTAAACCATTGCTCTCATACCATTTGTCACGACCCGCTCCCCGTACCCAAGGGTTCAGCATCGTGATGGCCAATAACCGAGGTTACCTCAGGCCAATTCTTAAACAAATCAATAAACGCAAGCGGAAGAAATATATAAATGAGGGTACTAAAATAATCATCGGAACTTCTATTTTTATTACAAAATGTATTGACCAAAAAGGCCGATATTTACATATAAAAAATACATCAATAAAAGTGCTTTGTGCCTACCCCACACGTTGGTCCTGACATGTCACCTGAAAGTGGTAAAAAAACTATAAGCACATGGCAGGGTGAGAAATATTATACTAAGAGCATAAGGGCATAAAATTCACCATGGATCGTTATTGGCTAAAAGAGCTTGATATATAACATACATAGTACGGAAATCATTTGGCATATACCTCGGATCACGTAATACGGAAATCACTATACAACCATAACCACGGTACATCACTAAGTGTCAAGCACTACACTGGTCAATGGATCCATGACAAACACTAGACCACAGAGTGGTTAATCACTAAGCCAATGGTTATTTAAGTCTCCCAAGGTATGGGACTCCCGTGGTGGTGTTCACAAAACATATTTTCATATAAGGTCATAGCCAAATATTCTTTAAAAGCAAAACAAACTTATCCATGGGTTTCCTTTTAAGCAAATAGGGTTCAGAAATAAAACCACGTAACTGAAATCTTTATAAAACATAACTTTTATTAATATAATAATAAAACATAGCTTCTGTAAAATAGGTTTTGGTAAGTCAAAACATAAGTAAAATATATTTTGGTAACTCAAAGTATAATATAACTCACCTTAACTTTAATACCTTACTCTTTTTTTCCACTATCAAAGACCCTCTTAGCTTCCACTACTTTTCCTTTCCTTTCTCTTCCTTTCTTTTCTCTCCTTTCTCTTCTTTTTTCTTTTTCTTTTCTTTCTTTCCTGGTCTTCTTTTCTTTTCCCTTCTTACTGAGTCAACTTCTCCCCCATTTATACAAATTCAATTCGTGATGCCCAAGCAAACTGCCACGTGTCGCCTTTCTACTAAACCCATTAATTCAAGTTTATCCGACTTATTTTATTTATACTTTGGCCCCTAGATTTTCTAATAATTATATTATTTTACAAAATTACACATACTAATATATAATAAATTATATATTTTTCAAACTGAGATTAAATAATATTAGTATAAATTCTATAGAATAATTAAAAATCTAGGTTGTTACAAATTGATAGTAATTAATAATTTTAGTATTAATTGATACTAATTAAGCAATTAATTGATACTAATTAATTTATAATGGAAAATAATAGTGACAATAATACTTCCATTACATTTTTAGCAAATGTATCAATTTTTATATTAATTGATACTAATTAATACTACTTATATTAACTTTTATTAATGAAATATTTTTTTTAAAAATTAAAACTGAAAAAAATGACAAAATAATCATTTTTATATCATATAAGGGTAGAAAGGACAATTATACAGAAAAAAGCTATTTTACAGCTTATTAACCAAACACTACTCTGCTGCTTAAATTCATAATCTCACAGCTGCACCAAACAGGTTAACAGCTTATGTTCACAACTATAAGTCATAATCTATTAAGCTATAATCTATAATCATTTTTCCACAGCTCTACACAAACGTACACACAGTTACGTCAACGAGAGAGAGAAAGACCATTGCAATGGCGCAAGGATCCTCTAGAGTGATCTGGTGAAGTGATCCTCTAGAGTAATCTTTTAGGGATTGACACGTGCCTATTAATAAAATCAAAGGTTGAGATTATTTTGATGAGGAAAAAAAAAATTCCTTCATTTTCTACTCTCCTTCTCTCTCTCTCTGTGCTCATCGATTTCTGCCTTCACCGCCGGAAACTTCAAGAAAGGCGATCAACCTTGTTGCGGGCAACTACGTTCTCTACTCCAATCGATCCCTCCTACGCCATCGAGATCAAGTCTGGTGTCGCCCACGAACAACACAATCGGCAGATCTTGGGAAATTGCTTAAACTCTCGACATTGCTCTCTCTCTCGCTCACCCATCGTCGTCTGAACGTCTATAGGGTCTATTTGAATTTATTTTCTTTGAAATGGGACTTTGAGAAATAAGGATTTTTGTGCACTTTGTGTTTTTGGAGTCTGGAAACCCATCATCGAATTTCCCTGTGGGTTTGTTGGGAAGGTTGAAAATTATTGTTGTGTTTGGATTTGGATTTTTTAATTTTTATATTAATAAGTTTTTCTTGATTTGGGAGTTATGGTTGGATGGGGTTCGATAAATTGAAGATCGAAAAGGAGGAATTGAGTTTGAGTTGCATAAACTGGGTTTGAGTAATTGAGTTTGAGCTGGATAAATTGGGTTTGAGTAATTGTTTATGGATTCTTGTTATTTCTGTTTTTGTTAGTTTTTATGTTGTGTTATTGAGTCAAATTGATCATTGCTCTCCTTTTTGCACCTCTTGATATTGTAATAAGCAAAGAAATGAATCTATGGAAGAACAAGAACCAACAAGAAATGAACAATTTTTCTCAAATCCAAGTAGTTACTGAAAACCCACAACCAAAAGCAACCATTAATGGTGATTCTTCAAAACCCAATTCATGTTTGAGAAATGCGTTCAATCCACCAAACAGAGGCGAAGAGTACTCCATTTTACAAGCCCTGTTTAGCATAGACATGGTGGTTCTCTTCATCGCCACTACTTGCGGCGTCGGAGGAACTTTGACGGCGATCGGCCCTTCACGACTAACTTCAAAATGATTTTTTTTTTTTTTTTCAAATTACCAACTAAAACGATGTCGTTTTGGTTAATTTGCATCACAGCTGTTGGATTGGATCACTGTAGGAGATCACTTTAGGATTCTACTCTAGAGGATCTTGACGCATTGTGCTGAGGCCACGGAGGACTGATAAGGAAAATGGGACAGAACTTGCAGTGAAGTTTTGATCCATATTCTCTCTATAGTCTTTAGAAATCAAAATGGGATAATTATAAAAAATTATGTAAGATGTCATAATTTTATTATGATTGAAGGAAAAGAAATGGGAATTTGCAATGATTTTGGTCTCATTATCATTTCAATTTGATTATTTAGTACGAAATGCAATTTTGCAATTATGAGAGACTGCTGGGTGGTTTCCTTCCTATCAATTAAACTGATGTGGGTTTTGAAGAAAAAATATATACAAAAAAATTCTTTAAATATATAAATTAGTCTCAGTTATTTTTTATTTAAAATTGATAAATAAAAAATAATTAATTATGGAGAGACAGATATTATGAAGAAATAAACTTTACAAAATAATAATAATAATAGAATAAAAACTGAAGGATCCTTAAGGCAGTATTTAGTTGGAAGATCTAATGATGAAAATATAAAATGAAAGAAAAATAGAAAGAACAAGGAAGAATAATTTATAGATTCGAATTTCAAGTTATTTTTAGTTCAATTGAAAAATAGAGAAAGAAAGGTGAATTTAAAAGACAAAAAGTACGATTCATTTCCCTTTCACTTTATTTATTTATTTATTTTGTAATTTTCATTATATCCAAACAAAAAATAAAATTACATTTCTTTTTTATCTTTTTCATTTCTGCCATAAAATTCTCTAAACAAAGACATCCTAAAAGTCAAAGCTTTTTCTCTACCAAATTTATGACTTTTAGGCCTCGTTTGGGAACAGGCTAATTTAGTAATTTTTTGGTTATTTGGTTAAAAATATAGGTAAAAAAAACTTATATGTTTGGGATGACTTTTTGGCTAATTACGAAAAGATGTGTAAAAAGTAGAGAGAAACGAGAATCTTTGACTTTTTGGTATGAGTTGTTGACTTTTTGACTAATTTAATAACTTTTTAACTAATTGACTAAAAAGGTAAGCCCTCAAACGGGGTATAATAAACCCCACTAGTTAATTAACTTTATGGAGGATGCTTGCCTCCTGTGCGAATTGGAGGATTTTGTTGAGGGCATTGTGGGTCCATTCTCATCACTTTGGTAATTTGAACGAGCATTGACGGATCATTGTTTATTTTTACTTTTATAATTTCTTTTTATTGATAAAAATTTTAATTATTAGATTAATACATAAAGAAGTTAAGCTCCCAATCTCACCCTTCAAAGTATCTAAGTGATATCATAAAATTGAAATTCTTCATGTATAAATAAATAAAAAATTTTAAATTTTTATCTAAAAAATATATGATGTAAATTTAAAGTTAGTGTAATATGAACCGTACTTAGAATGAATGAGATTCATAAATATATTTTTTTTCATTTAGTATTTAAGGGAGAAGCTTTTATTTTTTTATTTTTATAATCAAATTGAGAATTCTTCAAATTTGAATTTGATAAAAAATTTAAAAAATAAAGCATTGAAGACAAAAAAAAAATCATCAAATTTGGTGAAAATGAAAATTTGAAATATGAAGGATTATTTTTTTAAAAAAAATTAATAAATATTTGATGAAAGAATAATTCAAATCAAATTAAGTTTTTTTCCTCCAATTTATGATCAAATTAGATGGGAAAAAAAGTAATGAAGAGTTGGAGATGTTCTATATTAGTTGGTTTGGGCCTTTATTCTTAAATTTGCTAACAACCATCACAGTTCAAATTATTTGGAGACTCTTAAAATTTGACAAAATTTGGAGGCACTGGACTGAAAACTAAACCATCTATAATCAAGATCTCAATAAATTAAATCCAAAAATTAATAATAATAGCAAAAAGTAAATGTTAATGGTCCAAAACCAAGTTCATGAATTCTAATGGTTAAATCCAACGGTTAAATCCAACAGGAAATTTGTTTTATGGCGTAAAGCAAAACTATTTATAGTCAAGGTCTCTCAATCGAACAAACTCAAAAGGCTAATAAAAGAGATGTAATCATAATAGGCGTAGCCACATTTAGGTATCATATTTGGGCCATCTTGTCTGACGTGAGGCCTTGACAGTGGCAATAATAACGATATTAATTTGCAGCTGTTTGGATTTTCCTCACCAAATGTGTCGAGACATGCACAAGCCCTTGACAATGGGGGTGCTGATGGATCATAATTACTAGTTTATCTACATCCAAAATGATTCCTACCCCCAGTTGGGGGTGATCCCCAGTGAGGTGTCACTGGGGGATTGGTCCGGAAAACAGTTTTTTTTTTTTTTTTAAAGTCTGGACCAGTGGGGGCTCGCCACCTCACTGGGGGTGAGACCCCCACTGGGTGTATAGATCATTACTCTATCTACATGGTGGCGGCGGCGGCATCCAGTTCTGTCCATGTCCACTACCGCCAATTGGGATTCTCCCCTTGTACTTTCTCTTTGCAAGGCCTTCGGATCAATTTTTAAGTTTAATTTTGATAATTCAAATTGTTCATATTTTAATATTTATTCAGTATATCATATTTGTAAAAAATTAAGTTGATCGGATATCAGAAAGCATGTGTTCGAAAAACTGTTTATTAAATTCTTTAAAAAAATAATTTTTAGTTCGATTTTTCCGAACACATATTTTTTAATATCTAATCAACTTGATTTTTTACAGGTATAATATACTGAATAAATCTTAAAATATGAACAGTTCGAATTTATCAAAATTAGACCTAAAAGTAGACCCGAAGGCCTTGCAAGGAGGGAGTGCAAGAGGAGGATCTGTGCTCCACTACCGCACCCCACCTGAGATCCATGTTCATCGTCCTCAACAACACAACAAAATTCGTTGCCGAAAGATAGAAATAGTCAGTAAAGAGCTTTGCTGACCCATAGAGCTTTGTTGGTAATCCATCGTTGAAAGTAAGGGTGAGCGTGGATCGATTGCGGTTACAGAATCTCCAATCTGCCATCCGTCTACCAGATTAGCGGATTGGAAAAAATTTATCCGCATCCGTCCGCCAATCCGGCGGATGTGGATTGAGCGGATTGACGGATGGATGCGAATCAGTTTGGCGATTTAAGATTTTATAAATTTTCAATATAATTCAACTTGTGTACTTCCTCTAAAAAAAAAAAAAAAGCATTACAGTCGATGACTTAAAAAAGTATTACAATCACTGCATGTCTCATCCAAAAAAAGAAAGTTTGAAACTTTAGAATATTAAAATCACTGCATGTCCCATCTACATATTACAATCACAGCATGCCTCATTCACATAAAACCACCAAAACCATGAACAGAACAGTAGTAGAAATTGTATGCCTCTGTATTGTTATATCTATATCTATTTTTGAAAACAAAAACCAACCAGTATGTATCATCTTTTTTTATTTATTATTTTTAGAGTTAGATTTAAAAACTAAAAAATATAGATAAATAATACATTTATTTTTTTTCAATTAAAAAAATATATAAAAGTTAAAAATTCTTTTTCAACAGAATATTTAAACTCTTTTTCAATTGAAAACATAAACAGAGTATCTAAACAAATTAAAAATACAAAGTCTTACAAATTACTATGGGTGCTCGTGGTTTGGCGGTTCGGTTGCGGCCAAAGGAACATCAAATCTGTCATCCGTCCAAAACTAGGTGGATTGGAAAATATCAATCTGCAACCGTCCGCTCGTCATCATGCATCTGTCCAAAATGCGGCGGATCGGTTCGGTTTGGTCGGTTTTGGCGGATCGATATATCCGCTGCTCACCCCTAGCTAAAAATATGTTGGGAAAAGTTTTTACTAACAAAAAATTCATTGCATCGCCAAAAGTATGTCTTTAGCGACAAACATCTTTGTGGGCAAAAGCCTTCAATTGTCGTCTCCAATTTTCCATTACGTCAGCAAAAGTAGTTCAAATAAGATGATTATGTGTCACTTTTGCCAACTCAAATTTGCTTCAGTAAAAATAATACTTTTGGCGACAACTTGATTGTTTCGGCAAAATATCTAATTGTTTTATAAAAAAAAAAATAATAATAATTTGGTATTTGGGATAGCAAAAATTACCAACACAAATAATAAATTACTTTCCAATAAAAAAATTATTAAATCATATTCAGACTTTAATTCATTGACATCCATATATATATATACTAGCGTATGCCCGTGCCTAAAGGCACGGTGTAAATAAAGTTTGTCTAGCATATGCCCATGCCTTAAGATTAAAATGCAGTTATAATTTATACGTATTATGTTGAAATTTATAAAGTTTGTGTCATTTTTTGATAAAATATTGAAAAAATATATTGAAATATTTTTCTTCTTAAAGAACTTATAACAATTTTGCTTGTATTACACGCTCTACAAAACTCAAATAAAATAATAACTCTCCCTAATCTTAATGCAAATTAAGAAACAAACATATAAGATTTAAAGTTATATTGCATATCAAAATATAAAAGGCAGTAAAAAAGAGTGTAAATACTGAACAAAAAATAGAAATAAAGTTATACTGTCATACACCAAAAGAGTAGGTTAAAACTTTACAAAAAGTGGGTTAAAGCTTTACAAAAGATGTATGCTTTACAAAAGATGTGTCACTAACATGTCATACACAAAAAATTATATTGTCATACACCAAAAATATGTATGCTTTACAAAAGATGTGTCAATAACATGTCTTCAAATATGTGTTTGCCCAAACTTCCTCCTCATACTTTCCAAAAAGTCTTTGTATCAACTTTTATGTATCCCCAATGAGGAATATGCACAACAATTTAGTAATTTGTGGAAACAAAAAAAATATAGATTAGTACATTTGTTGGAAATATACATGTCAAAATACTTTGAGATTGAAATTACCTTATTACATCCCCATCGAAGCAAACTAGTCGTATTTCTCCTTTTAAGCTCCATAGATTTTTCGGTCCAATCCTACAAAAGTCCAAATTTCAAATTATTATTAAATTGAAATTTTTTAAAAAGTTATATAATCAACAGAAATAAATCTACATGGTTACCTTATAATAAAACGTCATTTAATCTGCATAGAATACTATAGTAACACTTCAGGATAAACAATATTTGTAGTAGAATCCAAACTATCTTTAGGGAGGAGAATACTTATACGATCAAAGGATGTACATCTAGACAATGCCACATATAATTGCCCATGGCTAAACACTGGTATACGCAAATCAACCCCAACAAATTTCACAGATTGTCCTTGAGATTTATTAATGGTCAAGGCATATGCCAATCGAACTGGAAATTGACGTCTTGTCATTTGGAAAGGCATTTCTGAAGAAGATGGTGTCAAAGATATCCTTGGTATGAATGCCAAATTGCCAAACTTTTCTCCAGTTAAAATTTGAGCTTCAATTATGCGAGTGCCGCACCTAGTAACCATCAATCTTGTACCATTACATAGTCCATCTTTCGGTGCAATGTTTCTCAACAATATTATAGGACAACCCACTTTCAACTCTAACTTAAAAGTTGGCAACCCAGGAGGATCCAATGAATTTAAATATTCATTAGGATATCTATTTGTAATGGTAGGATCAATTTCATTATCTTCAGACATTTTATCTGCTGCAAGATAAGTATATAATCTCCCTGGAAAGATATTCAACGCAGTAGTATTAATGTCACTGACATCATCGTTACGCGCAGACAGAATTGTGCGTTCAGTTAAAAATGTTGGGGTTGACGTCTCTATCATATTCAATTGTGGATAAACTGTAGAGAGTAATTCATTCAAATCTTGACATTTGTGTATTGTTGATGGAAGGTTAACGATTTCTTGAGGATTGGTCCCAATCTAAAAAAAAGTGAAATCAATAAAAAAGTAAGTGTAAACACAATTTATTAATTTAATAATCTATATAATACAGGTTAAAGTAGTGTTACCTCCATCAAGAAATTTGCAAAATTAGCATTTTCATGGCCTTCATGATTCAAGCGCATATTCAAATCCAAAGTCAAGATATATATATGCTTCCATAGAACAGAGTGTCTTAATGATGCATTCACAATTTGCTCACGAACTCCTTTGGGTATAACTGGTAAGATTTGTCGAAAGTCTCCTCCAAGAACAACAGTAATACCCCCAAATGGCTTTTCACTATCACAAATATCCCTCAATGTACGATCAACCGCCTCAACACAATGTCTATGTTGCATAGGAACTTCATCCCAAATTATGAGTTTTGTTTCTCTAAATAACTCAGCTTGTAATGATTGTTTGCTAAACCCACAAAGTGAATTTTCCAAGACATCTAACGGAATGGAAAATGTTGAATGTGCAGTGCGACCTCCTACCAGTAACAGTGATGCAATTCCAGACGAAGCCACAGTAACAACGATATGCCCAAGGCTACGACATTTTAATGCAATCGTATTGTATAGAAATGTTTTCCCTGTTCCTGCACCCCCATTCAGAAAGAAAACAGTTCCTTTATTTTGAAAAACTGAAGAAGTGATTGTATTATAAGCATTCCGCTGTCCATTATTGAGACAATCAATAGTAATTTGTGGATCTGCATGTTGTGCCTCACTCTGCAGTTGTTGATGTTCAACTATCAATCGATTACCAACTACTGCACTCCAATTTGCAGTAGGTTGTGGCATGGGTGGGAAGTCAATTAAACTTTTGCCTGATTCATGAAGCATTTGATTCAAAAGATGGAGACCATAATCTTCAATTTGAGCCTCAGTTGGTTTAGAAATGACAAACAATGTACAAATCTTATGTGCAAGATCATCACATATATGCGTTGAAAATTGATTCCATAATGCACATGGATTTAGTGGAGAGCACTGGGTGAGAATAATACTAAACAATCTCCTCAATTGATATCCAGTTTTTATGACTGCAGCCTCTTTCAAGCATTGTATCCATTCTTCATCATCTTCTAAAAGCCCCCTTGCAACACATGCTAATTTAAATGTATCATGCACAACATTATCGACCGTGCGTAAAGACTGAAACGACTTTGGTCCTTTGACAACGGTTAGTAACAAACGTAGATAAAATCTTTCACCACAATTAGGGCTAGCAAAGTACATTCTACCAATTGCATATCCCCTTTCTCTTGATTTCCATCTCTTTTCTGACTTGAGCCAAACAAAATGTTGTGGAAATTCTTGATAAGTGAATGGACATTCATCTTCACTGGCAGCACAATATGCAAAGAAGCCAGTAAGAGTTGACATTTGTTGACCAGCTCTAGATTGAATCGTTTGTAATGACTCTTCTGGGTTAAAAACAACACGATGCATTCCAGGTAAATGAAGTGCCAATCGTACAACTGTTGGCATCTCTGCATGCAAAGGATGACCAAATATTCGCCAAGCAGCTTCTGGAGGTCCAATATACCTTGCATCGAGATATTGTTGAATCTCATTTATCATTCCTAACACCATCGTTGTACGATCATAACCCTTATAAATGTACTTATGTATATACTTGACACATCTCATTCCGGCACAAACTTCCACATTTATATGACAGTTGAAAAGTTTTGAAAGATATGCATTGTATGGTACGACATCCCTGTTATCAACTTCTTGCCCTCTCACAGTATGTACTTGACCATTATTGCGACGACGATAGATAGGGTATCCATCTTGATCCATAGTTGTTGTTTCTGTGAAAGCTCGAGGGTATCTCTTAGTGCATCTACCATTTTCCATACATGGTGCTTGCGGATTTCGAGCACCACATGGTCCATGTACCATACAACATTTGATAGTTTCAAAAAGCATAGGATCATCTTTTGGGTCTGGAAATTCTGCACAGACCAATTTGTCTACTTGAGCACATGTCCGAATTTTGTCTGGACCCTTGAGAAATAAAAGTGCATGCATATGAGGGAGGCCTCGTTTTTGAAATTCAATTGTAAAAACATGTGCAACTTTATTTCCAAACACTTTATTTGTTTCTATCTCCTTCATCAAACATTTTCTCTTCAACTCAAAAACACGGGCAATTAAATCAGGACGATCAATAGGTTTTTGATATGGTAATAATGCTGAAGTAATTTCTGGCCAATTGGGATTTGCAGTCATGGTAAGAAAAATATCTGGGTGTTGGTTGTATCGTGTGATAGCCATTGAATCTTGAAAGATTTCAAACATATGTCTAGGACTACCAGTAAATGAAGATGGCAAAACAAACCTTTGACCAATTTGTCCAGGTCGCACATAATCTGGATCCATATCTGACAACTCTTGGTAAAGCTCAGCCCGAAGTTTCCCTTGATTAAGCTTGTAGTATGTCAATCGATTTTGCTCAGTTGCAGCCCAAGCATCTACCAAAAACTCTTGAAATAGTTTCCCACCTCTCAAAATTGTTGAATACTCTGTGGGTCGTTCAAACAAACGATAACTATAAAAATTCATTTGAGTAAGTCGATCAGTTGAAGGTCGATCATACTGAACATTCCACAATTTCAACTCAGGTTCCCATCCAAGCTCACCATATGGAAATAATAGAACATAATGTAATGGCAAGTATGCTGGGTGACATTCATTAATTTGCATCAACTCATTATTTCCTCGGAAATGTAAAATAATATCTCTCATTCCATTTACCTCTGTTCCATCACCTGGTATTACAATTGCAATCTCATCTGTAGTTGGTAGGTTATACCGACGTCGATCAGTTGTTGAACTGTAATGAAGATGAGCAGGTAGATTGTGTCCTGCCGAGTCTAATTGATGTAAAATGGCATGAGCCTGGCGATATTTATCTACAAATGCATTGACTTGCAACAAACTATCCTGAATAGTTTTGAGAACATCCCTTCTCAAGTTAGGATTTCTACGATTACGAATTTCTAAAGCTGAATAAGGGTCATAGATATACAGCTGAGCATAACTCGCATCCTGCCCTGGTTGTGGTTGTAGTGATCCTGTTCGATGTCGCAATTCCCCATGAATTGTGAATGATGTAGGGCCCCTTCCACTGAGTACTCTAGGATCCAATGTAGCACCAAGACTCGTAAAAGCATTGGCTGCATTGTACACTCGAGTATAACTTCGAAAGGATTTTGATTGATCATTATTCCCATCATACAATGCCTGAAGTGGTGGAGGGGGTGTAATAAGTAAAGGTAGCCTAATCTTCCCTTCCAAACAGCAAGTTCCGAATAAGGGACGCTTTATAGATGATTTTGTCAATTTTTCATCCATCCAATGTAAGGCTGAACAATAAGGACATAATACATCCATCTTGCCAAGATAATGGCGGCAAGAATCTTTGTGTGCCCGGGCGCCAATTGATATACTCGTAGGCAGATCTTCTAATTCATCATCAGTACATACAAATCGATTTATAGGAGTAGACCTACAAATATTTGTGTATAAATAAAATTCTGTAAAACAAAACGGTATGAGTAAAAGTATGTATTTCAAGATTAGACACAGTAGTTTACCGATTCCTTTGTGAATTTGAAGATGTGCTTGGCATAGAAAACGAACATGTAGAATGATAGGTAACCATTGTTCGTTTTTGTGCCGACTGAGAATCTTCAGTTATTGTTTCCCACTCCAAGTGAGTGCGATCGCGACGAATTGGTGTTAAAGAACGTTGTCTTAGTTGAACACATTCTTCTAATCCCTCTTGCTCTCGTTGCAAGCATTGAAATTCAATTTTTTCACGCTCTCGCCGTGCCCGTTGGGCCAATGCAGCTTTTGATATTACATTATCATTTTGTGCCTAAAAAGAAAATATTTTATCATTGAAGCAAAATATGTGAATATTTTGTGCTTAAAATGAAACTATCTTCTTATTTCTTCCCTTTCTCTTAATTTTGTTTTCTATTTTATTTGTTTTATACCTTTAATAGTGTTATCTTTATTTCTTTTTTTCTTATTTCTTCCCTTTTCCTTTCCCTTTCTTTGTTTTCTATTTTATATATTAAATAAGAATTAAAAACCTATCTTATTTAGTTTCTCCTTTCTTTATATATTTTTTCTTTATTTCTTCGTTTCTTTTTTCCTATTCTCTTTATATAAGTAGCAACTTATGGATGGTACATTATAAATGCACATGTATCCATGCAAAATAAGAATAAATAAATTTGAAAAACACATACAAATAATAGCAAGTTACAGGAAAACATATTACAATCATTCTACAAAAACAACATAAAACAATAAATTCATTTTACACACTCATACATTTTAACTATTCAAAATTTTGATTAGTTTTGCATCATATTTTTAAAAAAGAATATATATCACTTGACATGCATTTGTCATTCTCTTGCCGGAAGGAGCCATCTTTTCTTTTCCTTTAAACATTGAGTTGACATTTTCTTTATCTTTTGCCTAACAAATATAAATAAAATATTGAAAAGATTAAAAAAATCTTATATAATCTTATATAAATAAAATACATACAATGTTTGACTTGATTTTGTACTTACCGCACGAACACATATAACATTAAGGTCGTGCTCATCACGGATGACCACACCAACATTTCTACATGGAGTTGTAGGAGGAGGCCTACAGAAATAGATTGTGAACAAATTAAAATCTATATAATAAAGTGGTAATAGTAAGAGTAAAAAATTCGAGATTGTCTTGGGTAAAAAATTCTTAAAGAAGGTTGTCTTGGGTTAATACATTCCTTCGATCTTTCTCTTTCTCGTTCTTGTCGTAGGCGTTGTCCAAATTGGTATGCAGAACATGGCTTTTGATTTTTTTTTCACGTTCTCGCCGTGCACGTTGGGCCAATGCAGCTTTTGATAACGCATTATCATTGTGTGCCTAAAATGAGAATATTATATAAGAATGTGCATAAAATGTGAAGATTAACTAACTTGCTTCCCTTTCATCATGTATTTTTTCTTCCTTTTAACTAACTTTTCCTCTTCACTCGGTTAAGTTGTTAGTCATATAAGAACCAATACATGTATTTATGAAATTTAAAAAGGAAGGGAAAAATAATTTGAAAACACACAAAACTGCAAACTCACTATGCACGCACTTATTGGTTTTAAGACACTACCCATCTCTTTACAAAATGTACGTTGAAAAGGTAAATATTAGATCATTGGGTACGTAAAATGTGAATATTAGCGTGTAATGTCTTGTACTTTCCTTTTCTCTCTTCTTGTTGTTTCTGTTATATTAAAATGCATTTTTGTCTTTTTCTTCTTTCCTTAAGAACTTCTTATAAGAAAAATAAAAATTAAAAAAAATTATATTATGTAGTTTCCTTTTCATCACATATTTGTTCTTTCTTCTTATTTTCCTTTTTCGTTTTCTTCTATTTATTTTTATTATGCTATGTTGTAGATGCAACATATTGTACAAATGCAACATATTTTTATCATACAAATAGACAAACATATTAAAAATTCAAATTAATGTTCATACAAATGCATTAGCATGTTGTACAAATGCTTACTTTAACATGCTTCAGAAAAACATTTCACATTCAATAAAAAGAATTGAATAAATTTTTGAAAAAGAAACTTTTGAAAAATGTACATAAAAAATAGTATATGACACTATGCAATTCCTAAAAAAATCTATATAATATTCGAAAAAGAAACTTTTAAAAATTGTTGAGAAACCATACCATGGGATGTGCATTTTCCTTTCCTTTGCCATAAGGAATAGCTTTTTTTGTTTCCTTTGATATTGCCTTGTCTTTTTCCTTTGCCTTTGCCTGTAAAAAATAAGTAGAATATATTTATAAATTATTTTGAAAATGACAAGAAAATACATGTCCAATGTTCAAGCGACTTTTAGGCTTACCTCATGAATGCGAATAGTATTAAGGTCACGCTCATCGCGAATAACAACATTAACATTTCTTTCTTGAAGAAATCGAACCTATACATACAAAAATTTTAGAGTGATAAATAAAACTTTATACACATAAATAAGAAAATTAGTAAAGGGAGGTGATATTACGGTTCGGTGTAAGTCCCCATCCACCTATAAAGTATGAGGAAAAAAAATAATTAGAATAGTGATATTGTCCATAACTGTTGTACTTAAATTTATAAGAGAGGTACTTAAATTTATATGAAGAGAAAAAAGAAGAAAAAAAACTTACTTGACCAAAAATAGTGATATTGTTCATAACTGTTGTACTTCAACCTAAAAATGTTTGGTTATATAATTTTAGACACAAAGAAACAAAAAATTAGCAATAATAAAAGTTAACATGGATTTCATTGGCAATGAAATGTTATTTCCAAATATGTTGCTACCAAATCGAATAATAAAATTCAAAATTTTATTTAAATAAATAACTACCATGAATAGAAAATACTTAACGGGTTACAATCAAGAGGAAAAGAAATAAATAAAAATATAAACTTGTAAGAAAAAGAAAAAGGTCAACAGATACCAGAGGCACGTGCCTTCTCTGTTTAGAATGGTACAATTTTTTTTTTTTAATTTTTTATAACAAAATGTTAAATACATTTTTTTGGGTTAAGTTAAATACTCGGTGAATTTGATTCAAAACAAAACGGATTATGTTAAATACTTGCGTTAAGTTAAATACTTGTAAGTTTAATACATTTTTTTTTTTCATGAAGACAACTAAAGTAATACGCACACACATAAGGATTGACCAAAATTTTTGAAATACAACATAGAATATTATATTCCCTTAAAAAGGTGCAAAAAAATAAAAATAAATAAACTCTCTTGCCATATTACACATAAATGTTAAAATGCCAAGTCTTTCAAATTTTTCTTTTAATTAGGAACTCTAGATATTCACAAAATAATTAAATGAAAAATATTTATCATCTGTACATTAGAATCACACAACAAATAAATATTACATTTGAATGGTACAACTAAATAAATATATTACACAGCAAATAAAATGTTAAATAAATTTTTCTGAGTGTCAGTTTAATTTTTTTATTGCAGGAAGATCAACTAAATAAAACACCCTTACTTTCTTTTTAAATAGCTCCAAATAAACAGTCCCTTCCCCCTCTCCCTCCCTCTCTCTCTACATTCTTTGTGAAACCCATAATCAAACTCACATTTTCTGAGTCAAACCAGCATTTAGAATAGATGTTTTTTAACAGTCACATTAAAATGATAAATTAAAACTGGAGCACAATAAAATTGTCTAAATTTGAACCTTTCTCTTTGTTAACTAACTTCAATTTTATAAAGATGAAATTAAAACCAAAATCACACAACAAATATATTACATTTGAATGGTACAACTAAATAAATATATTACACAGCAAATAAAATGTTAAATAATTTTTTTTGAGTGTGAGTTTAATTTTTTTGTTGTAGGAAGATCAACTAAATAAATCACTCTTAATTTCTTTTTAAATAGCTCCAAACAAACAGTTGCTTCCCTATCAAACTAATTTGTACAATACAAAGCACTAATCACAAACCAAGTCCCAAATAATCTATCTCTATATCTCTCTCTTTCTCTTCCTACATTCTTTGAGAAACCCATAATCAAACTCACATTTTTTGAGTCAACCCAGCATTTAGAATAGACGTTTTTTAACAATCACATTAAAATGATAAATTAAAACTCGAGCACAATAATTGTCCGAATTTGAACTTTTCTCTTTCTTAACCGACTTCAATTTTATAGAGATGAAATTAAAACCAAAATTAAAACCCATTATAATCATAAATATTTTAAAGTTCACCATTTATGACTTGGAAAGTCCAAACATAAATTTATGCCAAAAAAAAAAAAAAAATTCACCACATAAGAAAGCCATTTTATAAGCAATAATGAATAATTATTTCATCAAGCAACTAAAGTAATACACACATATGCATTGACCAGAATTTTTGAAATGCAACATAGAATATTATACTCCCTTAAAAATGTGGAAAAAAAAAAAGGAACATAAATCTCTTGCCATATTATACATAAATGTTAAAATGCCAAGTCTTTCAAAAAAAAAATTAAATGAAAAAAAACAGTCACTTTCTTTTTAGAATCACACAACAAATATACTACATTTGAATGGTACAATTTTTTTTTAATTACAAAATGTTAAATACATTTTTTTGGGTTAAGTTAAATACTTGGTGAAGTTAAATACTTGTAGAATTTCTATAACGGATTATGTTAAATACTTGTGTTAAGTTAAATGCTTGTAAGTTTAATACATTTTTTTTTTTCATGAAGACAACTAAAGTAATACACACATATATACATTGACCAGAATTTTTTGAAATACAACATAGAATACTATACTCCCTTAAAAGGTGCAAAAAAAAAAAAAAAAAAAAAAAAAAAAAAAACATAAACTCTCTTGCCATATTACACATAAATGTTAAAATGCCAAGTCTCTGAAATTTTTCTTTTAATTAGGAACTGTAGATATTAAAAAAAAAATTATGAAAAATATTTATCATCTGTACAACACAGAGAACTAAAATATTTATAAAAAATATTCAAAAAAATGATAAAAATATTTATCATTTGTACAAAAAAAAAAAAAAAAAAAAAAAAACTCTCTTGCCATATTATACATAAATGTTAAAATGTCAAGTCTTTCAAATTTTTCTTTTAATTAGGAACTGTAGATATTAAAAAAAAAAATTAAATGAAAAAAACAGTCACTTTCTTTTTAGAATCACACAACAAATATACTACATTTGAATGGTACAATTTTTTTTTTTTTTATAACAAAATGTTAAATACATTTTTTTGGGTTAAGTTAAATACTTGGTGAAGTTAAATACTTGTAGGATATCTATAACGAATTATGTTAAATACTTGTGTTAAGTTAAATACTTGTAAGTTTAATACATTTTTTTTTTCATGAAGACAACTAAAGTAATACACACATATATACATTGACCAGAATTTTTTGAAATACAACATAGAATACTATACTCCCTTAAAAAGGTGCAAAAAATATATATATATATATATAAACTCTCTTGCCATATTACACATAAATGTTAAAATGCCAAGTGTTTCAAATTTTTCTTTCAATTAGGAACTCTAGATATTCAAAAAAATGAAAAAATTGAAAAAAAACAATCCATTTTTTTTAGAATCACACAATAAATATATTACATTTGAATGGTACAATTTTTTTTTTTTTATAATAAAATGTTGAATACATTTTTGTGGGTTAAGTTAAATACTTGGTAAATTTGATTCAAAGCAAAACGGATTATGTTAAATACTTGGGTTAAGTTAAATACTTGTAAGTTTAATACATTTTTTTTCATAAAGACAACTAAAGTAATATACACATATATACATTCACCAGATTTTTTTGAAATACAACATAGAATACTATACTCCTTTAAAAAGGTGCCAAAAAAAGAAAAAAGAAAACATAAATTCTCTTGCCATATTACACATAAATGTTAAAATGCCAAGTCTCTGAATTTTTTTTTTTAATTAGGAACTCTAGATATTAAAAAAAAATTATGAAAAATATTTATCATCTATACAACACAGAGAACTAAAATATTTATAAAAAATATTCAAAAAAAAATTGATAAAAATATTTATCATCTGTACAAAAAAAAAAAAAAAAAAAAAAAAACATAAACTCTCTTGCCATATTACACATAAATGTTAAAATGCCAAGTCTTTCAAATTTTTCTTTTAATTAGGAACTGTAGATATTCAAAAAAAAAAAATTAAATGAAAAAACAGTCCCTTTCTTTTTAGAATCATGCAACAAATATACTACGTTTGAATGGTACAATTTTTGTGTAAAGGTATATCGTAGTGATGTCTCTCTCTATATCTTGCATACATGTGTGACCTACTAAATGAAATGTTCTTTCATTAAAAGGGTGACTAAATCATGGTTGATTGCATCTATTTTTGAAAAACAAAATTGAGCATGTAGAGTTCTTCAACTGAGCATTCCAGTGATTAGTGATGCGCTTGATGGTTTAGTAAGTTGAATAGAAATGAATAATGCCTTTTTGTCAAACAATCCTATGGGCGCCTAAGCCTAGGTTTTTATTTTGGAAAGAATAAATAAATAAAAGGGAGAATAGAAGCCCATATTACATCAAAAGATATCATCACATAACTATGATGAAGCAACCCGACTATGCCTCACTAAGTAAAGGAGTCAGGACAACCAAACCATGATGGTTATGATTAGTAAATTACTTAACTTACTCTCTCTCTCTCTCTCTCTCTCTCTCTGTTCATCAAATTTGAGTGAAAATTTGATTAAAAGCTTGATCTGATATGAATACTCCAATCCTTACTCTCTTCGCATCTTCAAATCTTTTCAAAAAAATTCCAAACTTATCCTAAAAACCATCTCCTATCCATACCATTTTTTATGAAAGAAAACCATCTCCTATCCATACTCTATTTTAAAATTTTATCAAAAAAGATTAAAAGTATTATTATTGGAGATTTGGTAAAAAATTTTGTTCATCCTTGATTTAGTGAAAATTTTGGATCTATTACGTTTTTTCTGTGTATAATAGCCAAATAATTTTGAGACCAACCTTATGTGTAAGGACCAAATTTGTGCTTAATAGTTCAAATAATTGACAGTAATTCTTTGATGAAAAAATAATTTCTGCTTAATTTTTTTTTGATTAAAAAAATTGGCAATAATTCTAATTAAAAATTGACAGAAATTTGGTGATGAGAGACATTTCCTCAATGTTTAATAGTTCTGAGAGAAATTTGGTTCACAATAATTCTGGTTAATGTTTAATCAAAATTGACAGAAATTTGGTTCACATAATGTTTTTTAAAATTCTTTGATGAAATTTAGTTCAAATAATTTCTGCTTCATAGTTCAAATAATTGGCAATAATTGACAGACCAACTATTATACACAGTTGACAGTAAACAATGTGTATAACCTTTTTTTTTTTTTTTTGAACAGCAAACCAATTTCTACTTAATGTTTTTTTCATTAAAAAAATTGACAATAATTCTAATTAAAAATTGACAGAAATTTGGTGATGAGAGACACATTTCCTCAATGTTTAATAGTTATGAGAGAAATTTGGTTCACAATAATTCTGCTCAATGTTTAATCAAAATTGACAGAAGGCACGATGTAAATATATTAATTTTTTTTTTCTTAAATAACTTGTAACATTTTTGTTTGTATTACATGCTCTACAAAACTGAAATAAATAACAACTCTCCCTAATGTTAATGCAAATTAAGAAATAAACATATAAGATTTTTAATGTTCACCAATATTGCAAATCAAAATATAAGAGCAAGTAAAAAAAAAAAATTGTAGACACTGACAGAAACTAAAGTTATTGTATACTAAATCTATAATAAAAAGAAAAAAAATACACCTAATATTTTCTTAGTTGATGACTAAGTAAACAAACAAACCAAATTTTTTAAAATTGAATTTATGCACAATTTGTATATACAGAATCTTTTTATATAATACACCTAATATTAAAAAATCCAAGGCACTCAGATTCACAGATTCACATGATTCACATGATTTGTCAAGATCATCTATTTTTTTAAGAGCACTGAATTTCATTTTAAATAACAAACATATAAAAATCAAAGCACTTAGTAAAATATATCATCAAGTTTCTTTTGAATATGATATCTCAAACCAATAATTTTGAGTCATAAAAAAATCATCTCTAAAGCCAAAAGGGAGCTTGGATTCTCCACAACACCTTTTTTTTTTTTTTCTTTCTTTCTTTTTGGAGTGTTGAACACATTCAAGAGGCTGAACTAAACCAAGCAAAAGGTCAAACCACTGAAGTATGCTCTCTCGTGCTGCACCACTTCATTAATTTCCTACCTAATTTTATATACAATTTTTAAATTTTTTTTGTGTAATAAATATAGATATATGAGTGGCATGGTTGTCACAAAAGTTTCATTCAATTTTATTGTTGTGGGATCTCTAGTGTCCAACATTGCAGTGGTGATTTAAAGGGGTAGGCAACTTTTGTACTTATTTAGGATATCAAGTTAAAAAGAATCCCATATAGTGTATATATATATTAGAAGTGATAACATATTCGATATGTGTATATATAAGTATTTTGTTTTAGAAAATAAAATAGCAAATTACCCATAAAACTTAAAATATAAAACTTAGGGCATAATTTAAAAAAATAAATTTAGGGCATAACTTAGGGCATAACCTGTAAAAAAATTTAAAAAATCAAAAGTTAATATATTTTCCAAAAAAAGAAATAATAATAATAAATTTAGGGCATAATTACCCATATAACTAATTTAAAAAATGTCTTCAAGTATCAAGTAGTTCAATAATTAGAAAAATGTCTTCAATAACATCAAGTAGTTCAATAACATGTCTTCAAATATGTGTCAATAACCTTTTTTGAAACCAATTTTCTAGTGTATAACACCAAACTAATTTAAAACATCCATTGAGCAGAATTTTTGGCTGAACCAAAATTTATGATTTTGGTGATAAACAGTTGACAGTAAACATATTGAGCAGAATTTGGTGATTTTGGTAATCCTTTGCAACTACTCTTTGGTGATAAGAAATTCTGCTTTGAAAACACATTGAGCAGAATTCTTTGAAAACAAAATTCTTTGAAAACAGTGGACAATTAAAATTCTTCTCAGTAAACACATTGAGCATAATTCTTTGAAAACACAGTTGGCTCAATATCAAAGCAAAGCAATAACAGAAGCTGTAGCCAAACGTTACCAAAGCAATAAACTAACCGAGTAGCTGAGCTTTTTATTTTTTATGGCTCCAAGTTCCTGATTAACTAACCGAGCAGCCGAGCAAAGTTCTTGTTTCAAGTTCAAGTTCCTGATTTCAATTAAAAAATAAGTGATATTGTTGGGTGCAAAGGGATACATAAGGGGATACATGGAGCCATGTGAAACTAAGTGAATGGCATTGAATAAAATAAATGAACATTCATACTTAAAATAACATACATTTTTACTCATTAAAAATATATTATAAGAATTTAATATATTTCTACCATAAATATATTTTACTGAGTAGTCATTAAGTATAAATATTTTACTGAGTAGTCATTGGGTGCAAGGGGAACTTCACTCTGGATGATATATGCTGGTAGTCATTAAGTATAAATATTTTACATTGATGATATATGCTGGTAATGTGAATATTTTACATTGATGATAAGAAAATATATGTGAATATTTTCTTAATCATCAACTAAGAAAATATATGCTGGTATAAATATTTTCTTAATCATATTTTCTTAAAATGCTATTCTTAATCATTAAGTATAAATATCATCCAGAGTGAATTTAATATATTTTACTGAGTAGTCATTAAGTATAAATACAACTAAGTATAAATTTAATATATTTAATGACTCATATATCATCTAGACTCAATAATAACGCATCATTTTTTTAACATGCAATAACATAGTATACTTAAAGTCATTATCATCTAGACTCATATATCATCTAGACTCATCATCATTTTTTGAAGCCAAGCTTCTCATTAGCTGGGTTCAGTTCGGTCATGTAAGTCATTAAGTATAAATATTATTGAGTCATATTTATAAAATTGATGTTATTAAGCAATTGAGTCACATAAATATATATTTGAAAACCAGCGCAATCTACACCACATGGAAATAAGAAGAAATCACCAAAATCACCAAAACATTTACAGTAGTATTTACAGTAATAAGAAGAAATCACCAAAATCACCAAAAATCATGTGACCTTGAGTTATTTCAAAATCACCAAAATCACCGAACTGAACTGGCTTCAAAACCAGCATGTTATTGAGTCATTAAGTATAAATATAAAATTTGGAGTAGTCATTTTGTTTCACATTACCGAACAAAGTTCCTGTTTCACATTACCGAGCAAAGTACCTCTGTTTCAAGTTCCTGTTTCACATGGAGCCAGAGTGAACAACGGTGAGAGTGGTCAGAGTGATCCACAGAAGCTCTGATGAAGGCAAAAGCTGAGGGAAAAAAAAATTCAAGAAGAAGAACAAAAATGAGAGAATACTAAAGTCATGTTTTCAACACTAAATAATAAGAATACTCTATTGAACCCATAACTGTGCATGTATGAAAGGAAGTATAACGACCCCGGTCTTTTCCCTTTTGATTATTGTATCCGGACTTAGGTTCCGTAGAGTCTATCTTTGTGTAATGGTTGTTGTCGTCTTATATTTTCTTATTTGGAGTTATGGGATGTATTGGGCGGGTTTGGAACAAGTTGGTTGAGCTTAGGAACCAAAACTAGTTGCCCAGATTTTGGCTTGTCCGCTCGAGCGGGGGTTTTGGCGCTCGAGCGGGAAAAACACCCATCCAGTATTTTCTTGTGCAGGGTTGGACGCTCGAGCGGGAGTTGGACCGCTCGAGCGGGAGTGTGTGAGTGACGCTCGAGCGGGGACTTGGACGCTCGAGCGGGGACCTGGTTTGTCGAGATGCTGGGAGTGTGCATCCGCCGCTCGAGCGTGGGATTGTCCGCTCGAGCGGGAGTCTGTGAGTGTACGCTCGAGCGGGGTTTTGTCCGCTCGAGCGGAACTGCTGAGTATAAAATCGTGATTTCGTGTTTTAAAACAGTTTTTCAGCCCCTTTCAGTTTATAAAACCCTAGGTTACGAGTTTTCTCTCTCCCAACTCATCTTTTCTCCTTGATTTGATCTAGTTAGGGTGGGTTTTTGCCCTAGTTCTTTTACAAATAAGATAGAGGAGAGTGAGGGCTTCCATTTAATCTGAGCAGTTGTCAGTTTGGAGCACTTTGGAGTTTCGAGCATCTTCTTCATCATCATCTTTTCTGGTTCTTGCTTCGAGGTAGGGATTTCCTACTCCATTTATATGTTTTAATCCTAAGTGTTGGTATTTTGGTATGTGGGGGTAGTTTGGTAATTTTGGAAGAAACCTTAGGGTTTTGGTTTAGATTAATTTGTATAATTAATTTAAAGGAACAATGTGGAATTTGGTTTAATTCATGGAATTGGGTAGTTTAAATATTTACCTTTGGGAATGTTAAATTTACATTCATTGATGTATTTATTTCTTGTTTAGAAATAACTGTTTTGGGCTATCGGTGGAGGATAGCCATTGATTGTTGTAGACCTTGCATGCGGCTTAGGTATAACTGAAATTATGTCACTTATGTTGACAGTTGAATTAATACAGAACATTACTTGTATTGATTACGTGTTGTATATGGCAATTGTGTGTTTCATTGCATATGCATTTCATTTGGAGGAGATAGGGGATGAACTCCACGGTTTAGGGGAAGATAGGGGATGGACCTCTAAACCGGATTTGTTGGGAGGAGATAGGGGATGGACTCCAGTAGCATCACTCATATGTGTGCTTATTGATAATAGCAATATTGCTATTTGTTGTTGATATGATGCATCATTATAATGTGTATCAATTGGGAGTATGGAAGTGTTGTGATTTGAGCTTTAGTCTCATTTATTTTGTGACATCTGGATCACTATTATAGTTGGCCAGGTTCTGAGCCATAATGATATGATTGGAAAGTGAAATGTGCCATAGACAGTGTGTCATAGGCAATGTAGACATTAGTGTCATAAATAAATTGTAACTTGATTATAGAGTGTTAACCATGTATCAGATGCTAATGCTTTAGTTAATTCTTATGCTTGGTTTAGTATTTCTCTACTGGGCTGTGGCTCACCCTATATGGGAACTTTATTTTTCAGGTTCAGGTGGTTCACTCCCTCCAAGGACTTAGCTTGTGAGGAATTGAATTTGAAGACTTGTCTTATTTCTATTTGTTTTATTTGAACAATGTAATCTTTCAAGCCTAGGGCTTTATCTGTTTTTGAGTTAGAACTCAGTGAATTGTGTCCAAGCGTTGGCTTGGCAAGATGTAAGCCCGTAGGGCAATTATTCTGATGTTTTATTTCATAATACTCTGATGGATGGATTTATATTATCGTTTTAATATAATAATGCATGTTTATATTATTTATTTAATGGGTTGAATTTTGAGGGCGTTACAACTTGGTATCAGAGCGTACCGGGTTTGAATACTTTGGGTACGTGGGAAGTGATTAGTATCACAATGGGTTCGTCTCGTTTGATAGAGACTTAGTGTAATGATTGCATGCTTATATGATAACATGTTTATGTGATTATGTGGGTATGGAATGTAGTTTCTAAATATTGATTGGATCCTTGAGTTTCTAGTAGTCTTGTTGGAAAGGCACTTGATCAATGCCGCTTCCAACCGGAACTATAGTAACCCTTTGGGACTGTCATTATCCAGGAACGAAATTCGTAGGTGCTTATGTGATTATGTGCTTACGTGGTATGATTTATTGTTGTCCAATGCATTAGGACGTGAGTGTTTAGCTTCGGCACATTTATTAATGTGCTAACGTCTTTGTTTCCTTCAATAGGATGTCAGGACGAGGACGAGGTCGCGGTAGGCGCGGTAGGCAGGCTAGGCAGGAAGTGCCTATACCGGAGGAGATTCCGGCAGTTCAGGAGGGTGTTGGCCAGGCCAATGTGGCCGAGCCAGTAGGACAGCCGTTTATGGGTGCTTTGGCCCAAGAGATAGCAGGGGCATTTCAGGCGTCAGTTGACATTCTGAGGGCTGCGAATCCAGCCCAGGTAGTTCCAGCCCCGGTAGTTGCTGCAGATGCAGGGCCTTCTTTTCTGAAGAGGGAGTTCTTCCGGTCTCAACCGGACGTGTTTGTAGGTGATCCTAGCGAGCCGCTTAAGGCAGACGAATGGCTCGAACAGACAACGAAAACGTTTGAGATGCTTGGCATCGAAGACGAGGGGTTGAAGGTGACCTTGGCATCTTTCCAGTTGAAAGGGGATGCGGGTCAGTGGTGGAAATTCATTAAGGCTCGTGTTGGAGGTACTTGGAAGGATTTTGTTGATGCTTTTCAGGAGAAGTACCTGTCTCCAGCTGTTCAGGAGACGTTGAGAGATCAGTTCTGCCAGCTGAAGCAGAATAGTTCATCAGTGGCTGAGTTTGAGGCCTTATTTACTAGTTTGTCCAGGTTCGCACCTGAGTTAGTGGCGTCCGAGGAACGTCGGTGTATAGAGTTCGAGAAGAAGTTGAGGCGCGGCCTCAAATTGAGAGTTGTGCCGACTATGATTAGGGATTTTGGGCGTTTGGTTGATGCAGCAGCCCATACTGAGATCGCGATGCGGGAGGAGGAAGAAGGGCAGAAAGGCTCCAAGAGGAGTCAGGATGGCCAGAGTGATGGCAGGAGGCAGAGAGGTTTCACTCCTCAGCAGCCTCAGAGTAGTTTTTCTAGATCCACATTTCCAGTGCCGAGTGCTAGTTCTGGGAAAGGCAGTCAGGGAGACATTACCTGTTTCAAGTGTGGCCAGCTGGGTCACAAGTCTCCAGTTTGTCCTCAGAGGGGAGGAGTTCAGAGAGCAGCATCTTCTTCGGCTCGATCTCAGAGCCAGAGTCAGAGTAGAGGTCAGCCGCTCTCTTGTTTTCAGTGCGGTCAGCCGGGGCACATGAAGAGGTTTTGCCCACAGTTGGGTGGCACATCTGGTGCATCTGGTTTGAGGCAGACTCAGGGTCAGCAGCCAGCTCAGTCGGGTCAGGCCTCGAGGGCCAATCAGGGGGCTTCTTCGTCCCAGTCTGTGCAGCAGTCTACTGCTCCGAGGGGTGAGCAGGTTGATCAGAGGTCGTCTGGGCGCGTGTATGCTGTTACCGCGCAGGATCTAGTACCGGCTCCGTCTGTTGTGAGAGGTACCTTCTTGTTTTGCAATTCAGTTGCTAGTGTTCTGATTGATACGGGTGCATCTCATTCCTTTGTGTCTGCTGCATTTGCATCTATTTTGGAGTTGGAGTTAGCTCAGTTAGCATCTCCTATTTGTGTAGTGTCGTCTCTTGGGGTGAGTTGATTTTGAAACAAGGTGTTAGGGGTTGTGATATAGAGGTCGATGATCATAGAATCCCTTTCTCTTTTGTAGTTATGCCCATGAAGGGCTTTGATGTTATTTTGGGTATGGACTGGTTGTCGTCATACCGGGCAGTTATCGATTGCTACCGTCAGAGGGTCACTTGTTGTACCGTGAACGGGGAATGTTTTCGTTTTCTGGGGGACCGGGTTGGTAGTGTTTTGCCATCGGGTTATGATCCGCGAGGGCGGAGTGAGCTTAGTGGTCTACTTGCCAGTCTTTCGATTAGTGAGGATGATGAGACCCAGATTGTGTTGCCGAGGGTGGTCTGTGAGTATTCAGACGTTTTTCCCGAGGATCTTGTTAGTTTGCCACCTCAGCGAGAGATTGAGTTCTCTATTGATTTAGTGCCCGGCACGGCGCCGATTTCTATGGCACCTTACCGTTTTGCCCCAGCCGAGTTAGTTGAGTTGAAGGTTCAACTCCAGGAGTTGCTAGATAAGGGCTATATCCGTCCTAGTGTTTCGCCGTGGGGAGCACCGGCCCTCTTTGCTAAGAAGAAAGGTGGTGCTTTGAGATTGTGTATTGATTACAGGAAATTGAATCGGGCTACGGTTAAGAATAAGTACCCTATGCCTCGTATAGATGATCTGTTCGACCAGTTGAAGGGTTCCCGTTGTTTCTCTAAGATAGATTTGAGATCGGGTTACCACCAGTTGAGGGTCAGGGAGGAGGATATTCCTAAGACGGCATTCCGTACGCGGTATGGCCACTATGAGTTTCTGGTGATGCCGTTTGGGCTCACCAATGCACCGGCAGTGTTTATGGATTTGATGAACCGGATCTTCCGGGAATTCTTGGATCGTTTTGTGGTCGTCTTCGTGGACGACATTTTGATTTATTCACCTTCAGAGGAGGAGCACGAGGCACACTTGAGAGTGGTGCTAGAGTTACTTAGAGCCCATAAGCTTTATGCTAAGTTCGGGAAGTGTGAGTTCTGGTTAGAAGAGGTGAAGTTCTTAGGCCATGTGGTTTCGGGGGAAGGGGTGTCTGTTGATACATCCAAGACTGAGGCAGTGCAAGATTGGGCACAGCCTAAGAGTGTGTTTGAGATCCGCAGTTTTCTGGGATTAGCTGGGTATTACCGTCGGTTTGTGAAAGATTTCTCCAGGTTAGCTTCACCGTTGACTAGATTGACTCGGAAGGGAGTCAAATTTGTATGGAGTGAGACTTGTGAAAAGTCGTTTCAGGAGTTGAAGGTTAGACTGACCACCGCTCCAGTTTTGATTATTCCGGAGAGAGGGTTGGGTTATGCAGTCTATTGTGACGCCTCACGAGAGGGTCTGGGTTGTGTGTTGATGCAAGAGGGGAAAGTGGTTGCCTATGGTTCACGTCAGTTGAAAATTCATGAGCAGAATTACCCCACACACGATTTAGAGTTAGCAGCTGTGATATTTGCCTTGAAGATTTGGAGGCATTATCTTTATGGTGAAAGGTTCGAGGTATTCTCGGATCATAAGAGTCTGAAATATCTGTTCACACAGAAAGACTTGAATTTGAGGCAGAGGAGGTGGATGGAGTTCATTGAGGATTATGACTTCGAGTTGCACTATCATCCGGGGAAGGCCAATGTTGTGGCCGATGCCCTTAGCAGGAAATCTGTTGGTGACTTAGCTAGTATAGCCATCCGGGAGTGGGAGATGTTGGGTGCAGTTGGGGAGTTTGATTTGCATCTGGGCGAATCCGTAGAGGCTGCGGCCTTGTTTTCTGTGGTTGCACAGCCTACACTTGTGACTCGAGTGTTAGAGGCTCAGAGGGGTGATCTTGAGGTAGAATCTCTCCGAGAGAAGATTTCCAATGGGAAGGTTGAGAAGGGTTTGACAGTGTATCCCGACTTGAGTGTGAGATACCGAGACCGTCTGTTTGTGCCGGAGTCTTGCCGAGAGGAGGTACTCCGAGAGTTTCATCATTCGCGCCTTGCGGTGCATCCGGGAGGTACTAAGATGTATCAGGATTTGGGTCGCCAGTTCTGGTGGCGGGGTATGAAGAGAGATGTGGCAGCTTTCGTAGCTAGGTGCCTTACTTGTCAGCAAGTGAAGGCCGAGCATCAGAGGCCAGCGGGTTTGTTGCAACCCTTGCCTATTGCCGAGTGGAAGTGGGAGCATGTCACTATGGACTTCGTTGTGGGTCTTCCGAGGACTCAGCGGGGTAGTGATGCCATTTGGGTGGTTGTAGACCGGTTGACGAAGTCAGCGCACTTCATTCCTATGCGTGTTAGAGATTCGGTAGATCATCTTGCCGACTTATATATCCGGGACATAGTGAGGTTGCACGGGGTCCCAGTGACGATCGTCTCAGATAGAGATCCTCGTTTCACTGCCAGGTTGTGGCAGAGTTTGCAGAGTGCTTTAGGCACTAAGTTGACCCTTAGCACGGCTTATCATCCTCAGACTGACGGGCAGTCCGAGCGTACTATTCAGATCCTTGAGGATATGCTTCGGGGTTGTGTTCTCGACTTTAGTGGGTCGTGGGAGAGGCACTTACCATTAGTGGAGTTTGCCTACAACAACAGCTTTCAGTCTAGTATCGGTATGGCACCGTTTGAGGCCTTGTATGGCCGACCGTGTAGATCTCCTGTTTGTTGGGCCGAGGTGGGTGATGCACCTTTGTTGGGTCCGGAGTTGGTGAGGGAAACGACGGAGAAAGTTGAGCTTATCCGTAAGAGGCTTGTTACAGCCCAGAGTCGTCAGAAATCTTATGCCGACCGTAGGAGGAGACCTTTACTGTTTGAGGTGAGTGATCATGTCTTTCTGAAGATATCACCCAAACGAGGTTTGATGAGGTTTGGGAAGAGCGGGAAGTTGTCCCCTCGGTTTATTGGGCCTTTTGAGATCCTTGAGAGGATTGGCGAGGCTGCTTATCGTTTAGCTTTGCCACCGCAGTTATCCGGAGTTCATGACGTGTTTCATGTAAGTATGCTTCGGAAGTATGAGCCGGATCCATCGCATGTACTGGATTGGACTGACTTAGTTGTTGATGAGGATGTCTCATATGAGGAGAGACCGATTCGAGTCTTGGATAGGCGGGATCAAGCCCTGCGTGGCAAGACTATCCCTTTGGTGAAAGTTTTGTGGAAGCATCACGGAGTGGAGGAAGCCACTTGGGAACGTGAGTTGGAAGTCCGTGAGAAATATCCGGACTTGTTTACTGATTTGTAATCTTGTATTTAGATTATGTAATATTGTTGAACTTAAGAGCTTTATATATATATGTCTTAAGTTGGGAAAACATTGAGAATGTTTTGGTTTAATGTTAACATTTTGAAACTTGCCTTTTTATGGAAGTGGAATATAACATTTGTATATTGAATGTGTTGTTTATATCAAGAGATTGAATATGATATGGAATTTGTTAACATTGAAAGGAATAATGCATAATATTGATGCAGGTTGAAATATATGTTGGTTTATACATATTGTGAGATACCTCTTGATAAGAGATGAAGTGACCAATATTGGTCAAGTTGTTGATTATTGTTTTATATATATCATTGGGAATTAAGAAAAACTTGTTTTTACAAACTCATGCTTAATTTCGGGGACGAAATTCTTTTAAGGGGGGAGGTTATAACGACCCCGGTCTTTTCCCTTTTGATTATTGTATCCGGACTTAGGTTCCGTAGAGTCTATCTTTGTGTAATGGTTGTTGTCGTCTTATATTTTCTTATTTGGAGTTATGGGATGTATTGGGCGGGTTTGGAACAGGTTGGTTGAGCTTAGGAACCAAAACTAGTTGCCCAGATTTTGGCTTGTCCGCTCGAGCGGGGGTTTTGGCGCTCGAGCGGGAAAAACACCCATCCAGTATTTTCTTGTGCAGGGTTGGACGCTCGAGCGGGAGTTGGACCGCTCGAGCGGGAGTGTGTGAGTGACGCTCGAGCGGGGACTTGGACGCTCGAGCGGGGACCTGGTTTGTCGAGATGCTGGGAGTGTGCATCCGCCGCTCGAGCGTGGGATTGTCCGCTCGAGCGGGAGTCTGTGAGTGTACGCTCGAGCGGGGTTTTGTCCGCTCGAGCGGAACTGCTGAGTATAAAATCGTGATTTCGTGTTTTAAAACAGTTTTTCAGCCCCTTTCAGTTTATAAAACCCTAGGTTACGAGTTTTCTCTCTCCCAACTCATCTTTTCTCCTTGATTTGATCTAGTTAGGGTGGGTTTTTGCCCTAGTTCTTTTACAAATAAGATAGAGGAGAGTGAGGGCTTCCATTTAATCTGAGCAGTTGTCAGTTTGGAGCACTTTGGAGTTTCGAGCATCTTCTTCATCATCATCTTTTCTGGTTCTTGCTTCGAGGTAGGGATTTCCTACTCCATTTATATGTTTTAATCCTAAGTGTTGGTATTTTGGTATGTGGGGGTAGTTTGGTAATTTTGGAAGAAACCTTAGGGTTTTGGTTTAGATTAATTTGTATAATTAATTTAAAGGAACAATGTGGAATTTGGTTTAATTCATGGAATTGGGTAGTTTAAATATTTACCTTTGGGAATGTTAAATTTACATTCATTGATGTATTTATTTCTTGTTTAGAAATAACTGTTTTGGGCTATCGGTGGAGGATAGCCATTGATTGTTGTAGACCTTGCATGCGGCTTAGGTATAACTGAAATTATGTCACTTATGTTGACAGTTGAATTAATACAGAACATTACTTGTATTGATTACGTGTTGTATATGGCAATTGTGTGTTTCATTGCATATGCATTTCATTTGGAGGAGATAGGGGATGAACTCCACGGTTTAGGGGAAGATAGGGGATGGACCTCTAAACCGGATTTGTTGGGAGGAGATAGGGGATGGACTCCAGTAGCATCACTCATATGTGTGCTTATTGATAATAGCAATATTGCTATTTGTTGTTGATATGATGCATCATTATAATGTGTATCAATTGGGAGTATGGAAGTGTTGTGATTTGAGCTTTAGTCTCATTTATTTTGTGACATCTGGATCACTATTATAGTTGGCCAGGTTCTGAGCCATAATGATATGATTGGAAAGTGAAATGTGCCATAGACAGTGTGTCATAGGCAATGTAGACATTAGTGTCATAAATAAATTGTAACTTGATTATAGAGTGTTAACCATGTATCAGATGCTAATGCTTTAGTTAATTCTTATGCTTGGTTTAGTATTTCTCTACTGGGCTGTGCTCACCCTATATGGGAACTTTATTTTTCAGGTTCAGGTGGTTCACTCCCTCCAAGGACTTAGCTTGTGAGGAATTGAATTTGAAGACTTGTCTTATTTCTATTTGTTTTATTTGAACAATGTAATCTTTCAAGCCTAGGGCTTTATCTGTTTTTGAGTTAGAACTCAGTGAATTGTGTCCAAGCGTTGGCTTGGCAAGATGTAAGCCCGTAGGGCAATTATTCTGATGTTTTATTTCATAATACTCTGATGGATGGATTTATATTATCGTTTTAATATAATAATGCATGTTTATATTATTTATTTAATGGGTTGAATTTTGAGGGCGTTACAGGAAGCATCCAATAACTGTGCATATAAGAGACCCAATTCGGACCCAGCATATAAGAGAGGAAAGGAAAGGAACCCGAAACATAACTGTGCATATAAGAATTGGACCCAGTAGTTAAGAACCCAGCATATATGAATTCAATAACTTTTGAATTTGAATTCAATAACTGTGCAGAATTTGAATTCAACCCAGCAGTTAAGAGTGCAGTCTGTGAGCTAAAATGTTGACATGTGCTTCTCTCCAACCTTCTCAAATCAATTTCGCATCTGCTTCTCTCAATACACACCTCACTATCTGCTTCTCAACTCTGCAACAGTATTTGTCTGTCCAAAATGGTATAGCCAAGCCAAGCTTCACATCTCATCAGAGAGTAGGAATGGGAAGGTAGATAGAGGGTATGGGAAGAAGACAGAGGGTATGGGGGAGACACAGAAATGTGTTGGGCGGGAAACCTTTGATACATTTTGATATAAACCATTGATCTAAACCATTGATACATACTTGGGATTAATCTCAGCCATTAGATCAAAATGTATCTCACATACATTTTGATATATTTTTCAAAAACCTTTGTGCCTTATTATATAGATATATATATATAAATAAATTCTATTTATGATAACAACAATAGCCCATGTGTTCTTACAATCCAAAATTTAAGTTTATGTATAACAATACCTAAAGTTAAAACAAGTACAAAATAAATAAAATCAAGTCAATCCAATTGGAACGATGTGTTTAACGCAACTATAGCATCACCAATGACAATATTCAAATGCATGTGAACAAGCCTCTTCTCATTTCCAATTAGCACATGAGCAAGATCATAATCTCCATCTTCAACAACCTACATTCAAGAAAGAAAAAGAATTTTTTTTATTATAAATATTGAAATAAATAAAAATTTAAACTTGCAAATTTAGAGGACTGAGATTTAAGGGAAGTGCATGAAGAAATCTCAACAGAATTGAGTTAAAGCATTGACAGAATAGAAAAATATCCCAAGCAGCAACAGTAACACAAGGGAAAAAAGAATTTCAAATAATTTCTTAGCATAACAAGAGAAAAATAGACAATAAATTAGCTGTACTTGGCACAATAGTTCACAACCAAGCATTGCTAAATCAATCTACAAAATAAAGGTCAATTATTTTGATAAGTAAAAATAAGATAATTCAAATCAAATAACATATAAAGAAATCAGTTTGTGACATCTGAGATGAATTCACAGTTATGATCAAATACCAAGAGTTAGAACCAAAAAAAAAAAAAACTAATAACCCAAAAATTAGCATGACACGAACCGGGAGAATTCTGGCTAAAGGAGCAACAATTTCGACAAATCCATCACTTGAACCAGTATTGAGAAGAACTATGCTAGTCATACTCTTGCCAAATAGCCACTGCCACATACCTGCTTCACTTTCAGGGATGTAAACATTCTCCATTTGTATAGAACCCAGACATGTAACACATGAAACCTACAGGCCAATCAAATTCCACACACATTGCAGTGAAAAGAATAAATAAATAGTGGTTTAGAAAGTAAAAAAAGATAATGCAATCAAATCAGTATCAGGTAGCTTTAAAATAGTAGACATAATTTATTCCACTACCAGCAACCTTGTTGGATTTCAACCCAATGGTAGCTCCACTATGGACAATAGAAGGTGGCTCTCCCACTCCACCAACTCACTAGCTAGTGGATGAAGCTAGTGGAAGAGGTAGGTGGTGACCAATCACACCTCTCCATTGTGTGTATAAATGGAGGTGAGGAGAAGGGCCGAAGGTAGCAAACAGAGAGAGCAATACCTGTGATATATAAGAGCAGTGTCTGTGTTATCTGAGGCAGAGAGAGTAAGCTATTTATTGTGAGAGAGTGTGAGTTGAGTGTGTAATTCTCCTCTTCTTAATATATAGTGTTATCGCTCCCATGGACGTAGGCTGGATTGCCGAATCACGTTAAAACTCTTGTGTTACTGCTTGTTTGTGTCCCTGATGTGCCCCTCGATCCCTACAAGTAGTATCAGAGCCCGAGTGGTGAAAAATTGAGTTTTTTTTTTTTCTTTCCGAAAGTGCCTAGATTTCGAAGTGACTGAAATCCACTTTCGAGCATACCAGGAGGAAGCTCTAGAGGAGAGGAGTTCGGAACTGCAAACCACAGTCCCAAAGGACCCAACACGCGCCCTCACGCGCCAATAGAAGGACGCGAGTGAATCCCACGCACCCACGCGCCCTATGCGCTGGCGAGAGGAAGAAGACGAGTGAAACGCGCGTGTTTTTGACGTCAGGCTGATGTCATTCTGAGCCGAGCCGAGCCGAGCTGAGGAGAAGTTAGCCGAGCCGAGCCGTCCAGTCGAACTGGAGCCGTTGACTGCTACTGACCAAGCCGAGTCGGAGCCGAGCCACCAAGCCGCGTTCTCAAGCTGTTGACCAGTTCTGAGCTGCGTTGACCACGCTGCCAAGCCGCGCTGCTGAGCCGCTGACGTCTGTCAAACTGGAGGAATTATCCGGTGCTTCTCAGCCGCACTAGATTCTGCAGATCTAAACCGTCGAAACTGTTTTGGCTTGATCTGAGTCATTCGAAGTTCGTTTCTAACGATCTAATAGTCCTTTCCAATTATTTGGAGTATTCCGGACGCATCCGTATGGTCAGATTGTTGAATCAGAATTTCTAAAAAAAGGAAAAAGTTTAAAATGGCAGGAAAATGTGCAAGTTTCATGATAGAGTCTTTTAATGGTAACAATGACTTTACTCTGTGGCAGCAAAGTAAAAAATATTTTAATGCAGGTGGGCTTGGTAAAAGCTCTCAACAAAAAGTCCAACAAACCGACAGACATGCAGGATGGCAAGTGGGAGGAGTTGAGAGAATTGACAAACAGTACAATCCAGTTATATCTCAGGAACAACACACTCTAAGAAGTCATCAATGAAATAGATCTGGCAGAGCTATGGGCAAAGTTAGAAATGAGGTACAAGTCAAAGTCTTTGACAAATCGGTTATCTTTGAAGAAGCAGCTGCATACGCTTCAAATGCTAGAAGGAGCGAACCTTACAGAACATCTGGATGAGTTCAACAGGATCACAATGGAATTGGACACTATTGGGGTGAAGACTGAGGAGGAAGATAAGGCTATTATCTTGCTGGTCTCCTTACCTTCATCATATGAGCATCTCAGGACTACTCTATTGTACGAGAAGGATACTCTTGGACTGGATGAGGTGGTTGCTACGCTTATTTCTCATGAAGCAATGAAGAAAAAGGAAAGTAGCAAGTACCTAGAAGGAAATGCCATGGTTGTATCAGAAAATGAGCAAGGCAGAGGTAGGTCCAATGATAGACGGGTTAGTTACAAATCTAGAGGACGTTTGCAATCAAGGCCGGGCTACAGGAGAAAGTGCTATTATTGTGATCAAGAAAATCACCTCATCAAAGACTGTGCAAAGCACAAGAAGGACAAGGCAAACAAGGAACAGGCGAGCTCATCAAATGTCACTGTTGTAGTGGATGTTGAGGATGAGTATATACTCACAGTTTCATCGAGTATGATGAAACATGATTGGATTTTAGATTCCGGAAGTACATACCATATATGTATGGACAGGAAACTTTTTTCCACCTACCAAGCGAAAGACGGAGGTATTGTTCATGTGGCTAACAACACTGTGAGTAAGATTGTTGGCATAGGAACAATACGGCTCCGAATGGAAGATGAAATTTTTTTTACGTTGGATGGAGTCCGACACATGCTGAGACTGAAGAAGAATTTAATTTCCTTAAGTATGCTAGACTTGAAGGGTTACAGCTTCTCATCTAGTAAAGGAAATCTCAAAGTTATCCATGGAGATAAGGTGATGCTACATGGACGACTAGAGGGGAATCTGTACAGACTTGTTGAAGAGGTTGTAACAGAAGGAGCTACTGTCACTTACCGGACAAGAAGTACAAGACGCGCACCAAAAAGACATAGGCCTCAGCAGACATGGCAACCAAAGTGTACAAGAACGCATGGAGGCAGTTCCAAGGTGCACAAAACGGAACCATTGCAGCCAATTTTGAAGAAAGCTCAGAGCAAAGAGACCAAGATTGCAAAGCACGTCCCAGGAAAGAAAAGAGTTTCTCTTGCTCCTGAATTAGAGGCATATTGCGATCTCTCCAAGACTGTATGGAAGGGAGAGATGAAATCACAAAGAGTTGCAAAGTAAGCTTTGCATGGCACTCCAGTGAGGGGGTGCAGGGCACTCCAAGCAGGGGGTGCTATTGTGGATCACCTCATATGGGTTGAGGGGGTGATTTGTTGGATTTCAACCCAATGGCAGCTCCATTATGGACAATAGAAGGTGGCTTTCCCACTCTACCAACCCAATAGCTAGTGGATGAAGCTAGTGGAAGAAGTAGGTGGTGACCAATCACACCTCTCTATTGTGTGTATAAATGGAGGTGAGGAGGAGGGCTGAAGGTAGCAAACAGAGAGAGCAATACCTGTGATATACAAGAGCAGTGTCTGTGTTATCTGAGGCAGAGAGAGTAAGCTATATATTGTGAGAGAGTGTGAATTGAGTGTGTAATCCTCCTCTTCTTAATATAGTGTTATCACTCCCGTGGACGTAGGTTGGATTGCCGAACCACGTTAAAACTCTTGTGTTATTGCTTGTTTGTGTCCCTAGTGTGCCCCTCGATCCCTACATTTGGTAAGAATTTATTGATTTTTGGAAAGCTCCCAAAGTCTCAACCTATAGACTAACTAGTATATCATTCCTAACTCAGCCAATTCCTGCTTACCAAATATAGCCTAGAGTATTGATCATCAACTCAATCAATGTCCTTTCCATCCAACGTAAAGAAACTACCACATGCTCCAAGTCTCACACCTTGAGACCTGAGAGGCCATAATCCGATATCAATTTAATTTTTTGAATGAAACAATCTACTTGTATGCCTTTGAGGCTTAATTTGTTGTAATGCCATCTAACTTCTTGAACTGAGATTAACTTTGGGCAATGTAAACTTTGTATATTGGAAAGTGTTGAATGTTAGTTTAATGGGAAAGATGGCCCTTTTGGCATCATGTTATTGTGGTTGTGGAATATTTCTTTTTTATTATGGCAGGGCGTTACACAAACAGCATGTGCTCCAAGTTCCAGTAGCAAAGGGTATGCCTCAAGAAACTTGAAACTCTCTGTACATCCAGCATTTAAGTAGATAGTGGCACCTTCAATGTGCTCTGATATCTGAACAATTTAAAGAGAACCTTAAAAAAAGATTCATTTAAAAGATACATGAAAGTAATTGCAATTTAAAATGCAAGGTAGTCCAGCTTGAGCCCAATAAATAAAGAACCAACTGCACAAAAGTTACATTTTCTTGAGGAAAAAAAATACCAATTAATGCTTGTCAATAGAGGATAATCAACGTAGGCATAACAAGCCAGTCTGTTTGGAATTGTTCATTGATGGTTTGCTTCGAAGGAATTTTGGCGTGTAGTTCACACATCACAACCCTCAATATGCATTTCTACATTTTCTATTTATATTAACTAGCCTATCACCCGTGCTATGCACGGAATAATTATAGATATTTATATTTTTTTTAATATATAAATTATGTTTTTTAAGATTTTTTATAAAAAAAATTTAATAATTTTATCACTAATCATAGTGTATAGGAGAAATTAAAAAAGCTACTGCAGTAACTATGCACGGGCTATATATATATAATTATTTATATGAGGGGATTTTAAATGCTAATAAGGGATTTTGACCAAATCAATAAATGCAGGCATGTAGATTGGAAAAAGTTAATAAATGTTGATTAGGAGATTTTGACCAAATCAATAAATGCTGAGGTTTTTTTTTTTTAAATCAAAAATTTAGAAAATTAAGATTGAGAGATTGGAGCTCCCACAAGGCTTGCGATTTTAAATGTCTTTTTTTATTTATTTATTTAAATGTCTTCTTTTTTTCTTTTTATATTATATTAAAGTTTAATATTTTGATAATAATCATATGTGTTAGACTTTTCAATGAATTAAATGTCTTCTTTTTTTATTATATTTTATTAAAGTTTACTATTTTGATAATAATCATATGTGTTGGACTTTTCAAAAAATTTTTTTATGCTTGTTCTTAATGTATTAAAGTGTTATTATGAGGGATAATAATCACATGTGTTGGGACTTTTCAAGAAATTCATGTGTTGGATTTCAAAGAATTTTTTTTATGCTTGTTCTTAATTCATTAAAGTGTTATTATGAGGGTAAGACTTGGGGGTTGGGAGAAGTTAATAAATGATAAGATTTTTTTTTAAAATCAAAAAATCAGGAAATTTAGATTGGGAGATTGGAGCTCCTACAAGGTTTGGGGTTAAAAACCCCCTTTTACTTAATATATAGTATAGATTTAAACTTTTTAAAGCCGCACACAAATTTTGGTCTCGGAATTAGACATAGTGAGCGCCATACAGGCTTGTAGGTGTAAGAGTGTTGTGATGTAATTCTTCTTTTCCCATTTTTCTTAGATTATGGACACACAAAAAAATAAAAAATAGCAACTAATTCCGAAGAGCTTAATTAGAAGTCATATATAGTAGAGGAGAGAGACTTGATGAATGTGAAATATGTCATTTTCTCTTAATTGACACTAATACCTCCTCTCCTCGGTACTTACACTCCAAGAGTCTCCAACAATAAAAAGGAAACCCATTCTTAACTCTCTCTCCACCAAACAAATCACACTTTTAATGCCTTTTATAAAATAAAATAAAAAAGCAAACTCACTTTTCAAAAGTTAAAAGGCTATCCTCCAAATCAGCAAGATAATAATTACGATGCACCCAGAAATATTATCAATAATTGTTATTTCTACAAAATGTAAAGAGAAATCCTGTAGTGTAAGTGTTTTAAAAATTGTGAAAAGATTAGAAGAAATTTTGAAAACAATAAAAGTTGTCTTGAAATTATGAAAAGATTAGAAGAAGTTCTGAAATCAATAAAAGTTGTTTTGAAATTAATGAAAAGTATTTTGTACTCTTTATTTTTTTTCTTTCTTTCTTCTTGTGCTCCAATGAAAAGGTAAGTGAAATGTAAAGGGAATATGTGATAATATAGAAGTATACTGATTTTTTTTTTCTTTCTTTTAGTTAAATTTTTTTTTAAAAGTAATTTAATTGTGACATTAACTTCTTTGTAGTTAGAGTGAATGTCTAGTTAAGATTTAGAGAGAGAAGTTGTAAGGATCACAGTGGAGTCCATTGTTGTGGAGGCCCACAACCTCTCCCACAAAATTTAAAGTGAACATTGAATCTAAACAAAGTGGAGAGAAGTACACCAGTTGAATGCGGGTGGGAGGCTTAAATTCCACAAAATGAAGCGCACCGGGTGACCCTTTTAGCTTGTTTTTGTGGGAGCGGAGTCATTCTTTAAAGACATTGAGGGTTGTAGATTCGGTCGGTGATATATATTGAAAAAGACAATTCAATCAAAAACATTGTTCCTATAGTGCAATCTAATAAGAAATAGCGTCAAATAAGCAAGAAAAAAAAAATCTTTAAAAAGCCCTAGCAATTTACTAGAAGCTAGCGATATAATGGTTCTCCCCTAGTTCAAAACTCAATAAAAAGCAGATAAAATTGCAGGTTATGCTAGGAACCCTTGACAAAGAAACAAATAACTGAAACGAAGGAAATGCAAAGCAAATAGAACAGAGATTCAAATGACAAATTGAGAGAGAGAAGTGGAGTACAGAGCAAAGAGGGGACGAACCTACTGAGACAGAATGAAGGGGCGATGGTGTAGCATAGCAACGGTAAATGGCGAAACAGTCGACAAATATCTCCGCCGGCGTGCTTTTGTGAGAGGGAGAGAACTTCCAATCGTGAGAGGGGAAATTGGGTGGGAAGGTAAAAATCAAGGTCCTTGTTTGGTTTCAGTTCAACTTTCTGTTTTATTATTATTATTTTTTTTTACTTACCCAAAAAAAGTTTTCTATTCTTTTTAAATATATTTTAAAATTAAAAATTATTGACATACTTTGTAAAACTATATAAAATATAAGTACTTTCAGTGTGTTTGGTTTCAATTTTCTAAATTAATTTTTTGTAAATTGAGTTTTTTTGTTTTTCGTGTTTTTTTTTTTGTGAATATTTTTTAAATTTTAATTATTTTTTTAAAACTTTTTTAAATCCACCTTACTTAGATGTATCTAAAAAGTAAAACATTTGTGAAAAATATTCTAAAAAATTAATAAATACACAAAAAAAAAAAAATGTACTGAATTTTTTTTGTTTTGTTTTTTTTTTTTTTTTTTTTTGTATTTTTGATATTTAGTGAATTTTTTAAAGATTTTTTTCACAAAAAATTATACTTTTTAAGTGTTTGTATGTTAGGTGTGTCTAAAAATTAAAAAAATTGCTTAAAATATTAAAAACATGCAGTAAAAATACAAAAATACTGAAAACAAAAAAGTAAAATTTTTTGAAAAGTGAATTCTAAAACACAAAACCAAACAAACTGTTTGATTTTTTTAATTTTTCACGAAACTAATTTTTAGTCTTTTAAAAGAAATCAAAAACAAGTTTTAGAAAATCAATGTCATCTCAACTTTTGCCGACGAACAATTTTGTCGTCACTAAATGTTTATTTCTTTGCCAACACCAACTTGTTGTCGCCAAAAATAAACAGACTATAGCAACGCTTATCATATTGCCAAAAATTAACCTTCGTTGCTAAAATTTTCAAAATTTAGGTGCCTAGTGAATATTATACATTTTTAGCAACGATAGTAAATTGCGTCGTTAAAGGTTTACTTTTACCAACGAAATTGATTACTGTGCCACCAAAAATACAGTTTTTGCTATGAAAAATTGGCATCGTAGCAAAAAATGATTGCTAAAAGTGCAATTTTTTATAATGTTTATTGATTCGATTCATCATTGTTTTTGCCCTTGAATGTTAACTTTATAGTCTTGGAATAGGTTACTTCCACATGCTTCAGTCCTTTGATTTGGGACAATTGTTCTAGTTGTGGCATCATATTTTGGTCATGCTTTTCTTGAATTGGTCTTGATTGTACTGAAATTTTCATGCTCTGGTTGTTCACTAGTTGTGCTAATTTTTTGTGCCTTTGAAACTCATTTATGATTGTGGTTGGGCCAACGATGCCAGAGATGGTGACCTTGCCTTGTTCTGAATCTATTGAGATTGAATGCACTCCATGAATCTTTTGAATCAGCTTCTTCAACTTTCCCTCACATCCTTCACAACATAGGTTCAGCTTGAGAGAAAAAATCTCTGGAGCTGCCATATGACTGTGGTTGGGTCAACGATGCCAGAGATGGTGACATTGCCTTGTTCTGAATCTATTGAGATTGAATGCACTCCATGAATCTTTTGAATCAGCTTCTTCAACTTTCCCTCACATTCTTCACAGCATAGGTTCAGCTTGAGAGAAAAAGTCTCTGGAGCTGCCATAAAATAGTCTATTGAATTTGACAGCTGAATGAGGCAATGAGAGTTATTATACAAGAAATTGCATTTTTCGCAACGCAGCAAAATATGTTGCTAAAAGGGAAAATTCATTTGCAAAGAGTTTTGCCCACACACAAAGCTACGTTGGCAACCCGTAGGCAAAAGTGAGTTGGCAAAAGTTTTTGCCGACGAAATTATCATTGCGTTGGTAAAAATAATGCCTTTAGCGACGAACATAGTCGTCGATAAAAGCCTTCATCCATCGTCGGCAATTTACCTTGCGTTGGTAAAAGTCATTCAAATATGATGATTGTGTGGCACTTTTCACGACACAAATTTGCATGGGCAAAAAATATACTTTTAGCAACAAAATATGCGTCGGCAAAAGTAAATTTTTGGCGACACATTTACATCGGTAAATGTTGTCATTTGCCTACGATTTGTTTGTCGATAAAACTTCACTTTTGGCAACGACAAATTAACATTGGCAAAAAATACTCTTTTAGCAACACAATGAGTGGGCAAAAGTAAACTTTTGGCAACACATTTACGTCAGTAAATATTGCCATTTGCCGACGATTTGTTTGTCGATAAAGGTTTACTTTTGGCAACAACAAATTGGCATTGACAAAAAATACACTTCTAGCAACACAATACGAGTGGGCAAAAATAAACTTTTGGCGACACATTTACTGACAAAAATAATTGAAAATAATTTATATATTTTTATAAGATTTACAGATTTACAAGAGGCATCCCTCAAGCACCACTATTACAAATTAATAGCATTGATATGAAATCACCTAAAGTTGATGTGCAATCTTTCTCTAATAGGACTTTGAAACATTGGCATGTTTGTCTCTTCTAGATTTCCTGCTTCAGAATTTTGAGAGGTACTTTCTGTTTCAAATGTTGATTTAGCAAGCAAGAGCGCATATGTTGTATGGAACTGAGTGTCTTCAGAGTCTTGATCTTCAATCAACCACTGGAGATATCTGCATCAATAAAGTTTGGGATATTAAACAAAATAGCATAAGAAAAAAGTCACTTAAACATAGAACAGGTGTAAAAGAAAAAAGATAACAGAACAGAGAATGAAACATGGTTCCTTTGTTTTCTGTACTTTACCCTTTTCAAATTCTTTTTTTGTGCTTTAATCTCTCTATATTTTTTTCTTTATGTGCCAAATGGAAAATGATGGGGCTTGAATAAGTCTACTCCATACTAATAGGAAAACAGTTAACAGAACTGAGAAATACCAAAATCATTAAGAATGATCATTTTGACTAGGAAAGTTCATGAAAAGTTTCCAAGGTGACACATCAAAGAGTAATCTACATATATATATATTTTTCTTTTTGATAAATAAAATTTATTAGAAAAGCATCAGAGTTGATGCAAGTAATACAAAAATCAAGCCTAGAGTAATCTACATATGTACCCACTAACTCATACTTGCAACCAGAAATTTGGAAGATCTATGAGGCCGCAGCCTTGACTAGAAACAAAACTAAAAAAATTAATTAATTAATTAATTGGTATTGATTCATTTTTTATGTTATCATTTTTCAAGTTTTCAGAAACAAAAATAATAAAAAGTTCAAAAACATCCATTCTTTTCATATCATGTTTACATTAGCAGTTGCGGTAACAAATCAAACAAACACAGAAGATAAAAGGTACTATCTCATTAAACAAACGCAGACAATAACAGATGCTAGCCCCTATGTTTGGAATTTTAACCATCCAAGTAGCTCAAAAAATGGCAGAAAAAAAAGACTGAAGGTCATAAGAACATAATTATGACAGAAAACTGCATGGGCTTTGCTATTATGAATTACTTTCCAGAGATAATGTCGCAGATACAATAACTTAGGAGGAGCATACCTTTGCAGAATTTCCACCTTCTTCGGATCAATAGCAGAAATTACTTCATCTATAACGAAAGTTACTTTAAAAATAAAGGTAGCAAAATAGGAAAATTATTTTCCAAGTAAAAATAACATATGCACATCATTATAACTATTTATTAAGCATGTCCCAATGGTTAAGTGATAAAGGTAGACTATTTCAAGAAGTATAAATCACATGCAGAAATTTTAAATTATATTTGCAACAGAACACACACAGACACACAAAGTCGTAATCCAAAAAAAGGACGAACCATATACACTATTAATTAAAAAAAATTTGCTCCCGTCCTGTGCATCCTTTTTTCAGGCACTTAGGCATTTAGATATGAACTCTTGCAGCTATGTTCCAAATCTTCTCACATTCAGTACAATTATTCTTAAACCAAAGGAGTCATATAATATTGAAAAGTAACTACCAACAATGAATCTTTCTTATATACACTTTTTTTTTTCCTTCCGTCAATAAATAAACTTCATTTATTCGTAACAAAAATGGGTGTATTGCAAGTAAATTTAAGATCTAATTATATATAGACAAATCTTGTTGCTTTCCTTCCACTTTTTGAAAAGTAACTAATCACAGATTGTATAAAGCAAAACATAAAATAAAATAAAATAAATGCAAAACTAGCGATGTGTTCTCATTGGTAAACCCATTTTATTTTCCCTCTTTTTGGATAATACAAACACCAATGACGTCTGAATGGAATGGCAAAGACAAATGAAAATACTGTGCCAGGAGACTCTGTGAGTGAATTACCACGTAAAATATATTTACATATATATGAAGACCTTTAACAAGTATTGGGCACCATAAAAAGTACCACAAAACAAATAAAAGCAGTCAATGAAAATAGAAAGTAAATACCCGAACGGCAAGTGCCTGGTCAACATCTACAATCTAACATGAGAAACCAACATCCTATCAGCCATTGGATTCATGAATCACAGCAACTTTTAACCATTATAATTATCAACAGAACTTGATCAAAATAATTATGCATACCCAACCAATATGTTGCAGTACTAAATCTTGATCAGACGACTTCTCATGTATCTTTGACGCCTCAATTGCAGCAATCTCCTTGCCGGAAATATGATTATTGAAGGAATGCTGTGAGTCCCTTTACTTGCATACAGGAAGGCAAGCGTCCGCAAATTCCCAGAGTCGTTCAACAAAGTTTCTAACTCCTCCTGCATCGCCCATTGAAGTTGTATGGTCATCCTTCAAGCAGGCTTCTGACTGGCCTCTCGCTTTGAAATACATTAGAATGTAACATTCCACTGTTTACAAACAACTGCACATAGTGCATTGTCTTGAGGCCTACATACAAACTTGATCCTAACCCTACAACTAACACAACACAATATTTTCAAACCCAGAAAAGAGTAGCAGGCTATAATTCACATTGCAACTATTGAAATCCACTAGAGATGTTTGTAGTGAAAACTATTCTCCTTATCACTACAACTTATCCCAATCAGACAGTCATAAACTTGATTAAGATCCTTTTCTTTTCCCTAAAGAAAGAGATAGATATTCTAAAAATCAGTGCAATTCATTTCCCCAGCGTGTTCTCAGTCAACACTAATTCTTATGTTTTTTAATGCAACTTGTAGGACACAAACAATTGATTTTTCTATAAATTAAAAATGTTCAAATATTTTTCCATTTTTTATCTATTCTTTTGTTCATAATATCAAGGGGAAAATGGAATCACAGTTCAAGCCTCTGACCCAAAGAGTTTGGCTACTGATGATGAACCACTCTCTTCCACATCTTCCTCAATAATCCCGGGTTTGAAAAATATTGTGGGTGAGATCACAGGTCAATCAAGTGACCCAGCACTTCAAAATGCTGGAGTCCCTTTTGCAGGTTCCTCGTAAGTATGGATAGGAAAATATGCAGAGTATAAGTACCTTAGGGGTTACAAGTCAATAAAAGTACAAAGCAAAAGGAAGATGTCACATACCACTATACAACTGTTCTCAGAAGATGCAAGCCTCTCCATATCTTCTACATGATTTAGGGCTCTATAGAGGTACATCAGAAGAGTGTCAACTCCTTCCTTCACCGAAGGAGTCAAATCTTTTTCACGAGAAACATGTAAATACCTGTAGTGAAAGAAGGGGAGGTCAAGAAAAGCTTTAGCAACAATCCACCGCTACTTAAACACAATTTAACATGAACCAGTAATATACAACTGTTAAACTTGCAAGCCATTTTGGTGATATGCTAAATACCTGGGATTGTGTTACAAGGCTGTTTGACAAATCTTTTAAATAAGATTATTTGGATTACAGCTTTGGTGTGTTTGGCATAACTTATTGCATTCAACTTATATAGCTTAATGAACTTAATTTTAACAAACAAAAGCTTGCTTTTTCCAAGCTACCTGGGAGTGCTTTTCCAACTTAAATTTTTAAGCTTTTGAAAGTTGGACCAAAAGGCTCCTCAATATTTTCATAATTATGGACGTACTCCTTTAAAAATTGCTAGGTTTAAAAAAACTATGGCCATTTTGGTATTTACGATTTAAAAGGCTACTTTTTGGATTATTTGCCAACACTGTCAACTTTTCCAAATGTCATCCAAAAGTTGCACCAAATACTTTTACAACTTATTCAAAGCATTTTAAGCCTATAATCTAAAAATTCATAATCTCAATCTAAAGGTAACTTTTAGGTTTTTCCAGACGGCTTATATTCCACGCCCCTTTAAGAACAAAAAGTAAGAGGAAGAATATATACACCTAATGATGTTTTCTATTGTCGATTGCAGTAAATCATATCTATTTGGTGGATTCAAAAGAAAAGCATCATCTACTGCAGTCTCCACCCCTGCTTTTTTAAGGAAAATAGCTCTTTGGATGGCCATCAATCCATCGTCAACAACATTTTCAAGTGGAGAATGAGGAGGGTGCAAGCCCCAATACCGATTCCTTGGCACTTGAAAATAAAAATTTAATCAACTTTAAATCAAAGTTCAAAAGCATTGATATGAGTTTATCAACAACTAAACAGCAGAAAAAAGGGGGAAGGGAAGAGATAATTAACAAAAGTAAACTAGATGAAAATTAAAACATACTTGCACTGCAATATTGTGCACCACCCCAAAACTGACACTCAATACATATACCAAATCCAGCTAAGATAGCATCTTCCTGTTTCTGTTCTACTTTGAAATCGAGTAATTTCACAACAAATTGCCCCAAATAAGACCAGTCATCAAATATTTATATGCAAAGTTAAGTAACAGTGGAGTGCTCCACAACATGAAAAGTACCAAGATATACAATTTCCTAATCTCTTTCTTAAATGCTATCACTACTACTTATCCCACAAATTTAGTAAAGTTCAAGCAAGCCCTCCCTTCTTACATACTTTGAGAAAAGACCAAACTCTTCAAGAGTGTATAAACAATATTCCAAGCAAAACCAAGCAACTAGAGATAAAATAAATCTAAGAGATAAAGGACAAGTTCACATCATGTTGGGTTAAGAGCCCCTGAAACCATTTTTTCATATCAAATCAACCCATCTATTATCTTTTCAATTTCATTTAAAAAGAAAAAGAAAATGGTGAGCAAGCATGCAAGCGCCTATGTGGGAGAGAGAGGATCCCCCAGTCACAATATTGTTGGGATATACTAGTATGGAAGGTGGTGTGGGTGCCTCCCTGATTGCAATAAGGGGATACTTGGGGGGAGGGGGGTTGCAGCTCCAACTAAAGTAGTTCCGAGTTGTTATGTACAAGTGAGATTCTCTAACAATGTTTGTATCACATGAACTCCACAAGAATTAAATTAGAGCTTCCCTTATGCAAGATTACCTGGATATTTTGGTTTGAATGATGGGAAAAAAAAGGGGGAGGGGGGGAGAGGGGAAGTTCAAAAGTATTCAAAGTGTTTGATTAGATTCTAGTGATACAAAGGGCTTTGAGAAGTTCCGTAGAAGAAGAAATTCACAAAGTAAGAAAAAGAAAGGGAAAGAAATGAACCATAACCATGAATCATGACTGCTATCCCCATTCAAATCAACAAAAATTTCCGCAATCATTCATTAACCAAGACAAAGCATTCATTGTATTTAAACCTCATCTTACATCAAAGGCACAAGCAAAGTTATGACCAGATGGAACTCAAATTTTGAAGAAATTATTTAAGTTAATAACAGGCTGGATTAAAGACTCACAACCCAGCTCAAGTTAGAATTCAAATTAAATAGAAACTTTTAGAAAATACACTCATAAGAATACTTAGTTTCAGTAAATAAAACTTTTCCAAAATCCTAGACCAACACAAATAATAACTACCAACAATAGAGCAAGTAACACTCGTAGTTTCAATTATTGAGTTTCTTACTTGAACCTTCACAGTGTTCTCTTTTTATGTTTAAACCATGTACTATTAGACTAAAGTTTAACAACAGCCCAAGACAAGGTATCCATACATGTAGTCCTCATATGCTTATGTTTAAAAGACAGAAGCAACTGAGACACATGTCTCAAAATGTGATGCACAAGATTCTGGGAGTGTTGCTTGAAAATAAAAACCTTGATATGTTCTACCATAGCCTAGCCTCATATCTTTGGAAACGTTTGTCTATAGTTTCCTATTTATGTCTAAAACCCAAGGAAAAAAGGGGCAAAAAATAGAAATCTAACAGAGAACAAGAAATGGAGAACTTCAACTTGAGCTTGGCATATAAACAAACATGTAATATACACAAATAAATCCAAATATACATACACACAAGATTTGAAGGTAGAGAAAGTGAAGAGATTGGAGATCTGTACCTCAAGCTAAAGAGAATCTTGAAAAAGGAAAGTAAATGTATGTATGGGTAAGTGCATATTCAGAGATCTTTCAACTTTTTCAACATAACAGATCAGAAAAGGATGTGTTTAGACACAAATCAACTCCTCATCCTCTCTCTCTCTCTCTCTTACACACACACACACACACACACACACACACACACACACACACACACACATCCGGACTTGAAGCAAATACTTAAATCTAGTTCAACGAAGCAGAGAGTGAAGAAAAGAAGAAAAGGATGTGTTCAGACACAAATCAACTTGTAGTTTCTTGCTTACAATTTCAATTTCAATAACCAAATTGAGAGAGACGGGAAGGAAGAGCTTGAGAGAGAGAGAGAGAGAGAGAGAAATCGATACCTTGCTGGTGCATATGGCGGTGGTGGTGCAGATGGTGGTGGCGATGGAGCTTCGAAATCGAAATTACAAATTCAGATGAAATCGAAATTAGAGATATCGAGCCGGTGCAGACGGTGGTGGCGGTGGAGCTTCGAAATCAAAATTGCTTTGAATCTCAAAGATGAATCGAGAGAGAGAACTTCGATTAGGGCTACATCGAGAGATGAATCGATCCGTTGAGACGGTTTAGAGAGAGAGTGAGAGAGAGCAAGTGAGAGACCGAGTGAGTAAGTGAGAGATTAGGGCTACAAAATATGTATTATATTTGATTTCACCGCTCGCCCATTTAAGAGAGATAGAGAGATAGGACATTCGAAGGCATTCACAAACGCCTCTGGTGATTGAAACGGTGCCGTTTTGATTTTAAAAAAAAGCGACGTTTAAAAAACGTTGTTAAATATTACGTCGCTAAAACTCATTTTTCTTGTACTGAAGGGTGTGCGAGAGTGAAATCGTGGAGATTTTTTTTTTTTTTTTTGAACGGGTGAAATCGTGGAGATTGATGAGGGGAGATTTGACGAGGGAAAAAAAAAGAGGGAATTTTAAGAAGGATTTTGCCACCGCTCGATAATTAGATCACAATCAAAATAATAATAATAATAATAACAATAATAATAATAATAATAATAATAATAATAATAATAATAATAATAATAATTTCAAAACAATTTTTAGATTTGTTTTTTTGAAAAAATTAAAAATAATTTGAGAGCAATAAAAATCAAAATTATATTTTTAAAATTTTAAAAAGTATTTATGACGTAAAAGATAAAAATATACAAAAATAATAAGTATTTTTTTATTTCACCCAATTTTTTTTTAGTTTTTTAGGGAAAAAAAAATTGAAACTAGTTTCTGAAAATAAAACCAAATATATTGAAATTGATAATCTAACCATATTCTTTGAAAAAGTTTAAATTATCTCAAATTAGTCATCTCAACTTAAGAGTGTGTTTGGGGTTAATGGATTCATTTTGTGATCTAATTCAATGATCATTTTAATTTTACAATTCTGTGATTAGAATATTTAAAACTCTTTGAAAAATTGTAATAAAAAATACAAATCACTATATCACATCATTCTACTAGCAAAACTTTTAGCGACGAATAGTGTTATCGTCGCTAAATGGTTAACTCTTTGCCCACACCAACTTGTCGTCGCCAAAAGTATGCACACTAATAACAACGCTTATTGTGTTGCTAAAACATAAGCGCCGTAGCTAAAAGTTCTGAAATTTTGGCGCCAACCAAAAATTTTGGCGGTAAAAGAATGTTATGCTTTTTTAGCAACAGTAGCAACTTGCGTTACTTTTACCAACGAAATTGATCACTGTGTCGCCAAAAATATACTTTTGGCGATGAAAAATTGACATCGTCGCCAAAAGTAGTTGCCAAAAGTGTAATTTCTTGTAGTGTTAGCGACATGCAAGGTTTTGAAAAGTGGTTGTGGTCACTGTAACGGTTGCAGTGACGCGATAGGAGTTATGAGATGTAAAGGCCGTAGCGTAACGGTTGCGGTAACTGAAACGGTGATTTTTTTTTAATTTTTCGCACAATTTGAAGAAAACTTACCGATGCACATTTTTATTTTTATTTTTTTTTTATTTTTTTTCAGAATCACATTTATTGGGGTTTAAAATAAATTTTGATAAATTTTTGTTAATTTTTAAGTATGGTCCAATATATTTCATATTTTCAAATCACTATAAAATAAGCTTTTTACATTTTATTTCAATAATTAATGATTTTAAGAATAATTGATTTTAAATGTCTACAAATTATTTTTTTACCAACACTTGAACTAATTGAATAAAAAATATTTACAATTATTAAATGAAATGATTATAAAATAAAAATTGTGCTGTAAATTTTTTAAAAAAAATTATAAAGAAAAAAAAATTCATATAAGATTTTTTCTTTGGGTTTGGATCACTTGAGTATTTGTTATTTTTTTCGTAAATTTTTTTTTTTTCTCGAAAAAAAAAATAATTCAGAATATTGTAAAAGGGTGTAATGGTATCTAACGGACCGTTATGGCCTTGAAAAAAAAAACTATTTAGAATATTGTAAAATGGTGTAATGGTATCTAACGGACCGTTATGGCCTTTACGGTGCTGCTACGGCCGTCACGTAACACCGAAATGGCCGTTACACATATGAATTTTTGTCACACCGCTGTAGCGGTCATAACGGGTGACGACAACTATCACAATCATTACGTAATGATTGCGACTCCTTTTTAAAATCTTGACTACATGATTTTAAATAACAATATCAAGATAATTAGTGATATCAACAATAGGGTATAAAACCTCTTCTCTGCATAGATGTGATATATCAAATTGTGTACCGAACAAAAACACAATAACAACAGTGAGAATTCCAACTTATATTTAATAAATAAAAAAAAGGAGTAATTAACGGTGATGATGATGGAAAAGTTCTTCAGCTAAATAATCAGAAAAACCCAAATAATTTGACATTTATGAGGAAATGATGAAATCACGATCGATTGTCGCAGATGAGTGGAAGAAACTTACTCTAATTAACAAATTGTAGCTCTGGATTTGTACAAAAAGAATAGAGAGCAGAGCATCTATTTATAATGCAATGAAATGCACAATTACACAAAGAAATTAACATGGAGAACACATTCAAATCAAAGACTAATTAATTATCATCTTAACTGTCTGGAAAACGTCCAAGTAAATTATATTCTTTTCTTTTTTTATTTCTTTAATTGATTAGATATAATTAACTACCAAGAAAGATGCATGGATTTTTAAATCATGACCAGTATCCCAGATGCAATCTAATAGAATTCTAGAAAATAATAATATATTTGGCATTACTTTGTTGTTTCCTTGTTTGTTTACAAAGAAAATAATAAATCATTGGTCTTTAAAATATCCATTGTTCTCTTATGAAACAAATAAGTTAGATCTATAATATAACATTAAAGAGAATTAAGATTTATCTTATTTTGTGTTAAGATTGTCTTACCGTTGTTATACATGAAAGTAATGGTAAGGATCTCAAATGTTTTATTAACGTTTTTACCAAATGTGTCATATGGGTGAGGGACTCACATGGAACCCACATAGTGTAGGTTCCACACGTGAAACATTTGATAAAAATATTAATAAAATATTTGAAATTCCTAACATTTTCCTATACATGATGAAGTCATCACTTGAATTTTTTAAACTAAATCTCTTGAACTAACCTAATAATGACACTTGAATTGTACTTATTTAAAGTACACCAGCCTTCTATTGCTACTTGATGATACAGTTCGTTCCAGGTGGAACGGGTCGGACTGATCCACGCTCCTCAAGCCTGTGCCCGAATGACCAAGCCCACGGAGGAACCTGCACAAGAGTTCAACGGGGAACGGAGAGTCCCCCAGGAACCCTCCGACGAACAAGTTAGAAAGAGAGGTGGTATGTAGAGATGGATTAGAGATAGAAAGCTTAACCTTTTCCTTGTCTTCGACGTCTGCTTATATCATCTGGTAATCATTTCGTTATCCCTTCCGACCTGTCACCTTGGCCGAAAGTCTATGCTCTAGCTTACCTTGCTCATGGTGAAGGCGTTCTATCCCGACGGAGAGGGTTTATCGCAATAAATGCTGTAAGGGGCTTCATTAATGGCGATGTGCAGTGGCAATAACTTTGCAGATCTTTGTCTGCTTATGTGGCTTGCCTTTCTCTTGACATGTGTCTTGATGTCATTGGTTCTTATTGCTACGTGGGGCTTCGGTAGTGCTGGGCCTTGGTATTTGAGTTGTGTATTGGGCCCTAAATGGTGGGCTATAATCTTTATGGGCTTACCCATGTCAGTAGTCCCCCATTCCCAAGTGCAACTTTAGTCCAACGAAGGGAATAATTAAGAAAATGAGGGTTGTGAGAGACCGGCAGGGTGAAGGTCGACCGAGAGGAGTGACCGATCATGGGGAGGGCCGACCGCGAAGGGTGGCCGAGTGGAGGAACTGATCATGGGGAGGGCCGACTGCGAAGGGTGGCCGAGTGGAGGGACCGATCATCGGGAGGGCCGACCACGAAGGGTGGCCGAGTAGAGGGACCGATCATGGGGAGGGCTGACCGCGAAGGGTGGCCGAGTGGAGGGACCGATCATGAGGAGGGCCGACCACGAAGGGTGAGTGATGTGGCGCGGGGCTCGAGAGACGGCGTGGCACGTGTTTGAAGTGAAGTGGAATAGACAGGGAAGAGGAAAGGGGCAGTGGATCGTGGTTGTACACGTGGCCGAATCTCGTAGTGGGGGAGGTTAGGCGTTGAGTAAGAAATGAAACGATAGGTCAATATAGGGTGTTGAAAAGACAGTTTTGGCGGATTGTTGAAAATTTTCAAACTGGCGAAATTTAATTGCGACCTTTGAAATATAGGCAAACCTTGGGCTTTTGGTATTATCCGTTTTACGTACCTATTTGCAAACAACCAAAATATTCCAAATGTAAATTCCTTTGTGTCGAGTGATACACCGTTGCAACATTTCGTGAACTATCTCGCACCAGTATCTGAAACTATTCGCAGACACACGAGAGAGATGGCCCAAGAGGAAGCAACAAACGCAAGGGTTGATCGATTAGGCAACGACGATGCGGTAGATTTGGCGGAGCAGTACAGGACGGAGAGGCGAATGGGAAGCGAGGGGGAGTCGGCGAGGCGACCTCGTTCGTCCACAATGATTGCGGCTGCAAGGCCAATTAGCCAGGTTGAGCCAGATCACTGGCATACGAAGGCCGACAAGTCGACCGTTACGGCGGAGGAGTTGGAGGGTATGCGCGAGAAATACCAGATTCCCGCAGAAATAGAGTTGAAGCTGCCGGTATCACAAGAGAGGGCATCCGATGCTCGACCGGGGAAATTCGCCCTGTACGAGGAGGCGCTAAAGGGGGGTTTGAGGTTGTCACTCCCCCGGATAGTAATGGAGGTGTTGGATCGGTTGGAGGTGGCTCCAGGCTAACTGATGCCCAATGCGTGGAAGATCTTACTGGCCTGTGCGAGCGCGTGGCCGCAGGCGAACGAGGGGGCTGAAATGACGGTGGATGAGTTTTTTGCATTTTACAAGGCTTCAGGCCAGCAAGAAACTTGGGTGACTTTGCAAGCGGCGGCAGGGAAGGGTCTGGTAGCAGGGTTGCCATCGTCAGTTAAGGGGTGGAGGCCACGGTGGTTCTACGTGTTCGCAAACGGAGGAGTTGGAGTGCGCACGGTGTGGAGAGTGCCCAACAAGTCTGTGGAGCCAAAACTGGGGCCAGCAGCAGAGGAGAGAGTGAAGAAGGTGAAGGTATGGAGGGAGAAGGAGGGGGCCAAATGGGACGACCTCGTTTAGCCCTCTGCCTTGTTTGCCGCCAAGCTGGGTCTTTAGCGAACCGGTGGAGACTTTGCGCCAGCAGAATTAGAGGCGAGGAGAAGGGCGCAAGAGGCGGAGGATAGGGCGATGTTTGCCAAGGCTAATAAATACAAAGAGACACAGGCAGACCGTCCGCTGAAGGCGATCTCGAGGGAAAGAATCCGACCGCGTCCCAAGCCGTTGGAGGAAAAGGACTTGGGTGATTTTGAGCCGAGATCGCCCCCAAGTGATCTGTTGAAGAAAAGGGCCAACAGGGAGATGGAAGGTGTAGTGAAGAAGAAGAGAAGGGTAAGGGAGAGTGAGGAGGGGCCAGCCCTGAAGAAGATGAAAGAGGTGATGGCGGAGAAGACCCTCGAAGTGGGGTTGGGGGAAGCAAGGGGGATAGAGAGCGGGGCGACTGGTCAAGAGGCCCAAGAGGAAGAAGAGCCCATGAGTGCTATTAGCCCCAAGATGCAAGTAGAGAGTGGGTCAACTAGCCCTGAGGAGGGGGTGGAGCAATAGCCCAAGGGGGTTCCTGCGTCCCAATGAGAGGGGGTCAGGCTGAAGACTGCCATCTACCATGCACCAGCAGTGTCTGGGCGACTGGGAGGGAAGGAGGCCCAGCTAGGATAGCTGCAGATCGCTTTTTGGGGGTAGTGGAAGAAGCGGCCGTGCACTCGGTGGCCAGTTTTACTGAGGCTGAGCTGCTAAGGGTCTGTGTTCCGCCCAAATGGAGGCCACTGCCTTAGCAGGAGCCCTATTGAGAAAGGCGGCGGCTGCCAAAGGCGAAGTGGGGCCACTGAAGTTAAAGTTGGAGGAGGAGAAGGCCCAACATGAAAGTTTGAAGAGAGAAACTGCTAGATGGAAGAAGACCGCGCGAAGTGTGTGCGCTAGGGGGTTGGAAGAGGCCTAGAAGGCCAGGAAGATGCAAGTGTTGGTGATGGTGCATGGGTACTCAGCCGATCGAGCCAAAGCTGAACTGCTCGTGACCAAGTTGGAGTTGGAGGCGGAACGCCGCAAGGTGGTGTTGCTCGAGTTCCAATTGGGGAACGAGTAGAAGAAGCTAGAAGAGGCCCAGGTAGCCTGCACCGTCGCCAACGAACGGTGGGAGGAGGCCATGTCCAGCAACGAAAAGCTTCGCGCTCAGTCAATCAAAGAGAAAGAAGAGTTGGATCTGAAGATTGCTGAGCTGGAGAGGACGTTGGCGGACGAGTAGGCCACGTCGATGGAGGAGAAGGCGAGGTTGGAGAAGGAGTTGGAGGAAGAAAAAGCCAAGGCGGCCTCTGAAAGGGCAGCATACCCCGACCTATGCATCGTAGCGATAGAGCAGTTCAAAGGGTCTGCTGACTTTCAGATTGCTGTCGATGCCGCGATCGCCAACAACTTGGCGAGAGAGGGGTCTGGGGGGGCTGGCCCGTTGGTGGCGACCACTGGGAGCAGAAGTGAAGAAGAAGTGATCCAGAGCTTTCAGCGGTCGGACTTCTACAAACACGAAATGGCTGAGTTTTGGGACAGCGGCTGGAAGATGTTTAAACGCAAAGCAAAAGAGCTGTTTCCAGACTTGGACTTCAGCAGTGTGAAAATTGATGAAGACGACGTGGCCCAGACCCCCTTAGATGAGGGCGTTAACGAAGAGGACCTTGCCTCAAGTGAAGAGGAATAATTGGGGGGAACAAAATTTGTACTCAGATTTTTGGTTGTTTTGTTGTTTGTTTTTTTTTGGAATTTCTGTAATAAACTTATGTATAAGTTTGTAAATGAATGAAATTATGAGTTGTGTTTGTGTTTTTATGCTATTGTCTTTATTATTTGAGGATCTGTAAAGAATGAAAGTGGTGACTGACATAGGGATTGTGTATAAATTATTGTGAAGTTTAAAATGTAAGAAAATCTCAATGCAGAGTGAAGTTTAAAATATAAAAATGTCAAAAAACTTGGAGTTTCAAATCACGACCCAAAATGGAGTCAGTCTGGCTTGTAAGGGTCCTAAGAAGTGAAGTTTTAGATCACGTTGTAAGGGTGTTGAGAGGCGTAAAAACATGGACCTGGAATTTGACTAAGTATGGCAATTATGAAGTTACAAGAAGGGCCTTGGCCGAGTGCTTCATTCGTGCTCAGTCCGGGTTGAGCCATGATGAACTCAGTCGGGCTGTCTCTTCAAGTAACTCAGTCTGGCTGAGCTCTTTATGCTCAGTCTGATTGAGGCTTGCCATGCTCAGTCTGGCTGAGGCTGTTCACGCTCAGTCTGGCTGAGACTTTAAGAGACTCGGTCTGGCTGAGCTCTTCATGCTCAATCTGGCTGAGGCTTGTCGTGTTCAGTCTGGCTGAGGCTGTTCACGCTCAATCTGGCTGAGGCTTTAAGAGACTCGATCTGGCTGAGCTCTTCATGCTCAGTCTGGCTGAGGCTTTAAGTGACTCAGTCTGGCTGAGCTCTTCATGCTCAGTTTGGCTGAGGCTTGTCGTGCTCAGTCTGGCTGAGGCTTGTCGTGCTCAGTCTGGCTGAGGCTTGTCATGCTTAGGCTGGCTGAGGCTTGTCGTGCTTAGTTTGGCTGAGGCTTGTCATGCTCAATCTGGCTGAGGCTGTTCACGCTCAGTCTGGCTGAGCTCTTTATGCTCAGTCTGGCTGAGGCTTGTAACTAAGTGCTGTAATCAAAACGTTATTGAGGTACCACACAGATAATTGAGATATAAGATTGTTGTCGTGTAAAGTGTAGCCCATTTGATCAGAAATTTACATCATGTGAGAGAAGAAGAAGGACATCCAAATGTATAGATCGCCAAATGGGAAAATACAATAACTGATCAATACAAAGATAGGGATTTATTGAAAATAACACTTTAAGTGTTCTGTGTTCCACGGATGGGGGAGATCTTGGCCTTCAATGTCCTGAAGTCGGTAAGTGCCCGGACGAGGTCTGGCTTTGACAACTTAAGGCCCCTCCCACTTGGCTGCCAATTTGCCCTCAGCCGAATTTTTGGTGGCAAGGGTTACTTCACGCAAAACAAGATCCCCCACGGCGAACTCCCTCGGTCAGACTTTGCGGTTGTAATGTGTTCTCATTTTCTGTTGGTATGAGGCCCGTCTGATAGCAGTGGTTTCTCGGAGCTCTTCAATTAGGTCTAGGTCTGCCCTACGCAGCTCCTCAGTTAGTTTTGGATTCAGATGTAGAATTCTTGGGGTAGGCAGACCGATTTCCACTGGGATGACTGCCTCAGCGCAGTATATTAAACGAAAGGGGGTCTCCCCAGTGGGGGTTCGAGCGGTAGTGCGGTAGGCCCAGAATACATTCGGTAATTCCTCAACCCAGAGTCCCTTAACAGCTTCCAGCTTAGTCTTGATAATCTTGAGAAGAGAACGGTTAGTAACCTCAACTTGGCCATTGGCTTGGGGATGACCTGGGGAAGAGAAACATGGCTGGATTTGAAGTTCTGCACAAAATTTCCTGAACTTGGCATTGTCGAATTGTTTGCCGTTGTCGGAGAAGATGGCTTGAGGGATGCCAAATCTGCATACGATCGACTGCCAAATGAATCTGGTTGTGTTCCGCTCGGTAATTGTGGCAAGGGGTTCTGCCTCCACCCATTTAGTGAAGTAATCAATGGTGACAATGGCGAATTTGGTTTGGCCTCGGCCAGTGGGCAATGGGCCAACTAGGTCGATCCTCCATTTGGCGAATAGGTAGGGACTGCAAAGCGTGATTAATTCTGTAGGAGGAGCATGGGGGATGTTGGCAAAACGCTGGCACTTATCACATTTGAGCACAAAGTTTGTCGTATCTTGATTAAGAGTAGGCCAAAAATAACCAGTGCGAAGTATTTTGTGGGCTAGGGACCGGGCACCCGAATGATTACCATAGATACCCTCATGGATTTCCCTCATCACGTAGGTTGCTTGAGCAGGATTAAGGCATCTGAGGTATGGGCGTGAAAAACCACGTTTGTACAAGAAGCCGCTAACAAGAATGTAGTTGAACGACTGGGCCCTGACTTTGGCGGCCTGCTGTTTGTCGGCTAGCAGTTCCCCCGTTGTCAAGAATAGAGAGATATCGGCTGCCCAGGAGATAGGTTTGTTTTGGAAGAAGTAGACTTGCTGCTGGTTTGGGGAAATGGCAGGGTAAGTCAGGTACTCAAGGCGGACACCGTGGCTAAGGTCTGACTGGTCTGCCGAAGCCAACTGAGCCATTTCATCTGCCTTGGAGTTTTCGGTCCGAGGGATGTGCTTGATATGGAAACTGGTGAAAAGGCGAGCGAGAGGGAGTGCAATATCCCTATAAGCCCGCATTGTGTCTTCTTTGGCATCGAATTCCCCCGTGATTTGACCGACAATGAGCTGGGAATCGCTGAACACTTGGATATGGCTGACACCAATGTCTCTGGCGAGGCGGAGACCTGCAATCAACGCCTTATATTCGGCTTCATTATTGCTTGCATCAAACAAGAAACGGAAGGCACATTTGAAATAACCACCCTCAGGGGTGGTGAGGATGAGACCAGCCCCACTGCCTTCCTTACGGGATGATCCGTCGACATTAAGGGTCTACGAGTGGGGGTCTTCTAGTTCGGTAGGGGTTGGTGGGGGTGGAGAAGCAGTGGTTGGGATGGGATTAGTGAATTCTAGGATGAAAACGGCAACAGCCTACCCCTTAATCGCTGTCCGAGGCCGGTAGGAGATATCAAACTGGCTGAGTTCGACCGATCATTGTATAAGTCTGCCGGAAAGCTCTGGTTGTTGCATGGTCTTTTTCAATGGTTGGTCAGTGAGGACCACTATGGAATGGGCTTGGAAGTAAGGACGAAGTCGTCTGGAGGCGGTGACCAAGGCCGAGGACATCTTTTCTAACAATGGGTAATTCTATTTCGCTCCCCTGAGAGCCCGACTGATGTAGTAGATCGGCCGTTGGACGGAGCTGTCTTCCCTGATGAGAGCTGCATTGACTGCGGTGTTTGACACGGTTAAATAGAGGAAGAGGGGTTCGCCTGTGATTGCCTGAGAAAGGAGGGGGGGTTGGCCATGCACTGTTTCAATTGTTGAAAGACCTCTTCGGACTCGGCCGTCCACTCAAAAGTTTGCCGAAGAACTTTGAAGAAGGGAAGGCACTTGTCTGTTGCGCGAGAAATGAAGCAGTTGAGGGCAGCAACTCGACTAGTAAGTCTTTGAACCTCCTTAACCGTTCTGGGTGACTGCATTTCAATCAAGGCCTTGAACTTTTCAGGGTTAGCTTCAATGCCCCGCTGACTGACCATGAAACCCAGAAACTTCCCAGATCCTACGCTGAAGGCGCATTTCTCCGAATTGAGCTTCATTTGGTACTTTCGTAGGGCGGTGAAGGTCTCTCGCAGGTCGGCCAAATAATCAGTGGAGAGCTTGCCCTTGACTAGCATGTCGTCGACATATACTTCCATGTTCCGGCCTATCTGATGATGAAAGACAGCATTGACCAATCGTTGGTAGGTGGCCCCAGCATTTTTCAACCCAAATGGCATCACACAGTAATGGTAGGTACCACGGTCGGTGATGAAGGATGTGTGTTCCCGATCAGACGGGTGCATCAGAATTTGGTTATACCTAGAGAAGGTATCCATAAAGCTGAGCATTTGATGACCGGCCGTGGCGTCAACCAGTAGATCTATGCGAGGAAGGGGATAGCTGTCTTTGGGGCATGCTCGGTTGAGGTCGGAGTAGTCGACACAGAGTCGCCATTTACCATTGTTCTTACGGAACAGGACCACGTTTGACAACCATCTAGGGTAGTCCACGTTCTTGATGAATTGCGCCTCAAGAAGCTTATCTACTTCCGCAACAATGAGAGTGTTGCGCTCTGGATGAAAGATGCGCTACTTCTGGCGGAAGGGTCGGAAATGGGGTTCAATGCTGAGGCGATGGGTTATGAAGAAGGGGTCGATACCTGGCATATCGGAGTGGGTCCAGGCAAATACATCTTTGTGCTCGATCAGGAGGGCGGTAAGGGCGGCTTTGGCCTGGGCGGATAGTTGGCTGCCGATCTTGGCAGTTTTTGCTGGGTTGGTGGGATCGATGAAGACCTCAACAAGTTCTTCCACTGGTTCCCCCCTAACCAGCTCGTCCTCGTCTCTGACGTCGAGTCCTTTAATGATCATAGTCTCCTTCAGCTTGGCTTCTTTAAGTGAGGCAACATAACATTCTCTGGCCACGGTCTGCTCTCCCCTCACTGTCCCGATCCCAAGATCGGTGGGGAACTTGATGGCAAGGTGGTACGTGGATGTGATAGCTTGGAAAGCATTTAGGGTGGTGCGGCCAAGGATGATGTTGTAGGCAGAAGGGCAATCAACAACAAGGAAGGTGAGCAACTTTGTGGTCTGCCGTGGGTACTAGCCGATTGTGATGGGAAGATCGATAGAGCCGATAGAGGTCACCCGGTCACCAGTGAAACCGACCAAAGGGGTTTGGAGAGGAGACAAACTTTCTTCCCTGATCTTGAGCTGGCGGAAGCAATTGAGGAAGATGATGTCTGAAGAACTACCGTTGTCGACGAGAACCCGTCTGACCTTGTCATTGGAGAGGAGAGCGGAAATGACGAGAGGGTCGTCATGGGGGTAATGGATGCCTGTGCAGTCGGCGTCCGTAAAGGTCATAGGCTCGGTCCACTGCTGGGACTGTTTGGGGAGTCGGTCCAATGTGGCAACTTCTTTGTCTGAGCCCTGCCTTATTTTCTAAGTTCTGCCCACTGAGCCGAGCGGGATGGTCTCCCACAAGCAAGCCCACCGGTAATAACTCTGATTTCTCCAACAGGTGGGGCGGGGTTACCTTGTACCCGAGGTTGCGGTGGAGGGCGATCATGACCTTGGTTAGGTTGTGCTGGTTGTCGGGGAGGGATGCGCCGGCGATTGTTTCTGATGGTTTCAGTCCGTTGCCTCTGTTGAGAGCGAGTATCCGTGAATCGACTGAGACGTCCTTGACAAATCAAGCCCTCGACCTGATCTTTGAGGTTAACACACTCCTCGGTATTATGGCCGTGGTCTTGGTGAAAACAACAATATTTGGACTGGTCTCTCCGATTGGAAGGAGTTCGTGATGGTTGGGGCCATTTGAGGGGGTAGTCCCGCTGGATCTGATTGAGGACTTGTTCTATGGGGAAATTGAGGGATGTGTACCGCTCGAACCGGCCGGGCGGTCGGGCTGGTGCCGACCGATCGGCTCAGGGGGGTCGGTCGGTATACTGACTTGTTGGGTTATTATACTGGGTATTTCTGGTTTCTGCATCCTTTCTCTTCTCTCTGGGGGTCGGGTTTTTGGCTATAGGATCTTGTCGTGCGGCTAGGGAATTTTCAGCGTTCATGTATTTTTGAGCTTTGGAGAGTAGGGTTGCCATGGAGGTCGGGGGGTTTTTAGAGAGGGAGAAAAGGAAGTCAGACGACGGTAGACCGGCCATGAAAGCCGTAAGGATGACCTTGTCGTTGTTTTTCGCTACCTGTAAGGCTTCAGTGTTGAAGCGGGTAACGAAACTGCGCAGCGACTCTCCTTCGGTCTGACGGATCTTGAGGAGCTGGGTTGTCGGACGCCGCTGGGGCTGGGCTCCAATGAAATGGCTGAGGAAGGAGTCACTGAGGTGTTGGAAAGTGGAGACAGAGTCTGTTGGCAATTGACTAAACCAAAGTCGAGCTGACCCCTTGAGTGTCACGGGGAAAGCCCGACACATGATTTCGTCAGGGAATGCATGGAGGATCATGAGGGTTCTGTAGGTCTCCAAGTGGTTGACTGGATCCTTCGTACCGTCAAAAGAGTCGATGGTGGGCATTTTGAACTTGGGGGGTAGAGGTTTGTCTCGAATGGAGGCAACGAATGGTGAGTTGGCTGTGGTGGAGGGTTTATGCTGTAAGTTCTGCATGACTCCTTGGAGTTGGAGCTTCATGGCTCAGAGTTCTGCATCCCAGAGAGGAATGTTGTCACCACCGGAGGGCAGCGGGGGCTGGACGCTGCTGGCCTCTCCTTCAGGGGTTGGTGCCAGGACCGATGGATGCGGGGCTCGGGGTGGTGGATTTATATCCGGGGGAGGGGGTCGCAAGCCTTCCAAGTTGGGTGGATAGGGCTGCAGGATAGTATGGCTGGGGGCTCGTTCTTGGTTGGGTGGAATATCTGGAGGTGGTAGAGGAGGCATAGGAAGGTTTCTTTGGAGTAGAGCATTAATCAGGGCTTGGTTTTGCTCGCCCAAGCGGTTAATGCTGTTGGTGAGCTCGGTGAAATACTGTGGTGGGTTATTTGGATTGGGAGGGTCGGCTTGATGATCGGGAACGTTGGGGTGAGAAGCCATGGATCTAGTTGTGACCATTAACCTTTGCAGGTGGTAGGAAGAGGTTATTGGGAAAGAGCCTCCGGCAACAATGAGCACAACTGGCGCGTGGAGTAAGAGATTTCCCACATACGGCGCCAACTGATGATACAGTTCGTTCCAGGTGGAACGGGTCGGACTGATCCACGCTCCTCAAGCCTGTGCTCGAATGACCAAGCCCACGGAGGAACCTGCACAAGAGTTCAACGGGGAACGGGGAGTCCCCCAGCGAGCCCTTCGACGAACAAGTTAGAAAGAGAGGTGGTATGTAGAGATGGATTAGAGATAGAAAGCTTAACATTTTCCTTGTCTTCGACGTCTGCTTATATCCTCTAGTAATCATTTCGTTGTCCCTTCCGACTTGTCACCTTGGCCGAAAGTCTATGCTCTAGCTTACCTTGTTCATGGTGAAGGCGTTCTGTCCCGACGGAGAGGGGTTATCGTAATAAATGCTATAAGGGGCTTCATTAATGGCGATGTGCAGTGGTAATAACTTTGCAGATCTTTGTCTGCTTATGTGGCTTGCCCTTCTCTTGACATGTGTCTTGATGTCATTGGTTCTTATTGCTACGTGGGGCTTCGGCAGTGCTGGGCCTTGGTATTTGAGTTGTGTATTGGACCCTAAATGGTGGGTTATAATCTTTATGGGTTTACCCATGTCAATACTCATATTAAGAAATAAATGGTTGTTTTCAAAACACATCAACAGTTTCATGTTTAAGTTAATTTCATGTATATATTGACATGCAAAGCAAGAAATAAGGCCCAACGTTGTCCGTTGGTTGATTTTGTTTGGCAAACAAGTGTGTTTGTTTGTTCAATGAAAAATTAGTCTTTAAAAAATAATAATAAAGGTTTTGCTTGCATTAATGTTTGTTTGTTTAATATACTACATTTTAGATCATCTAGGTTGATTTAGTATATGTTGACATCAGAATTAGTTTTAGAAATAGCGAACATTTGTTGATCCCCAATGTGAGAGGCATGTTTGGTAGGTATTGCAAATTCTTTTGTTTTTGGTTTAGACCAAAGAAGGGGGAAAAAAAGTTTCGTCACCATAATTCACCAGTGTTCAAATAAATAAAAATGGTGAAAGTAGTAAACCAACTGTAAAATTCCGATTCCAAGTAATTAAGAGCTGTTGATTATGGTTTTGACTGAGGAATGTTTAGGTTCCGATTCCAAGTAATTAAGAGTGGTTGATTACAATTCGTAAATTAAGATTAAAAAAGCTCACAGTGAACTGAACTAAATTGAACTCACATGTTGTGTATTTTTAAGGATAAACTACCGATAGATATTAATAGTTAGATTTAATTCCCATTGAGTTTATTTTGAAAATAAGTCCTACTACAATTGTCGTCAAAAATAATTTTTTGTGACGATTTTTTACATATATCGCTAAAAATTGACAATTAATAACTTTTTTTTGTCACGGCTTTAATAAATTGTCACTAAAACTTACAATTAGTGATATTTTTTTGTGACGAATTTTTCAAACTATCGTTAAAAGTTGAAAATTAATGGTATTTTTTGTGACGATTTTTTAAACTGTCGCTAAAACTTATAATTAGTGACATTTTTTGTAACAATTTTCAAACAATCACTAAAAATTAACAATTAATGACGCTTTTTAATAGTGTATGATGAAAAATGTCATTAATTATCATAGAACCTATTGGACCATAATTCTACTTAGTAGGATCTATAGGTAAATTCCCTTATTTTTAATTAATTTTGATAAATGTTTAGTAGGGTGCTCCGGTTCGGGTTCAGCCGTATTGCATGTCATCTGCCATTTGACCAAATGAGGTTTGGTTGAGAAAAGAAAAATGCTTCATACTACTAATTTAGCACCACTAATGCACTACTAATGATGTGGCATTATGTGGACCCCATCACTGATGTGATAGTTTGGCCTTTGTTTTGTTTTATTTTTTTTTCTTTACATTGCCACCTCATTAGTGATGTTTTTAGAACTTCAAATTTAGTGCTCTAAATCACCACTCTTGAGAAAATCCCATTTGCATCCGATCACGCATAGTTTTCAAATCAATCGAGTAGATTGGATAGTTTGATAGGTGGATGCAAATTGAACAAATCCTAATTTAATTTTTTTTTTAAAAAAAAAAACCTAAATAAATCTTATTTTACAAAAAATAATAATAATAATAATAATTTAACTGAACAATGAAGAGTGAGGGTTTTGCAATTTTAAAAAGTGAAAAACATCTCTTCTAAGTTTCAAAATTTTATTTATTGAATAAATAAATAATATAATATATAAATAACATGTGCATATATTAATATTTATGAATAATTTTTTATTTCATATGAGGGAGTTAGGGTTTGCAGAATGAAATTTGAAATCCTGACCCTTTTTTTTTTTTTTTTTTGAAAAGGTTAAACTGCATTTGTCCGCCAATTTCATCAAAATTGGACATTTAAAATTGGGTTAAGTTGAATTTGACAAATTGAATGAGCTCAATCCTACGAAAAATTATTAGTTAGTCTAGGGGTATCATATGACTATACTCTAACCAATCACAAATAATTATATTCTCTTATATTTTTCAATTACCCAATATAAAATGACAAATCTTATTTCTTTTATCAAACATAATATATATAAAATATCACGTGATGCTGTCTGGACGAATCAATAACTTCTCCAACCCTACACCTTCAAATAAGAGGAGTGATGTTCATGCATTTAAATTTTGTTGGTGACGCAGAACATCAGATCAGACAATGCTAGGCGTCATTGTGATGACGCATAACATCAGACAATCGAAACACACATTCATCACATGAATACAATTTTAATATTCTTTCAAAGCATTAATGACTCTTTGTTGAGATTGATAAGCACATTGATAATGACTTAAATAACAGTTTTGCACTTTACAATCACTCCCTTTTTGATTCTTTCTTTTTTAATTGTACTCTTCTATTAATTATCATTAGAAAAATAAATAGGAGTTATTCATGTGATCATCCTTAAAAGACAGAAAAATAAACAGGATTTAAACAGGAAGAGCCATTTGGGGTTTTTTTTTGGTTATTTTAGTCACAAAAGATAAAATAGGCTATTTTAGCCACAAAAAATAAAATATTACATCTAACCCATAATCATTACACTCTTCTCTCACAAAAAAAGTCAAAAAAACTAAAATGTCCTTCCCAAACTAAACTTTTTAACCCAAGCTAAAATAGCAAAAAAAACTAAAAAGTTAAAAAGTCAACTTATTTCTCAAACGGAGGCTTTGTGACAAAGCAAATTGGTCACTTTACCCTCACTTGAACCCAACTCAACAAATGATTTGAATCAAGAGTCAACAGAGTAATTGGACATAGCAAAATTACTATTTGTTAAGTTAATGTTGTGTTATATAAGGAAAAATAACCATAGTAAATAATTGTTTAAAATTAACCCATTTTAATGGGGAATGGAGCGGCCTGGTTAAGTATAAGAAAACAGAGGAATTAAATTTATATTAATAAATACACATGTAATTTATTATCCTTAATTATATCGAGTAGTAAGAAAATCACATAAAAGATTCTATTTACATATATAGTATTTGAATAATACTATATGTACTAATTAATGTATATACTAGTGTACTAACAGATGATGTAACATCATTTGTATAGTTTTAAGTATTTGTAACTTATATAATAAATGTGATCAATGATAATATCATAACACTAATTGATACATTAGTATGTACACTAATTGGTACATGTAGCACTACCGATAATATTTTCATACAAATGAAAATAGTTATTGTAGATAAATAATAGGATTTACCTCCGTTTGCAATAAATGGATCTAATAGTGTGACTGTAAAGATTACAATGACAATTCTTTAATTAATAATAATAATATTTATTGGATATGGTCCAAAATTTAGACTCGCATCAATTTATGATGAATTTTAATATATATTAGATATACTTTCAAACAATCTATGTTGCAATTTGGTGTTCCACGCGTAGACTCTAGAGTTTCTTTTTGAACGGATTGGGTCAGTATTGAATACTCTATCATCATATTTTTTATGAATGGTACACTGACATCTACATCTATGTCATCACTGCACATATCATCGATCGCTATTGAGGTTTTATTTTTTTATTTTTTATTTTGGTTTAGTTGTTATTGAGTATTTGGACCTCCACAGAATGCACTAATCATCATATTTTTATGAAGGTAACCTCTACAACTATGTCATCACTGCAAATATTTTTAGTACATAAATGTACTAGGTCTGGCATTTAAAAATATATTGTATTATGTAACATTTTTTTTATTAGAAAAAAAAAGAAAAAGAAAAAAAAAGAGCAATATTTTAAAGTAAATAAAAAAAATTACAAAATAAAAAAGAAAGCATGAAGAGGCATATCAATTGAAAGAAGCCAAATGGCTTACACCCAAATGCATCAAACATTTAGGTTGGTAAAACAGTTTGCAAGAAACAAACCAAAATAAGAATAGTTTGAGAACCAATATAGCATAATGAACTTATTGGAGAACCACATACATAAATTGTTGGGACAGAAAAAACGAGAAGAACAAAATCGGTTGGTTTGAGGCGTATCTAAAGACACTTTCTTTAGAACATAATTTGCCCCCCACTTGATTGAGTTTGCTGATAGGTTGCAGGCAAAGTCATTCCCAAGATACAACAAGCCTTGGATAAAAAGCGACAACCAGCAAAGTTGGAGAATTTCCTAAGAAATCCTAATTAAATAGTTCTATTTTGAGAGAGAGATTGAGAGTTTTGAAGTGAGTAAAAGTTGTTACCCGCAAGAGTTTATATAGACATAGAGGTGTCTGTTCAAATGGATACAACCATTCCAATAAGTACCTTCTAATTTGATGTCTATTCAAATAGATACAAATATTCCAATAGGTGCCTTCACATTTATATGTACCTTTTAGTTTGGTGTTTATTCAAATAAATACAAACATACACATAGGTACCTTTTAGTTTGTAACTAACACATCTATTGACAACTTTAATCTGAACCCTCCATTTATAATTTTTAAATCTAGACCATTGATTAGGTGTTCCAGACTCAAAAAATTATTCAAACTCAAAATAGGCACAAAAGCTATTATGCTATCAAACATGTCTCAACAATGCCTCACTTTGATAGTATAATAAAATAAAATAAATAAATAAATCATCTCACATTCAGAATAAAAAAAGTATCATTATTATTACAAGAAGGTGGTGTACAACTTAAACCTCCAATTAGTACAAATACATCAAAGTTCTAAAAAGTCATTGGTGTGCTATGCAGTTAAACCAAGTACTCCTTAAAAAATAAAACTGGATATACAGTACACATAACAAAATTCTAATGTTAAGGATTTCAAACTTTCGCTTTAGTACGTAAATGGCCATGTACTAACTCCTGGTTTCATGAACAATCCAAAGAGCGAACCCATACTTTTGTGAGAAGCGACACCACTTCTATGTCCACATAGATGAAGTTCCAGTTGTGCCTCCATTACTATGCACTTAAAACTTCATTAAGAATGTAATTCAACCCTCATTTATGTAATGGTTGACATTGATCATTTTCATTTCTTGAGGTAAGTGCATATAATCAACCAGTGTTCATCAGACTAGGGGTGTAAATTTGGCCCGGGCCCATGTCGGGCCTCGCAGGGTCCCGCCAAAATTCGGGTCAGGTTAGGCCGGGCCGGTGGGCCTAGGCTCGGGCTTGGATGGGCCTGAGCAAATTTTTATGTTTTTTTAATTTTTTCTACCAAAATTTTACTATTTTTCATTAAAAAAGATATTGGGACTCGGTCGGGCCAGTTTGAGTGGGCTTTAAGTGGGCCGATGGGTCGGGCCACAGATCAGTCTGGGCTTCAAAATGATGGCCCGGGCCCTAGCCCAAGGTCTCGGGCTGGGCTCGAGCCCAAATGGACCTAAACGGGCCGGGCCCACCTTGGGCCGCAAGCAAGCTTCGAGCAGCCCACAGGCCATAGGCTATTTTTACACTCCTACATCAGACCACTTATCAACAACTTCTTTTTACCCATTAAACCCTTGACTAGAGGTTTTTCTAGTTTTGGGTTGGGTTAATGTCATTGCTGATCATTAGAAAAGGCTTTAGCCCTATCTCAACTATGGTCCCATATACCAACTCTCTAGACAGACCTTTTATAAAGGAGTCAACCAAGTTCTTACTTGACTTTACATATTGAATTGTGATAACTCCATCCTGTATCAATTGCCATACAACGTCATGTCTTAGACTTATGTGTCTAGACTTACAATTGTAAGTGCTACTATATGCTCGTGACAAGGTAGTTTCACTATCGCAATGAATAGAAATTGGAGGCGTTGAATTAGGCCATAACTTGATATCCTAAAGCAAGTTTCTAATTCAATCAGTCTCTTTTCGTGTTGCTGCTAATGCTATGAATTCAGATTTCATAGTCGAATGGGAAATACAAGTTTGTTTTTTAGATGACCATAAAATAGCCCCCCCACCAAGGATATATACCCATCCAGAAGTATAATTATTATCTCTTTGACTAGTAATCCAACTAGTATCAGTGTATCCCTCTAACACAACTTGAAATTTATTATAAAATAGCCCAAATCCCATGGTCTTTCAAAGATAACCAAAGATTCTATCAATTGCTTTCCAATGTTCACCACTTGGATTACTTGTGAAGCGACTCATTTTGCACACAACAAAAGCTATATCTGGTCTAGTACAATGCATGAGATATATCAAGCTTCCAATAACACTAGCATTCTCAAGCTGTGCAATTGCTCTACCAGGATTCTCAATTAATTTAACACTTGAGTCAAACGGTGTACTAAATTCTTTAAAACCAAGATGCTTAAATTTTGAGATCATTTTGTCAATTCCAAGAATAGTGTCAATTTCTTATAGATCTTTCATTTTGAAAATAGAAGACAGATACTTCTTGGTTTCAAGTATCCCTAACATGTTTGTCTCTATGATGAGCATATCATCAACATACAAACATACAATCACACCATAGTTTTTGGTAAATTCATAGTATCTGCATTTATCAGCACTATTGTGGATAAAGCCATCAGACAGAATCCATGGGTCAAATTTCTGATGCCATTGTTTGGGTGATTGTTTTAAACCATACAAAAATTTATTCAATTTACATACTTTCCTTTCATTTCCAAGTAGAACAAATGCCTCTAGTTGATCCATATACACCTTTTCATCTAAATCACCATTTAAAAACACGGTTTTGACATCCATTTGATGGAAGTGCAAATAATATATAGATGCTAATGCCATGAGAATTCTTATGGAAGTAATTTTGACAACAAGGGCATATGTATCAAAATAGTCTATACCTTATTTTTGCCAAAAACTTTGGCTACCAGTCTTGCTTTGAAAGTATGTACTGAATTATCAGTATTGTACTTTTTTCTAAAAACCCATTTGCAACCAATAGATTTAGAACCCAAAGGTAAATCAACCAATGTCTGAGTCCCATTCGACATAAGTGAATCCATTTCATCATTGATGGTTTCCTTCCAGAATGCCGAATCTCTAGAACTCATGGCCTCTTTAAAAGTTCTAGGATCATCCTCAATGTTTAATGACATAGGCATTAACCTTATCAAATTTTCTTTATCTCCTTTTACTAGAAAAACAATAGATTGTGATCAGAAAAAATCAAGATCTATGTCTTTCTCTTTTCTTAGTCTCTGACTTGTCATGACCCGAACCCGCCCCTATAGATTATGGTCATAACCGGGCAGTAATCATGGAATTACCTATGGTCTCAAACAGTAATCGAACATATTTATAATGACAATGGGGCCGAACGGAAGCAGACTAAAAAATTTATCCAATTAGCTGTGCTTACATGGTAAAACAAACATTTCATATTAACTCACACATATAGACGAAATTAACATCTTATATGTCCATGAACTTTCAAACATACAGTCAGCCAAACAAAAAGCTTGTGTACATGGTGACCCAACATATTCACCGAGGTAACAAAAAGGGAAACAAATAAACAAAACAAAGTCTCATGTGTGAGACGTTCGGGCTAACTCCACAAAACTTGATTTCTCTCATATCTTTCACTGAGGCTGGGTTTGAACATCTCTTTGCTCACCTACACACACATATAGATGAGAGTGAGCGATAGCCCAGTGAATAATATCAAAATAAAGGAGTTACATGAATGAAATTTGTAGCAAACATATCAAGCGACCATAGACCCATTTAAGTTTCCATCTAATACATCAAACGGCCTCGGGCCCAATTCATTCATATCAAATGGCCTTAGGCCCAATTTGTTCGTGTCAAACGGCTTTTGGCCCAATCATTCATCTCAAATGGCCTTTGGCCCAATTTGTTCGTGTTAAACGGTCTTTGGACCAATCATTCATGTCAAACGGCCTTTGCCCCAATCATTCATGTCAAACGGCCTTTGACCAAGCCTTTCTAGAATTTGAAACGACCAAATGTAACGAGGGGACAATTTACCTTTCTTGCCGAATCTCAACTGGCCTTTCATCGGAATCACACGAATAAACACATGGTTGCCAACCTCATACTCAAGAGGTCTCCTCTGAACATCCGCATAATTCTGTTGCTGGCTCTGTGCTGTCTTGAGCCTTTGCTAGATGATTTCGATCTTTTCCGAAGTATCTTGCACAATTTCGGGCCCAAGCAAGGCCCTATCCTCCGTCCAACAGATTGGTGATATACACTTTCAGCCATATAAAGCTTCGTATGGTGCCATACCGATGTTGAAGTGCAAGCTGTTATTGTATGCAAACTCTACTAGTGGCAAATAATCCTCCCAACTCCCTTGAAAATCTAAAGCACACATTCTGAGCATATCCTCCAAGGTCTGTATGGTCCGTTCTGATTGCCTGTCTGTTTGTGGATGGAATGCAGTACTAAATCACAATTATGTTCCCATAGCTCTTTGCAAACTTTTCCACAATCTAAACACAAATTTCGGATCTCTATCCGAGACAATAGACACTGGAACCCCATGTAGGTGAACAATCTCATCAACATATAATGTAACCAGTCTATAAGCATCGAATGTAGTTCTAATGGGCAAAAAATGTGCAGATTTAGTTAGTCTATCAACTACAAACCAAATAGAATCCACACCTCGAGGAGTTCGAGGTAGACCAACAACGAAATCCATGGTCACATGCTCTCACTTCCATTCCAGAATAGGGAAAGGTTGAAGTAGACCGCCTAGTTTTTGGTGTTCAGCTTTAACTTGCTGACATTGAAGGCACTTGGATACATACTCTACAATTTCTTTCTTCATTTTGGGCCACCAATAACTTTGCCTTAAGTCTCGATACATTTTGTTGTTACCCGAGTGCATTGTAAATACCGACTTGTGAGCTTCATCAAGAATTCTTTTCTTTAGTTCCGGAATATTTGGGACACACATTCGGTTTTGAAATCTCAACACTTCACCGTCAATGCTGAATTCTGGCTTTGAATTTGCCTCAAATTCATCAATTATTTTCTTGAGGAACTCATCCTCTTTTTGCCTTTGCTTAACTTCATTAATTATTGCTGGTTCAGCTGAAATGACAGCTACCAACCCAACTTGTTTGTATAACACGACTTCAATCTTGGTTCTCTCAAAATCTAGCAAAATTTCCTTCTATTCAGTAAGTAAGCAATCTAGATTTCCCATCGATTTCTACTCAAGGCATCAACAACTGTATTGGCTTTCCCAAGATGATACTGAATCTGAAGATCATAATCTTTTATTAGTCCAAGCCATCTCCTTTGCCGCATATTCAATTCCTTCTGGGTAAGAAGTACTTTAAACTTTTGTGATCTGTGTAAACTTCACATTTCGCCCTATACAGGTAATGCCGCCAAATTCTTAGAGCAAATACAATTGCGACCAACTCCAAGTCATGTGTTGGGTAGTTTTTCTCATGTGATCTCAATTTGTCGGGAGGCATAGGCAATTACTCGTCTATCATGCATTAACACACAACCCAGACCCTTATAAGACGCATCACTGAAAATCAGAAAGTTTTCAGTACCTGAGGGCAATGTCAAAACTGGTGTAGTGGTTAGTCTTGTCTTCAATTCCTGAAAGGCAGACTCTCTTTCATCAATCCACTCAAATGGTTGTCCTTTGCGTGTGAGTTGCGTAAGTGGTACAGCTATTTTCAAAAAATCCTTTACAAACCTTCTATGATACCCGGCCAGGCCCATGAAACTACGAACTTCTGTTACATTCGTTGGAGTAGGCCAGTTCACAATTGCTTCTATCTTCTGTGGGTCTACTAAAATCCCCTCCTTGTTGATAACATGCCCTAAGAAAATAACTTCATCCAACCAAAATTCACATTTCTTTAGTTTGGAAAATAACTTCTTTTCTCTAAGTGTTTGAAGACAGTTCTCAAGTGGTACTCATGTTCAAGTCTACTTTTTGAATATATCAAGATATCATCAATAAAAACCACAATGAAATCGCCAAGGTAAATCTTAAAAATTTGGTTCATTAGGTCCATAAATGCCGCAGGAGCATTAGTCACCCCAAATGGCATAACAAGAAATTCATAATGGCCATACCTTGTCTAAAACGTAGTTTTCTCAACATCCTCTGCTTTTACCTTCAACTGGTGGTATTCAAATCTCAAATCAATTTTGGAAAACACTTGTGATCCTTGCAACTGGTCAAACAAGTCATCAATACGAGGTAAGGAATATTTATTCTTTATTGTCACCTTGTTCAGTTCTCGAAAATCAATACATAGGCGTAAGGTTCCATCTTTCTTTTTCACAAACAACACCAGTGCACCCCATGGCGAGGTGCTTGGTCGAATAAATCCTTTGTCAAGCAAGTCTTGCAGTTGTTCTTTCAGTTCTTTCATTTCAGCAGTAGCCATTATGTAGGGAGTTTTAGAGATAAGCTGAGTGCCTGGCACAACTTCAATAGTGAACTATATCTCCCTATCAACCAATTCCCCTAGCAATTCATCTGGGAATACATCTGAAAATTCGCTAACAATAGGGATACTATTCAATTCTACGTTCACAGATTGTTCAGATAACACAACACAAATAACCCTGGCACCCTTTCTTGATCAATTTACATGCTTTCATTGCAGATATCAAATAAGGTGGAGGCACTACCCCGTTACCCACAAACACAATTTCTTCCTGTTCTGGTGGTCTAAATATAACCCGTTTCATTACACAATCAATGGTGGCACAGTATTTAGTTAGCCAATCCATGCCCAAGATTACATCAAAATGTCTAAAGTCCAATGGTAATAAATCTAAATACAAGGTAGTATTCCCAATACGCAATCACAAAATCGACATATAGATGTACACAACACAGATTCCCCGGATAGAGCAAATATACATAACAAATATGGCAATGATTCTAAAGGTCTACTCAATCTAGATGCAAATGCATAAGTTACGAAAGAGTGTGCTGATCCGGAGTCGATTAATACAAAAGCATCCTGGTTTCATATAGAGATAGTACCTGAGACAACGGCTTCTGTGATCCGTGTATCACCCGGGACAAGCACAAAGACTCTTCACAGTATCTCCGGTAGTAGTAGGCCTTGTAGTGTTTCTTGATTTTGGAATTGATGTAGTTGAGCTAGCAGCTAACTTCCCACTACTTTGATTATAATCTCTGGCCATGTGCTCTATCTTACCACATTTAAAACAGGCCCCTGATATACGGTAACAAACCCCACAATGCCTTTTACCACACTGGTTGCGCATTGGGGATGTGTCTCTAGAAGTATTCGAGGTACTTGAGGAGCCCGTATTCTGCTTCTTTGAAAATCTCTTCTTTGAAAAGAAGCCCTGTCTTTTATTACTTTTCCAGCCGGTTGCTGATTTGGCCTGTCTGGCTATATTAGCTTTTGATATTATGGTCCGGTTTAACATTTTAATATAGGTTTCCAGCTTGAGTATGTTCACCTTCTCTAAGATATCATCCTGAAGCCCTTATTTAAAATGTCTCGCTTTCTTGTAGTCGGTATCAACCATATGTGGTGCAAATCTAGCCAATTCAGTAAACTTGGCTCATACTCAGCTACGGTCATGCTATCTTGCTTAAGTCCCATGAACTCTGACACTTTCCTTTCACGGACACATTGTGGAAATTATTTGTCGTAGAAAATCTCCAAAAATTGTGCCCAACCAATATCTTTATTGCTTTTATGCATTAACATCCACCATCTTCTTGCCTCATCTTCAAGAGTAAAGGTGGCTAGTAACACCATCTGGGTTTCTAGACAAGGAAATACCTCAAACAGTTCTCTATGCCGAGGACCCATGCTTCAGCCTTTAATGGATCTAATCCCCCATGAAACTGTGGCGGTTTCATTTTCCTAAACTCTTTGGTGAGAGCTATTGTTTGGTCATCATTCTGTAGGTCTGGTACAGGTGGTGCTTGAGGTGAAGGTGGAGGGTGTGGCTGTTGCCATTGTTGTTGCCACTGTTATTGTTGTCTCAATGTTTCTGCCATATCCTGTATCAACCTTTCCATCCTATCCATTCTGACAGTAGAGGACTCCTCTATTTCATCACCTCTTGTTCTCACCATTATCAGATTAGACTTGCATTATTCTTTATACAAAAATGTTCACAAGTATGCATATACAAAAGAGTATATGTATTCAAATAATTCATAATGCAAGTAAATCACAAAACATATAGCACATAGTTATTCATTTCGAAGCATTTAAACATATGTTCGATGTCTTCGAGTTCATACTTATCACATGAATGTATCCTAGATCTTTTCTAGATGCTTACTGTTAAATTGGACAAGTGTGTGAGTTATTAACTCGTGCTCTGATACCACTCTGTCATGACCCGAACCCGCCCCTATAGATTAAGGTCATAACCGGCTAGTAATCATGGGATTACCTACGGCCTCAAACAGTAATCAAACATATTTATAACGATAATGGGGCCGAACAGAAGCAGACTAAAAAATTTTATCCGATGAGCTGTGCTTACATGATAAAACAAACATTTCATATTAACTCACACATATAGACAAAATTAACATCTTATATGTCTAGGAACTTTCAAACATACAGTCAGCCAAACAAAAAGCTTGTGTACATGGTGACCCAACATATTCACCGAGGTAACAAAAAGGGAAACAAATAAACAAAACAAAGTCTCATGTGTGAGACGTTCGGGCTAACTCCACAAAACTTGATTTCTCTCATATCTTTCACTGAGGCTGGGTTTGAACATCTCTTTGCTCACCTACACACACATATAGATGAGAGTGAGCGATAGCCCAGTGAATAATATCAAACTAAAGGAGTTACATGAATGAAATTTGTAACAAACATATCAAGCGGCCATAGGCCCATTTAAGTTTCTATCTAATACATCAAACAGCCTCGACCCCAATTCATTCATATCAAACGGCCTCGGGCCCAATTCGTTTGTGTCAAACGGCCTTTGGCCCAATCATTCATGTCAAATGGACTTTGGCCCAATCATTTATTCCCATATTTGTATTCATGTGTGTGTCATACCCATGATCGTGATCACATTTGTATTCAATTAGTGTTATGCTAAAGACTGACATTTAGATTATTCATCCATAATTCAAAATACAAATTCATAAGGCTCATACATAAGTAACGTTGTGGAAAATAACGTTGTCACACCCCAAACCCGGGTATGATCGGTCGTGGCCCACAGGGCCTCAGCCCAAGGCACACGTAAGCCTAAATACGAAACCATACACATTGAATAACTATAAAATAGTCCATTAATAAATAACCAAAACTCAATCCAGTGTCATGCCACAAGTATAAACGGCAAAATCAACCGTAATCAATACCATCCAAACTTATGGGATAAAAACAACCCACATATCAAAATAATCCTAAATGAACCTCAATAAAAAAATATAAATATGCACAAACTTGACATAACAATCTAAAACAAAATAAATGAATGTCCTAGAGGTCCATGCAATTGAGTCCCCGCTACGCCATGAGTCCACTCTAAGTCCTTCAAACACCTGGAAATGGTAAATAACTAAGTCAGCTGATAGCTCAGTGAGTAGCAACATGGATAGTATATACAGTTTTGAAAATATGGATCAATTCCAAAATAAGATATATATCACAGAAACTAGATTGACATACAGTTTGGTAAAGAGAATCTGTTTCAAAAAGAAGGTTCCACAGTTCAATAGTTAAAATACTCATGTCTCTCAAGAACATGATAAATGACATTTTTCACTTAAAACAGATTAGAACATGAACACCAATAATTTTCTGGGTACCAAGAAAATAACAAGTAATATGCCACACAGTTCTCAAGGCTATAAGCCCCGTTGGATCCAATACCGAACTAAGAGTCATCCTCAGGGTGGCAACCTGGGCCTTTTCTCAAAGACGATCCGATTGAAGGTTATCTAGCTTAACCTAGGTCTTTTCCTTACAATTGTTGAGCACTAGAGTCATCACGGCCCAACTCAGATCTGTTCCCTAGTGGCCAGAGTCACCACACACAGTGGAATAATTTCCCTGGACTAAATACACAGATGATCCCAATAATCAATACACATCAGTTTCGCAAAACATAGTAGCTCATCATTATAAACATAAGACCAAAACAAATAGTTTACAGTATGCCAAGTTCACACATGTTTCAGAAATAATTTGATTCCATTAATAATATAATAATTTATCAAAACAGTTTAGTCATGAAACAACAATTTAATTTTCCAACAGTTTAGGGTAGGGGAACATTTATAAAAATATGTAGCATGAAACTACTTACCTGGAAACGAAATAATGTAATCCTCGAATAGAGTATAAAAGTCCAACTAGTGCCCTGAACCTAGTATAAAAACTACACGTCACTACTAATTTAAAAATATTAAAGAATAGGAACTAAGTAACCTCAAACTAAAGTGCACTAACATGGCTCAACCCAACTCACCGTTACTCTTAAATATTACCTAAGTTCATGTTCTACGAGGTCTAAAATCACCCAAGACATGGGTTCCGGTTGAAACTTAATTAAATGTGACTTTGAGATAAAATAGAATTTTTGATAGGTTTTCCCGAACTGTTCACTAACTCTGAAAATTAAAACCCCACTCTACACTATTCGAAAAATTCCAAAACCTTCCAGATATCAACTAATATATCCTAAGTTTCAAACCCAATTGGTTTTACTTGATTTGCTTATCAAAATAATTATTTACAATTAATTATGCCCAAACAGGTTGTTTTCTACAGCACTTTAAAGAAATTAATGGGTCTCTTAATATACATGAGCAATCAACGCAAGGCCAAAAATGTAAGAAACTAGACTCGTAACCGGTTCTAATGATGCTGATTTGATAATTTTCGAATTTATACCCAAAGAGAAGAACACTCTCGAAATTACTGTTTAACACCAGTTTTCTAGATAGATTTGAACGCACCAGTTAATATAGATTTTTACTCCCAAAAATTATGAAAAAATTCCGATATGCAATTCAATATGTAATTAATCTACTGTAAAAATTTCAGTTCAAAATTCATGCGTTTGATATGGTTTCTTGATTTTTAAAATTTGTGATTCTGTGCAGAATTTTTGGACTAAAAATTACACCATTCTTTATACATGAATTTAACTCCTCAGATTTCTTAACAGTATATATATATATATATATAATACATACACCCACAACCTCTCCATCAATGAATAAAATAATTATAGAATAAGGATGAAAAATAAAGAAAGAAGAGAAGAAAACTTAGGAGGGCTATCCTTTGATGATCACACACAACACAACACACCCAATTCCATTCTTAATTAGTTACAACCTTTTGTTTCTTTTCTCTCTCATGGCTGTTGCTGCAGCTAGGGAAATTGTTAGAAGAGCTAGGGCTTTGTTTTGTTTTTATTTTATACTAGTGGTTGGGTACACCTAAAGCATGTGTAGGTCAAATAAATAGATAAATATACAAAATATATGTATAAGTTATATGCAACTCAAATGGTAAGAGCCTTATTTATTAATTTTGTGGTCTAGAGTTCAAGTCACACCCTCTTCTCTATTTATTTTTTTTTAATAATAAATCTTGAATCTAAATTAAAGACTTTCACCATAAATTTATTTTAGGTTTAAAATTAATTAAAAGATCCTCCAATAATATTTAATTTGCACTTTAGGATTCACCACCAAAATATTTGAGATTGTAATATTATTATTATTTAATTATTTACTTAATTTTTATATTCGGGTTCTCACAAACGTACTTGAACATATCTTTATTAAGATATTACTCACAGTGTTCTGCCGATGGATTTGCCCTTGCGCTTGACCCTACACATTTTATAACACATTGGGTCACAAGCAATTCAATCCGTTCTTCAATTTATTTAATCCTCTTAGGCCTCTTTCTTATCTTCTTAGTCCATTTACAATACTCAATGCATGCCTAAGAGTGCTTAGAAATGAAAGAGAACGGAAAACAAATCATAAAACATCTTTTCAAAATTTCTGAAACAAGGCTTTCCGCTCGAGTGGTGCTTTGGTCACTCGAGCGGACTCCTTTGGTCTGCAAAAGTACTGGTTGCTTGTAATTTACGCTCGAGTGAGACTATTGACGCTCGAGCGAGGAGTCATGCAAAGCAGGGCACGCTCAAGCGTAGATTCGGCTGCTTGAGCCACTGTGCAATCTCTGCAAAACTTCTGGGAGCTACAAATTCACGCTCGAGCGGGGCTTTCCTCGCTCGAGGGGACAAGTCGAATTCTAGATTTTCCAAAACTCTGTTTGAGCTTCAAATTTGCATTATAATTGATGTAACTTGCTTGTTATGACTCATAAGTCACTTGTACATCTTCTCACATAATACAAATACTAAATTTACAACATTATGAAGCTCAATTCCCATGAATTAATTACATTCATACTCAATTTATACCAAACTTATTTCCAATACTTCAATTTCATGCAACCAAAGCTTATACCTCCATGAATTGTGCTTGCATGTGGAATATAACTTCCATTCTCAACTTAAGTGATGCAAAAGATGATCAAAAGCATGAATCTTAATCAAAATTCAACATGGATCATATGTTTCATGCTCAAATACACAAATTCATGGCAATCTTTTACATGCATGATTATAATGACTTCAAATTCGTCAAATTCAACTTAATTCTTATTCTTGATTACCATTAACTTTGAATTCACAAAATTACAAACTCAAACTCATGAATTTATGCTGGATTATTCACCTAGGAGCTTCAATCTTCACAATTTTAGCTAGTTCTAGAGCTGAGCCTAGCCTTCCAAAACTTGAGTTCTCTTGCAAAATCTTCAAGAATGGCTCCTCTCTCTCTCTATCTCTCTCTCTAAATTCGGTTCATCTTCTCTCTCTAGAATGTAGAATCTGATTTGAGCTAAAAAATATGAGTTTAAGTATACTTAGCTCATTTATATAGGCTTTCCCTAATCACACTTAAGTAGAACTAATCAATGGTGCTTAATTAATTTAATTCGAACTAATTAATTCGTTTCAAATCAGTTTTCAATTGAATTTCACCGTAGGCTCTAAAAATTACGCTAATCACAATGGCATAGTCAGTTTCGGTTTCTGTGGCCGATAAGGCCTTCAATTTTCAGTTTATAACAGTAAGTTGAACAGATATAAGGCCAAAATCACATCTAATCATGCAATTAACACCCAAATTCAAATTAATCACATAATCGTGATTAATTAACTTAACACAAGACAGGGTTATCACATGACTTCTTCTAGGTTCTTTACTAAGAACTATATGTCTTTTGATAATTTTCTATGGCTCTAATCCTGGAGAAGAATTAGGTTCAAAATTCCGTAATTCTAACTCTTGAGAGGAGTTTTCAGTCCTTACATCTTTAGAATCTATGTGGAATTTATTTTCAAAAAATTCTACATCACTACAACTAGTTAGGTCTTGAATGACGAAAATTTTTTGTCTCCAAAGAGCTAATTTCGTCACTATAGATATTTGTGAGGAAATATTTTCCTCACTGGTTTCGTCATTGAATGTTTGTCACTAAAAATCGCCATAAGGAAAAATAATTTCGTCATCAATAAAATTACTTTGATGATGAAAATTTTTGTCACCAATAAAACAATATTTTATCACCAAAAACTGTCATTTTCGTCACCAAATAGTTATTCAGTACTGTATATATAACTTTAGTTGATGAATAAATTTGTCACACATGTTGATCATTGATGAGGAAATAATTTCGTCACGGTAAGATATAAAGTTGATGAAATTTTTCGTCTCCAAAAGTCAGACATGGGTGATGAAATATATTTTGTGACAAAAATATATATACATGACGATATTTTTAGGCATCAAACAACAAAATCAATGAAAACTTTCATATATAAGTTGTGATAAATTTTGTCACAAAAAATATTTATTAGCAACGAATAATGATTTTTTTCATACTAACAAGTACAGATGACGAAAATATTCGTCACTAAACTTGTTCCATATTTTATATTTCAATTTAAATTATTATTTCGTAAATATCCCTGCTCATATCACAATAGTCTTTCAAATGTGCTAAGAAATCCACTAGCTATTATACACCACTCCACACAAAAAAATTCACTAAACAATTTATATTATAAATCAAAATATATCCATCAAACAAATTTAATAATAATCCATTAAGTATAACCAAAAAAAAAAAACCATCATAGCAAATCCCAAAATGAACTAATGCGGAATCTACAAAAAAAATAAATAAACACTCGACCTTGATTTGCAACTAGAACTGAGTATCAGTTCAGAAGAAAAAAAAAATTCAAACTTAATCTTGATTTGCAAGTATGCTTCCAAACGTCATCAAAAACCAATCTGCAAAGAAAATAAATAAGGAAAACATTAATATATTATCAATTACATCTAAACTCATAGATAAATAATTTTATTTTATAAACGAATTTAGTAGAAATGCATATAACAATCCAAAACTTCAAAGAGTTGAGGTGATCCTTTGATGATAACCAACACGGATAACAAAAGATACCAAAAGATTGCAGGAATACTATGTATCACTAGCACTAATGCCAACAAGAACTAGAGAGAATCACAGGACATGTTTGTGACAAACTAATTAGCCTCACATGCCACCACTGACCAATAGCCTCATGGGCCACCATGGCTATCAACCACCTCTAAAACAAAACCCAGCAGCCACTTCCCCAAACACCAAGGTTGGGTGACTCAACAACCTCATAGACATAGTCCACCAGGCATCCACCGTACATGGCCAAACCCGACCCGAACACCTAGTGGACAAGCACCTTTCATCCCTCTCATCTCTCTCTCCCTTGCAGGAAAGTAAAATTTAAAACTCATCTCCCTCTAAGAATCTAAATATATCATATTTAATTGAGAGACAACACAAGGTATTCCACATGTTATACTCTCAACCTTCATCCACGATCCACCACCAGTAATCTCAATTTGTTTTTCATATTTACTAGTACACTGCACTACAGGTAGCAGCCCCTTTACTAGTGATTGGTTTTCCATAATGAAACGAAATGCTTATCTTGGGAGGGGAAAATAAGATTATCATTTTTGCCAATGGCCCCTAGATGTTAAGTAAAGACTTTGAAAGAAAGACACAAGTAGAGACGGATAGAGGGAGTGCAAAAGAAGAGAGGATAAAAGAAGTCACATTGACTCCACTGTTTTAGACCTTATTGTTGAATTTTGAAAGTAAAATGGATTCATGGGAAAATATGAAATTCTAAAGCTATCTAGCAAGTAATAAAATTGCAGTAAACAGTACTCATTTGGAAAAAATTCTTCAATATAGCGAAAAGAATACTTTTCCGTTCTCTTTATCTTTCAATTCTAAAGCTAGAGAAGGACAAAAATCATAACTTATTCTTCTTCCCATCTCTTTTCCCTTGAAGCTATCATGAAATTATAAAATTAAATAAAAATAAATATTTGAAAAAAAAAAAAAAACCACACAAGTTACAAGATTTTTTATAGCAGTCACATTGCCAATACAACCAGTGAACACCAGTCTACTTTTACTCTTAACCAAGGTTTAATTTTCAAAAGATTTCAAGATTTCTGTACAATTAAAGAAGTCAACTTTGATATTTGATGTGCAATAAAACTAAGTTTAAAACCTTACAATCAAGAGGTCGCACACCATATGAGAATAAAGAAGTTAGAGCAAGTTGAAAAGAAACAGATCAAAAAAATCAACTACTGTACAATGCCACCAAATCCAAATACCTGAAAAAGGAGGATTATAATGACAAGCAAAACTCCAATTTCCATTGAACTGCTATAATAGAAAGGAACCCAACTGCTAACCACTGGTGCCAACAGCAATAAAACAAAACCAAAAGCAAGACAAAGTAAAAGCCATCATTGAAACTCTGCACAAACCATAAAAACCAAAAATAAACATCGAGAGAGAGAGAGAGAGAGAACAAAATAAGAATTAGACCCAAGAACCAGGAAATAAATGTCTGACCATCTTCAACTGTCAATGTGACAGGACCAGAAATTTCACCAACGAACTTAACATCAACATATCTATCCTCATAAGGTGACATGACAAAGCTCCAAAGCCCCTTCTGGACAGCTTTCCATTCATCCTTTTCACATTGACATAAACCACGTGAAGCATTCCTGCAAAACACTTCTTCAGTGAGGCAATATTCTCAACCATCATAACTGTCACACTAAGATATCAGAGATAGAAAGACTTGATCAATATCTCTGAAACAATAGCAAACTGATGAGACTGAAAAATACAATTTGGCCTGATTATTCAATCAAAATTGAGCTAGTGTAGTGCCCAACATCAAACCAAAATAAGGCATAGGGTGCATGGCCAAATTTTATTGGAACAACACTAGTGTCAACCTGAAGTCATCAAGGCAAAAGAAAAGAAAAAAGGACATATTTCCATAACTTTAAATAATCCCTCCTTACTTGAAAATTACATCTCTAATTTATTGATCATTGTACAAATCAACAAACATTTCAGAAACATTAAAATTGCCCCATTTACATCTAGTTCAGATGCAATTAAGGTTTCAGACAAATGGTTCTGATTCATTGATCACTTTTCTATTTTCAGCTGATAGTAGGACTAGCCCTCTAGTTACTAAATTATACTAGGAAGATTGTGTTGATCACCAAAACAGGGAAATCAGTCCATTGGTAATGTATCATGGATAATGTAGATAGCACAAGACACATTATTATAATGTCATGATGAAGATAATTTATGCATATGCTACGCCAATTCCCAGTTGCAATACATCTGCTCTAATTAGAAAAGAATCCCACAAATTGTTAACAATAAATAAAGTTTGTTTAGGTGAAGATCACCCTATCAAATTCTCATACTGTCATCAAAATAAAACTAGCACAAAAATAAAACCGTCCTGTTATCATAATAAAAACTAGCACAGAAAGAATATCAAAGAGCATAGTCTACATATTATGCATCTGAAAGCTCCTCTATCCACAGGATCCTTAACTGACAACTGTAGAAACATTTGTTACCCTAATTTTCACCAGCCTTAAAAAGCAGATGAGCAAAAGTGAAGCTGAGCAAAAATTCTATCAACAGAGAATTTAATAATTTCCCCCTGAAATTCTTAAGAACAATAACATACAAGTTAAAAGAAATAAAAGGCAATATGTTAAGCTGAGCGTGGGGGTATTATCAGCATGAAAATGCAATGTCAAATCAGAACTCAATTGCAAAAATAACAAAACAAAGAGCAAAAAGTTATGTATGATACTATAGATCTAAGTATAAAGTCAAGAAAGTTGCAAATATTTTACTGGTTGCTAAGTAGACATAATTCACCTCCTCATTTTAAATCACTTTAAACAGAAGCAAAAAAAATAATAGTGTTTATTATTTTTAATGGGGTACAAGAAATTGCTAGAGCCAACACAGATCAAAAGTAACAGTCCATTGCACATACATATTTCTTGCTATTTTAAAGAGGCTTGATCCATTAAAATCTAGACTCAGTTTATCAAGAATTGTGCCCAACTTTATAAACATTCAAGTTCAGTGAGAGCATGCTCACTTAACTATCTATTAAGCCAAATTGTAAAACCTGGTTGATATGTGCACATAATAAATAAAGCATGAAAAAAGCAAAGCTAAAATATGCATGCAGAAATATCTTCCATATACACTAGGACTTTTTAAGTAATTAAAAAAATGTGAAAATGACAAACTGTTGAGGTATAATTTTCAAGTAAACATTATTTGGGGGGTATAACTCTAGCTGGTCAGAAATAGGAAAACTTGTACATTGCTAATTCTCACACAAAACAGATAAAACCAAATAAAATTTTTTTGATGGTGATGGAGCACATAATAAATACAGAAAAAGGTTCAATAACCTGAATGTAAATTTTCACATGATTCTTAGTGTCGACAGAGATGCCTTTGAATCAATAATTTATTTTTTTGAATAAAAAATTATTTCAGTATATTAACATATACTCCCACCAAAAGAAAATAAATTTCTTTTACCTTCAAATTTTTTTTTCCCCACAGAAATCTGCTACAACCAGATTTCACAAACTGAAATCTCACAAATTTTTTATGCAAGAATCAAAGGAAAAGGGGTCACTGCTGTGCTCAAAGCACAGCAGTGACTGTGGTGCCTCCGTTTGAAGTGTATTATGGTCTTATTTTTATGATCCAAACCGTTTGTTTTGTAGGGTTTGTTGAGTACTTCATGCCTACCAAAAATCATATTAATCGGATATTAACAACTATATGATCGTAACCAAAAAAATAAACAATAAGTTTTTCTTTTGAGAAATAGCATAAACAATATGCAATTCGATCATATAGTTATTGATATCCAATTAATATGATTTTTGGTAGGCATGAAGCACTCAACAAACCGTACAATATAACGGTTTAGATCATAAAAATAAGACCATAATACACCTCAAACGGAGGCACCACAGTCACTGCTGTGCTTTGAGCACAGCAGGGACCCTGTTCCAAGAATTTTCAAATAGGCAAAATCAATTTCAGTATATAAACAAAAAGATAATTTCTGATATAAAATTAACCATCCAATTGTCTCAAAATTGGGATGTAATAAATAATTTTAGACTTAACCTCACTAAATGATTAATTCGCTAGGATGTAAAAACCATCCTAGGACACAACCACACTGAATAATTAACTAGGTTGTATAAAAAACACACCCACATAGGATAAAACCTATGTCTTCTTCTTCAAAGAACAGAATGAAAACTAGAGCAAAATTGGACTCTCTCTCTCTCTAGCTTCTTTTCCTCAAATCTTCATCATTTTCCTTCATTTTTGTTTCATTGTACTCATAAGAACAATGTCTTTCACTTTCTTAAATCAAATAAAGTAAACCCAAAGTTTTTATATATTTACGAAATTTTTGCTCAAATAAAATAGCAATTATTGCTCAAAAATGACTTTGACAACTTCAAGTCATCTGAGATTTCTTCAGTACTCACTTGATAGAGGATTTTGTAAAAATCTCTAACCAACCTCTGCTACAACACCATCAAGATAAAGATACATTTCAAAAACACCTTAATGGAGAGCATTACTAAATGAAAACAACTTAATTAGTCTACTTGGATCATAGGATAATAGAACGGTAAATAGTTATCCAGATTAATATTGGTGGATTAGTTTTAAAAGGCCCATGTTTGATAGGAAACCGCCCAAGTATCAAACTTGCAACTTTTTTGTGATGTAAGGTACTTTTTGAGTAGATTCTATCATTTAGATTCTTAATTTTGTAATTTGTTTTGTTTTAGAAATTGTAATTTAATTTTATTATTTTTGATTTATTTTTAAAAGAGTTATTCCATGCCATTTGGTTTGTTGAACATAAAGTTATTCCATGCCATCTGGTTTGTTTGTAAGGCAAACATAAAGTATTTCTAACATCCAGAATTGCTTTTTGCTATCAACTAAACAATAATGTAATAGTGTTAGTGTGTTACAGCTTCATTATCAATATCATTTATCAGAATATCACAGTCTAAACTCATTGATCTTACAAATAATCTCGCTACAAATAACTTGATATCCAAATGAATAATTAAAATAAATGTCCTTTTCGCCCAAATAATTTTGATAGACATAGAGTAGAATAATAACAAAATAAGAATACCATCTTTAGGCGGTAGACTAGAAGGAATCAAATTGCACAAATCACCAAAATCGAAACCCTAGTTTAGAAATCTAATCTTTGAGCAGAGCATTAATGGCTAACTACATACATCAACTACTAAAAAAATTCCAAAAAATAAATGAAACTTGAAAACCCTTATGATAAATCAAAGCTGTTAAATCGCTCAATAAAGAAAACAATTCAAAATTTATTTACCATATGAGATTCTACAATTATATTAGACTAGAGATCAAGAAATCTGTAAGCCTTATTATGTTCGGCATATCCAACGAAACTACTTTTCATTGCTCTAGGCCCTAATTTGGATTTTTTCGGATCCGGTACCCGATAATTAGCCAAACACCCCCACACTTTCAAATATGACAAATTGTGTTTTCATCCTTTCCAAAATTCATGAGGACATTGATTTGTCTTCCTAGAAATTATTCTATTACGTAAACAACAAGCAATATATAATGCAACGCCCCTCAAATTTAAAGGTAATTGAGCATTTACTATCATACAATTTACTATTTTTGTAAGTGTTCAATTTTTCCTTTCGGTTAAATCATTTTGATGTGGTGTGTAGGGTGTAGATTTCTCATGTATAATACCATGCAATTCACAGAAATTATCAAACTCATGGGGAAAATATTCCATTCCTCTATCACTTGTTAAGACTTTGATTTTCTTATTCAATTGGTTTTCAACTTTACTTTTGTAAACTTAAAACTTACTGAAAATTTCATCCTTTGTTTTCATAAGATAAACATGTGTGTATTTAGAAAAATCATCTATGAAAGTGACAAAGTACCTTTTCCCTCCATGCGTTAAAACTCCATTCAATTTACTAATGTCATAATGAATTAAGTTTGAAACGTCAGTAGTTTTAGAAACACTTAGAAGATTTCTTAGTTATTTTAGACTTAGCACAAACTTCACATTTATCACAATTTGAATCGTGATAATTAATTAAAGCAAATATGCTTATGTTTTTAATGGATCTAAAATTTAAATGTGCAAGTCTACTATGCCACAAAGAAAAAGACTCAACAACATAATAAGTAGTGTTATTCTCATTAATATTTAGCTTAAACATCCCATTACAACCATAGCATTTTCCAATAAATTGTCCATTCTTAGTCAAGATCAACTCATTGGATTAAAAAACAACCCGAAAGCCTCACTTGCATACAAGATCAACAGAAACTAAATTCTTTCGTATATCAGGAACATGAAGAACATTCAGAAGAGTCAACAATTTTCCAGATGTGAAATTCATATCAACATTGCATTTTCCAGCAACTTGCGCACGATCATGGTTTCCCATTTGAGCCTCTTGCCTATCCAATTTTTCATATGACTTGAACAGTAACCTGTCGTTACACATGAACCGTTGCACCAGAATCAAACTACCATCCGGAAAAAGTATCAACCATGTTGATTTTAGTCACCATTGTAACTAGTGGTTCTTCTACCATATTGGTGGATGTTTTATGCTTTTTGAAACGACACTCTTTGAAATAATGTCCCTTTTTGTCGCACTTGTAGCAATTTCCATTCTTCTTGGTTCTTTCTCTTTTGTTGTTGTTGGCACGGTTCTTATTAGATTCAACATTATGAACATTAGACTGAGCATCTTTTATCTTCTCTCTATTACGAGATTCTTCTTCAAATCGAAGGTGCTTTTGAATTTTCTCAAAGGAGAAGTCCTCTGCCTTATGCAGAAGTTTTTTCCGATAATCTTCCAAGATAGGGGAAGTTTTGCAATAATTGCCCTAACTTGAAAATACTCTGGAAGTTTTATGCTAATTGCAAACATCTTATTAACAATACTTTGCAATTGATGAATTTGATCTAAAATGGGTTTTCCATCAGTCATACAAAAATTAAAATATTACAAAATTAGGAATTTATTTCACTACAAGAAAAAACACTTTTGGCAACCACTTTTTTTGAGTTGGTCGCAGATAGGTTACTTTTTGTGACGAACATTTTTTTAGTCACTGATGGGTAGTGTTTTCGTGAACAACAATTTTTTGGTGGCTAATAGGTACTTTTTGCAACCAAAAAATAAAATTTGGTCACGGAAAGTGTTGGTGAGAGAGAGGAAAAAAAAAAAAACGAGATACCAAAACTTTTGGTGACCAGTAAATTGTGGTCACAGAAAGGAAAATGTCATATTTTGTATAATTTTGAATGTTTTCCAAATCAAAAATGAATTCCTAAAAATTGATCTTCCTTTTCATTGTTGCTCTCTTCTTTGGACTCCCTATAATCAGATTGGTTGCTTAGTTGTATTTCTTCACTCTCACACTCCCAATCAGTAACAAAACCCTAGCCACCATCTCCCAGGGGCGGAGGTAGGATTTCTTAATTTGGGGGGAGGGGGGGGGGGAGGGAGGGGGGGAAATTAATATTATAAATGTGGACTTAAATAATAAATAAATATCCACTAGCTATAACCATTTATGAAGCAGCAAAGATTAAAATTCTTTATATATTAACACCATGATATAACAAAAAGTGTGTTACAAAATGACTATATCTTATCTCCTTTACTGTAAAACTAACAAAAAGGCACATAATTTTCTATCAAAGTTGTGCTCGACGATGCTTCAGAGAATAGAAATCATCTATAATCATTTCTGAGCTAAAATTTTATGCGATTTCTTTCTCAATGTAAACAACCAAACAATCTGTAAGAAATTCCATCTTCCATTTTGTTGCGAAGGCTAGTTTTTACAATATTCATTGTTGAAAATGCCCTTTTCTGTAGTAGTGGTTGAAATAGGAAGTGTCAATATGAGAAGAATCAATCTATGAACCAAATGGTAAGCTTTTTACTTTCCCGTTTCAACTAACCCCCGGCATAGTTCAGAAATTGTAGAGAGATTTTGTAAATCCGGATGATGAGGCACATCATCTCAAAGTGTTGCAACTGAAATTTCAAATGAATTCTTTCTTGCTCTGTGAAATCTTGAGGATAGGATTTCTCAACAAGAGTGCAAATATCATCAATTTTTAATGAATTATATGCACTCTTAGGATCCAAACTTGAGCTAAGATTAAGGAGCTCCATTGCTTGGTCACTAAACCGATGATTTAGTTCCTGTAACTGAGAGTCGATTGTAACAGTAAAGATATCTATTCGATAGTGATGCTCGATTGTTATGTGATTTTGTTGATTATGAGGTGGACCTCGACTTGCACTGTATCGAGCACTCATGTCAGGTATTTCAATCTTATATCGTTCACAAAATAATTTTACTTCCCCAACGAGACTGTCCTAACCATCTTCTCTCAACTTTTGAATAAGTGCTTTTGTAGTTGCAATTAAATGCATAGCATTTGAGATGTCTTGGGTTTTTTGTTGCAAAGCTTGACAAAGAATATCAGTTCTACCCATAATTTCCCTCATTAAATGCATAATAAAAACAAACTCAAATGATGAAATCATATCATACGCTGCATCGGCATCCCCACGTTGAGAATAAGTGGATCCATCATTGACTACGTTTTTAAGAACTGTACAAGTTGCCCCAAACATCTTTATTAAACTACATATTGATTTAAAATGTGAGCTCCATCTAGTATCTCCAGCTCGTTGCAAAGTGCCAATTTGATTTGCCCCTCTTCCAGTCTCAAGTTCATCAATGGAAATCAAGTGTACAATTTCAGTAACTTGAGCTTCATGTAGTTCATCATTACGCTTGCAAGATGCACCAACAATATTAACAATGAAAGTTAACTTAGAAAAGAACTTATGAACTGGGATTACCTCTCTTGATGCCGCAACTAGTGCTAATTGTAGTCGATGAGCCCAACAATGTACATAATATGCATAGGGACATTCATTTAGAAATAAAGCCTGTAATCCATTCCACTCGCCATGCATATTACTAGCACCATCATATCCTTGTCCACGAATGTTTTGAACATCAAGACTATTTCTACAAAGGACATTAGCTATTTCCAACTTAAGAGTCAAGGAAGTAGTATCTTCAACATGTACAAGATCGAAGAAACGATCCCTTACAAAACCATCTTGGTCAACAAATCTCAAAACAATAGCCATTTGCTCCTTTTTGGACTCATCTCGAGCTTCATCTACAATTATGCAAAACTTCGAATCCCCAAGTTCTTCACGAATCTTATTTCGCACCATACTTGATAAAATATGTAAGATTTCTTTTTGGATGGTTGGCGAAGTATATTTGGCATTTTTAGGGGCATTCAAGACAACATCAGCAACTTTTTCATTGTATGTGGCTAAAAACTTTATCAACTCAAGAAAGTTACCTCGATTTTTTGAATTGGGACGTTCGTCATGGCCTCTAAAAGCATAACCTTGAGAAGTTAGCCGACGAACACTGTCTATTGACTCCTTTACTCGCAAACGATTATTCATAATCTGTTCAGAAGATTGCCTATCCATAACCTTATCAATATATTGGGATTGCTTCATCAAAATATCACAACATTTCACGGCATTATTATGAGTTGAACACGGATCCTTACCCATATGGCATAGAAAGGCACAATTAATTTCATCATTCACTTTCTTCCAATTTCGAAATCCATCAATAGTGAATATATTAGCTCCAAGCCGACCAGTTGGTTTTTTACTAAAAAGATAGCATGGTAGGCAATATGCAGCATCTTTTGAAAGAGAGTACTCTAACCAATGAAATATATTGAACCAAGATGATTGAAATTGACGAGGATGATTTATAGACCCAGACGAAGGATATTTTGAAAGAAGAAACTGATATGGTCCTGCCTTGATATAAGCCCTTCGAGTTTCATCTTGTTGATTAGTTGGATAATTCCATATTTGAGGACGTATCCCAGGATCACGCTCTAAGGAAGAAGTGTCTACATCTTGACATTCAACTCGTGGATTTTTTGAAGAATGTTGATCAGGAATTGAAGTCTCAATATTAGAGTTCAAATTAGGCACATCAGATGTTGAATTATCAACACTCTTTCTTTTAAAGAATGTATCAATTGTTTTTAGCTTCCCCATGACATGAACACATTTAAGCTTCTGATAGTCTGAAAATTTTATTTATACATTATTTTTTGTATGAATCTAAACTTTTGATAACTTCAAATTTTATTTATATTACAAGCACATATCATCTTTAACAATATACAAAACATTAAATAAATTCAAACATAAAATATACAATTTATATAAACAGATTAAAATTAACAAACATAAAAACAGGGAGACTTACCTTCTATTGAGAAAAAATGAGAAATACTGATGATAGTGATAAGTGAGAACATGTCCAAAAGCTGGGAGTCATCTTCTCTACTAATCATAAGGAAAAAACCAAAATAAAAATGAATATCTCATTCTCTATTTATTAACTAAATATTTTAATTTTAAATAAATTAATAAAAATAAAGTGAGTTCATGAGTTATTGAATGTTACCTTTCTTTGTCAATTACTTTCTAAAAGGTGGGTTTTGCCGTTAAGAGTTATTGGTTTTCCTAGTTCATAGCAAAAAAAAAAAAAAAAGAGAAAATCCTTTCAAATGAGAGTTCTATTTTTATTTTTATTTTTTTTGAACTGCTCTAATCTGAGATGTTTGCTTGTTTGTTAAAGCTCCAAACTTTCTCTACAAGCTTGACATCACATTCCACCACGTGACTCACTTGTGAGTTGTAACTTGTATCACATTACTTTTATTTATTTTTTAATTTTTTTTATTCACAAATATTTATTTGTATCATTAGATGAGGTGAGATCCAATCTTTGAAATGGGCAGAAAAGAAGACCCGAGGTGAATACAAGCAAAAGGGCCACTGTTAAAGAGATTACATAAAAATATATATATTTAACATATATATATATATATATATGTATGTATGATTTTTGTTGACTTTGCAGCGGTCGGGACCCCGACGAATTTGGATCCTCTCCTTGAGCTTGGTCCTTGAGCTCGGTCCTTGAGGGCCTTCGGGTCCACTTTGAGGCCCTATTTTGATAATCTGAACCGTTCATATTTTAATATTTACTCAGTATAACATACCTGTAAAAAATCAAGTTGATCGGATATCAGAAAGTATGTGTTCGAAAAACTGTTTATTAAAAAATAGTTTGTAGTCCCAGTTTTTTGAACACATACTTTTTGATATCCGATCAACTTGATTTTTTACAGGTATGTTATACTGAGTAAATATTAAAATATGAACGGTTTAGATTATCAAAATCGGGTCTCAAAGTGGACCCGAAGGCCCTCAGGGACCGAGCTCAAGGACCAAGCTTAAGGAGAGGATCCAGATTCCCCCGACAAACCCCCCCCCCCCCCCCGCCCCGGCGCCGCCACTGCCATCTCCATTCAGTTCATCCCTTGTTTGGCCGCCTCTTCATTTTTGCTCCGCCACTTCTGTTTACCAGGTTGGTCTCTCTCTCTCTCTCTCTCGCCCCTTCGAAGCCTAGAGAGAAACAGGGGTTACATGTGTTGTTCTTTGACTTTCGCTCTCGTCTTTCATCGATCGTGTTGATCCGATTGCTTCTTTCTGGTATAATCTTTTCTACCCATCTTTTTATATCTGGAATTCCTGTGTGATTTTTTTGTTAATAATCGAGGGTTTATGTGTATTTTTATAGTAATCCCTTGTTTTCAATCCATTTGTTTGAATCTGTATACGTTATTACGTGAGATTGTTGGTTGATAATCAAGGGTTTGTGCTTGATCTGTATATTGATTGTTCTTAATTTTTCTGGGATTCGATGTTTCGTTTTAACCCATTTGTTTTAATTTGCCTTTTTTTTTTGTTTTGCTTGGTGGGTTTGTGTATTGTGTTGGTAGCTATCTAACAGTAGTGGTCATGGACAAGCAATTTTACTATCTGATTTTTTTTTTTTTGGGTACCATTTTACCAACCATCATTTTATCTGTGGGACTATCTATATTTATATTCTGTAAAATTTTCTTCATCACCTTCTTCCTGTACTGAATTCACAATACTACTTTTTCTCATTTATATACAAGGGATGCCTTGGGGGTGAAGACATTGCTGAGAGAGCAAAGAAGTGTTTGTTTGATCTATTTTTTGGGATTGTAGATTGAGAAACCCCATGCTTTGTTTATAGAAGAAAAGGGAAGAAGTGTTTTTTTTTTTGAACAGAAGGGAAGAAGTGTTTGTTTGATCTGTTTTTTGGGATTGTAGATTGTGGAACCCCATGTTTTGTTTATAGAAGAAAAACAGAAAATCTGGATCCAATAACAACTTGTTTTTATCTTATTTTATTCTACTATTATATAGTCTATTTTGGCTTTAATTAATGGATAAGGGATACAATACAGGTACAGTGGTGTTATATTTATATTTTTTCATGGGTTATTTATTATTTGGCATGATATTCTTGCATAATTGTTTGTTTGAAGTATCATTGTGTTTTGTTGCTCTATTTCTCTAAAAAAAAAAAATTCTCACTCTGATGACCGTCTGTGTGAAATTTGTAATCTGCTTTGCTTGGTTGCAAATTAATTCCAATAATCTCTTATTCAGACTTGTGCTCATTTGTGATAACTTCCTAACAATTTTTGATGGCTTTTCTTGGAGTTTTAGACTATTGGGTAAGATAAAAACCCACAATTTATGAAATCTATGTGTATGTACACACTGTTGGTGTGGCTTTATAACTCTTTTTTGGGACTCTATGTGGAATAAAGCCCCAAACTCTTGGTGGTGGAGTGCAAACAATTTGACCAAAATGTAGAAATTTGAATTTTTTTTTTTTTTTGGGAGGGTGGGGTTGTTTCACTGAGCTACAATGTAATGTTCAACTACTTTTCCCAGACTTCTATTGTTTTGGGTAAGAAAAAAACCCACAATTTATGAACTCTATGTGTGTGTATGTACACAATAATACACTGTTGGAATGGCTTTATAACTCTTTTTTGGGACTCTATGTGGAATAAAGCCCTAAACTTTTGGTGGGTATATGCGTTTATGTACACACAGTGGTGGAGTGCAAACAATTTTACCAAAATGTAGAAATTTGAATTTTTTTGGGGAGTTTATTTCACTGAGCTGCAATGTAATTTTTGATGGCTTTTCTTGGAGTTTTATTGTTTCGGGTAAGATAAAAACCCACTATTTATGAACTAATACACTGTTGGAGTGGCTTTATAACTCTTTTTTGGGGCTCTGTGGGGAATAAAGCCCCATACTTTTGGTGGGTATATGCGTTTATGTACAAATAGTGGTCGAGAGCAAACAATTTGACCAAAATGTAGGGCTGTAGGCTGGAAACTATGCTTCCAACGTTGTTTGTAAACCTTCGAATTTGCATGTGTGATCTGGTAAGTTAGTGTTTAGGGCTGTATTGGAGAAGGAAAAAGGTTAAACCAAGAATTGCAGTGTTACTTTAGGTTATTGGAAGTTGGGAGCTCATGTCTACGATGAAGAATTTGTTGTTAATTTGGATGAAGTGATGTTGGAGGCTCATGTCTACTTGTTACTGTTTTGATTTTTATCCTACGTATATGAGAAAAAAGAATGCAAGTCATGTTTGTCACTATTGGTGTTGCATGGATGGATGAGGTGAGGAGAGTGTTTGTTATCATTTGGAAGGATGGAATAGGAGGCCCCTCGCTAATGTGGAAATATCAATTGCGAAGTTGTTTCTTTTGGTCATTATGCTGTTATGTAAGGTAAGGGATCAAGTTGTCTATATGTTCTTTATTACTTGAACACTTCAAATCAAGGGTTCTTTTGTCAATGTTGGTACTCATCTCTTTGTTACTTTGCAGTTGAAATCTTGAAGTTGGTCTTGTCTTCTTAAAAATGTGTAGGAATGAGGTTGGTCTTATTTTCTTAGATATGTAGTGTAGTCATCCTTTGGTTTCTATTGTATCTCTGGTTTCTCTTTTTTTGCACACTCAAATGTATTATCTTTCAGTTCTCTGTATTTTCCTTTAGATTTTATTATTACTTTTTGTCGATCCTTATATATGTGTATTTAAGGTTGTTGGATCAATTGATCAAATGGATGTTGATGACCCTGGTAATCCAGAAAAGAACTCTGGATCTGTTCCAGATTCTAAGAATGTTGTTAGAACTTTTGACTCAGAGAAATCAAAGGGAAAAAAACCAACTTTATGTAGGATCTTAAGCCTTGGGATTCCCCCGGAATCATATGGAGGTTAGTTCGTTGATTACATTAATGAGGAATTATGGGACATAGTTTCATTACTTCAAAGTTTTATGGTTTTGATCATATGTTCTCCTATCTCATCAGGTGCTGTCACCCATAAAGGATGGAGTTGTGGTTGACTGGGATGTAGTTGAGAGCATTTGGGACCATGCCTTCAGGTAAGTAGTAATCTAAATTATCTTCTTATTAGTGTACTAGTGCTTATCTTGTTCTCTTTTCAATTTTTTGATGCTCTGATGGAAGTTGGCATGCTCAATCTGCTACCTGCCTAGATACTTTCTGCAGTAGATGGCTCAACTTTGTCTAGAACCAATGAGTTGTGATCTTCTTTCTCTATCTTATCCTATCTGACCAACTCATTGTACTCGTCTTTGGCACCTATCAAAAACCTCTTGCATGAGAGTGACATAGCATAGCCTTTTCAGTTCCTTTCAACCACCAACATTTGAATGTCTCTGTGGGAAATATTTCTTCTTGATTAGTTGTCCTTTTGATCTGTTTGGTTAGATGGGACTGGAGGGAAAAGTAAAAATAATTATTCTTTCGGAAACACTTTCAAAAAGATGCATAAAGAGAGCAGTGATGTCCTTGTACTCTTTGGGAATGTGCAACTTCCACACTATTCAAATGCCAATAAGCACATCATAGAGAAGTTAATACTTCACTCTGTATTCTCATTTTGAAGCGGGAGATATGCTTAAGGGAAGAAGAAACAATTTTCTTTTGGTCAGTGGTTATGCTATGGTGTGGTATTATTCTTATTTTCTTCTATTTCATATTTCTTTTTTAATATTTTTCTTCATGTTTCAACTGCAATAGTAGTCAGAAAGGAGTTAATTTAGTAAAGTAAACTTTCATAAATCAGACCTGTTATGGGGGATGATTTAACAACGACTGTTTGTCTGTTGTGCATGGATATGTTAGAGCAATTGCATTTTGTGGTTTTAAGTTCTGCTGTTCATCTTCATTTTTTCATTAAAAAGACGAGGTCAATGTTGTGGCCATTTGTTTGTATAAGCTCGGAAGCTTTGACATACATCATATTCGAGTGTCTTCTTTTTCTTTCATTAAGCTTTCTATTTCTTTAAAAATTTTGTTGATTATATCAGTTTTTTGGTTTGAAAATTTTAGATATATTCCCACACAGAATAGAACAATGTATCTGGTGATTCCTGAAAGCTTGAATATATCTTGGTTTATATTAACTAGAAACCTCTTGTTAGTTGTTTCTTTCTTTTCTTTTTTCTGGTGCCCTTGCTACTGCCCTTTTATCTTGTTGTGTTTGAAGTATTTCTATGAATTTCCTACTTATTATAATTGGCCTTTGTTAATTTTAGGGAATGTCTACTGGTTGATCCCAAAGAACATCCAATGCTACTAGCTAAACCATCTTCAAACAGTCAACAACAAAGAGAAAAGTGAGCTTGCAGTGAGAGCCCTTTCATTGGTTTGATGATATATATCTGATCCCCATCTTTTCTTTTCTTTTTTCAAAAAATTGAACTTTGTTGTATAGATAATCTTACAGCTGTTAAACTATCAAAATGATAAATAATAAAATGATACAACTATCCTTAATATTGCTCATCAAATGATTTGGAGATCATGATGAATTTAAAGGCTCAAATTTTGGTTTGAACATGTTCGGGATAACATATAGGCAGTATGAAGAAGCTTCGAATTATGAATAAAATTGCAAAAGTTTAACCTATTGTCTTGGTTAGGATTTTAAGAGGGTTAGGATTTACATTTTAATCCAAAGACCAAGAGGTTATGTGTACAATTTTAAACTTCAGGTAGTTGAAGTGTTTTTTGACAAAATTACAAGGGGGTAAAATGTAATTAGCCTTTTTTTTTATTTAAAATTGATAGGGGAAGATGCACCAACTTCGTGAGGAAGCTTCACAGTCTGGAGCAACCCCGATGACACAGGAGCAAATTTCTGTTCAAATCCTTAGGAAGAGGTCAGGGTATTTGAAAGGTTTTGGGGTTGGTCCAAAGCCATCTTCCGCTTTCAAGTCTACAACTAGGTCACAAGCACATGATGAAGAGGTTAAGGGCCTTAAAGAAGAGGTATCATCACTGAAAGGGATAATTCAATCATATGAAGGACGTTTTGAGCAGTTTGAACACTTTATGAGCCAAATGCAGGGCAATCATAGTGGATACGACTCTTTTGATGAGTAAATACTTTAAATTTTATTACATATATTAGTGTTTTTAAAATAGTAATATTTTATAACTAACTAATTTCACTTGTTCTCTTTATGCATGTTGTTGAAGTGACTGTTAATATTTGTTCCATAAAGATATCTTTAATTTTCTAATCAGGATCCAAATTCTTAAATTTTTAATGAGTTTGTATCATGTAGAGGAAACTTAATATATGTTGAGTGAAATCGAATATGTTAAAATCATCATCTCAATACAATATATTAAGATGTGATCATGACGTTCAAAAGGCTCTGTGTGATTGCTAATAAGGCTATATGTGATTGCTAGTTTGGGAGTGGAATTAGATCCACAGAATTTTACAAAATTAAATAGAAGTGTAAGTAAAATATTATTATTAACAGCGCTTTCTTCAAAAAAAATTTCCCTTGCAGGTAGCTAGAGGTGTAGTCAACCGTGTTTATGGACATGATCAGTTTGCCAGTGCATGAATTCTAAGTTGTGCTTATACGTGGAGTTTTTGATATATTTCGCATCAGACAAATATGACACACACTTGGATATGAATGATTTTTGAAATCTTTGATGGTTTTGTTAAATATGTTTTTGATTTGGTGAATATTCACTGTAAACTAAATGGATGAATGGATGGTTATTTTGTAAACTAAGGTGCAGTTTGGTAACATTTACGTTTTTAGTTTTCTGTTTATATTTACAAAAATTTAAAAAACTCAAATAAAAACTTGTTTGGTAAATTTTTGATTTATAAATCAGTAGTCTCAGTTTATAAATTTGGTCAAAAAATGTAAACTCAAAAAATGTGTTTCCGTTTTGAGTTTTCAATTTTTTTTTTTTTTTACCACCTAACACTAGCCACCACCTGCTACCATTTTCCACCACCGTCTTCCGCAACCACCACCCACCCCTCACCACCACCTGCCACCACCACTCACCACCACCTACCACCACCACCTACCACCCGTCGTCACCACCACCCACTCGCCACCACCACCCACCTGCCATTCACCTGCCACTATCCACCACCCGCCACTACCATCCACTGCCCGCCACCACTACCGCCCCACCACTCACCTGTCACCTACCACCTGCCACCACCATCTACCACCAGCCACTTGCCATCCACCCACCACCACACCACCACCCACTGCCACCCACCTGCCACCACCACTCACTCGCTACCACCCGCCACCGTCAACCCACCACCCTTACCACCAGCCACATACTTGCCAACCAACCCGCCACCACCCACCACCCCGCTACACCACCCACTCGCACCACCCACCACCCCACCGTCACCCACCCACCCACCATTACCACCCGTCACTTACCGCCGCCACCACCTACCTGCCACCATCAGCCACCCACCTGCCACCACCACCTATCACTACCACCACCATTTACCACCCGTCACTACCACCACCACCATCACCCACCCACCCACCCACCACCACCCACCCGCCACCACCCACTTGCCACCACCACCACCACCCGCCGTCACCACCACCCACACTCGCTACCGTCACCCACCACCCACCACCACCCGCTACTCACCATCCACCGTCACCACTTTCCACCGCCGTCTTCCGCCGCCACTTGACACCACTTTGCCATTTCTCACTCTTTTTTATTTTAAAATTTTTTTAAACATTTTGTCAATTACCAAACGCGTTTGTAGTTTATGTTTTTCTAAAAAATAAACAAAAATAAACAAAAACCATTTATAAAATTTTTGTAAATATAAACTGAAAACGTAAACGTTACCAAACAGACCCAATGTATTGATGGATGGTAATTTTGTAAACTAAAGGGTGTGTTTGTTTTGAAGGATTAGGGGGTGGGATTGGACTATTAGTCCCACCGGATTAATAGTCCATTGTTTGTTTTATTTTTTTTGCTCCGGACTAATAGTCCCCTCAGACTATTAGTCCCACAAATATGGGACTATCCTATCCCATGGGGGAGGGTGGGATAGAAATCATGGGATTGGTATCCCATGGGATTATTTTATGAAATGTCCATTTTACCCTCCATGCTATTACTTAGCAAACAATTAGAAAATGATAAATTAGTCTTTTGAACATTTATAAATTATTTTTTTAGTGTTGTTAATTTAAAATTATATATTAAATAAAAAAATTTAATTATAAATTATAAATTATAAATTTATTTAATTAAAAATAATAAATTATAAATTATGGCCCTATAAATAAATTTTTTTAGTGTTGTTAAAAAATTAAATTTACATATTAAATTAAATTATTTTTTTAGTGTTGTTAATTCAAAATTATATATTAAATGAAATTATTTTTTATTGTCGTTAATTTAAAATTATATATTAAATAAAAAATATAAATTATAAATTATAAATTATAAATTTAATTTAATTGAAAATAATAAATTAAAATAATTAAATTATTGTGCAAAAAATAAAACAAAACAAATTTTTATTTAATCTAGTTAAAAATAATTAAAATATTAAAGCTATGTTTAATATTGCTATTACTTAGTAAATAATTGAAAAGGATAAAATAGTCATTTGAGCATTTATCCTTCTCCATAATATCCCAAACAAACATTGGATAACTAAAAATAATCCAATCCAGACATCTAATCCCAGGACTAAATAAACATAGGATACAAATTTAGTCAAACCAAATAGTCCCGGGACAATGTATCCCAGGACTAATAGTCCGATGGATTACAATCTCTCCTTATCCAGTCCGTCCAAACAAACGCACCCTAAGGGTGTGTTTGATTGGGAGGATAAGGGGGGAGGGGATTATTTACTGTGCGGATTGTAATCCGCACAATAAATCCAATCCGATGTTTATTTTTTTTTTAGTCCGCCGGACATTGAGTCTGCCCGGACGCCTTATCCCCCATATGGAGGATTATACTATCTTAGGGGGAGGTGTGGGACAATTTTGGGGGGGATTATTTACTGTTGGGATTAGGTGGTGAAATGACCATTTTGACCCTCTACTATTTAATTATGTATTATATTTAGTAAAATTTAATAAAATTTAAATGTCTCAATTTAAAAATAAAATAATTTTATTTAACTTTTTATTGATGTTTTATTTATTTATTTTTAAATAATTTTTTATAGATATTTTATTGATGTTTTATTTTAAAATTTTGTTTATATTTGATTTAATTTCATTATTTAAATGTTAATAGATGTTTTATTTAATTTCATTGTTTAATTATTATTATTTTTAAAAACAAATTTATTTAAAATTTTAATTAAAAAAATAATACAAATTTTTATTGATATTTTATTTATTTATTTATTTTATTTTAAAAAAATAAATTTATTTAATTGTGTAAAAATAAAATAAAATAATTTTTATTTAATCTAGCTAAAAATAATTAAAATATTAAAGATATGTTTAATATTGCTATTACTTAGTACACAATTGAAAAAGGGTAAAATAGTCTTTTGTTCATTTATCCTATCCAGTCCGTCCAACTAAACGTTGGATTCACTAAAAATAGTCCTTTCCAGACATCTAATCCCATGAAAAAATAAACACAAGATACATATCCAATCCAACCAAATAGTCCGGGGGATTCACAGTCCCAAGACTTAAGTCCGATAGATTCTAATCCCCCTTTATTCAGTCCGTCCAATCAAACACACCCTAAATGGATGGATAGATGGTTATTTTGTCAAATATTAATGTGTTCATGTTGACTGATGGTAGTAATAGATGGATTAATTACTATTTTGACTTCCTTTTGATGGTTTTTTTGTTTGTAGATTGAATTGTTGATGGATTGGTATGTTGAAATTAATTGGATGGACATGAATTATGCATTAATTGCAAATGTATTATATGTATTACAAAAAAAAAGTAACATTACATTGACAAAAATATTGTTTAAAATTGAAAGCTTTTTTACGACCAATAAAATTTTAGTTGCAATAGGTCCTTGACAAGCTTGTAGGAATAGTTCTTGTGCTAGACTTTTTGACACTAAGCTAGTTTGGTCACCAAAAACCACATTTCAGTGACTAAAATCGATGGTCGCCCTTGTTACCTTTCAGCGACTAGATTTTTTGTCGCAAAATAAACTACTTTTAAGAAATTGAAATACTTTCCACAACCAACATATATGGTCGCAAATTCCTACTTCCTGCGACCAACTTTAGTTTTGGTCGCCAAAAGCCTTCACTGACCTACTGTAGACACCCTAATTTTGACTACTCGTAAGACTTAGGCGCTTTATTCCGAGCACTCGATGATGACGATTATATTGAGTAAGTGGTTTGAATTCTCAATAAAGAAATCCGAGTTCGAGCTCTAAACAATTCTAACTTGCCATACCCACTGTATTTTTACCCTAGAATTTCAGTATTGCACCTTGTACCAACCTGTATTGAACCTGAAAGTGTAGAACAGTGGGGATGCACTGAAGTCCAGCCAGACCTCAGTGACATCTAGCTGGAGACACCAAGATCCGGCCAGATCTCTTGACTTTTCAGGCAGTTTCAGCAGCAATCTACCAGCTGCCCAAATTTGCTGATATTTTGATCAAACTTGCTCAAGGCTTATAAATAACAGGGTTCAGACTGCTGTGAAGGGGGTTGGAGAAGAATATCATGTTTTTGAACAAATCAATATCAAGTATAGAAATATCCAAGAGTTCAGAAATATCAAAGAATTGAGAAACATCCAAGGGTAGAAAGATCAAAGCTACCATCCATCTTGTTCTTCCATAGCTTTGAAGCTCTCCTATCATCCACATACCAAAGTAGAGCTTGAACTTGGAACTTGGATTGAGACTTGAAGATCATAACTCAAACTTGAGGGTGCTTTAGAATCAAGTTTGGTTTACAACAAGAACACTTTCTCTACAAGTGGTAAAGCTTCCTCGCTTTCAATTAGATCTTTGTTCATCTTTTTCTTGTGTTTTCATATATATATATATATATATATATATTTTGGGACTGTTTTAAGGGCCGAAACTTGTGATTAAAAACTACCCAAAGGTGGAGGGGTTAATCACCCTTGCTTGAACCTTATTCCTAGCTTAAATCCTTGTGTTTCCCACTTGTTTTCTCTAATTTTTACCATTGTTTTGGGGCTGATTTGAGACTGTTTTGGGGCTATTTTTCAATATCTAAAATATGTGATTTGAAGTTATAAATGTGGAGGGGGGCTTAGCCACCCTTCCTTACGCTTGTTTACTAACTTTAATCTCTTTATGATTGTGCACCTTCTATAGCTTAATTTCAGCACTATTTTATGCTATTTAGGGGCTGTTTGATTTATTTCAATAGTTTTATTTTGAATATTATGTTTGTGTCGTAATAACCAATAAATCAACTTTGCATAATTATTTCTGCAACCTCCCTCTACTCTTTGATTATTTTGATTAAAAAGTTGTGAAAAATTAAGATTGTTATAGAAAGAAAATTTTCCATGCTTAATGGTTTAATCTTTTCGGAGGTTCATTACCAAAGGCATACATCTTTCTTATAACACAATTTTTATTTTTCATTTCTCTTTATTATCAGTGTGTCTACTTTTAAGGGACTAATTGACCCTTGGAAATCACTAAGGAAAGTGCCATTATCACTTATTATCAAGTTTGGATTTCAAGTTATTATCGCTCACTTTGGGTTTTTTCTAAGTCATTATCACTCTTTTGAGTTTGAGTAGTCCTTGTTGCGCATCTTGGGTTTGACTTGAAATCCCTAACTTGCAAATGAGTTTGACTCTTCCTTTGTAATTTCCTCCGAAGAAAGACAAGGTTTGTTTCTCGGGTTAAGTTGATGCTTGTTTCTCTTTATTATGTTTTGGACTTAGTGGACGTAAATATCACCTTGGACTTAATGGATTAAAGAAAAGGAAAGGTAATATAAAAGAGGCTAATAAAATTAAGTTTAAAATGAATCAACCGACATAAAGAGCCAATATGATTGATTGAATTCGGTCTGACGTTATACCGAGTTTGTTGTGTCAAGGTATATCTTACATCAATTCATGATGTTTTGATGAATCTTGAAGCATCTTTACGGCCAGACGTTATGCCGGAGTCTATTGTGTCAAGGCTTGCCTTATATCAATTCATGATATTTTGATGAACCTTGAAGCGTCTCTACTTCCCTTCTTGAATTCACTTCATGAAAGGAGGGAGGGGTGGTTGTTATGTATTGCATTTATTGATCTTTGTCCTATCGTGTCCAAAATCATTTGGCAAATCAACTTGCAACCAGAGCTGGTTTGGGAACCGAGTTCGCTCCTCTCTTGAGTATTTTCTATGATAGAGAAGGTTAGAAGAGACAAACATGGCTAGGAATACCCTGTCTACACTGTTTCACCTCTGGTACAAAAAACAAATTTTCGCAAGAAAACAAGGTATGATTAGATTTTGATTGGATTTATTTGGGGTTGAACTGAGTCGCGTTTTGGGTCGGCAAGGCTCCAATAAATTGCAAACAATACACTTTTGGTTGAAAGCAATAATAGGGTAAAACAGAACAAATCCCAGTAAGGCAGACAGAGTAATTCTTGAGAAGCATCGAGCAATCATTACATATTATTATTGTAATAAATTAGACGGCCCCTTTTAGTTATTATTCATTTGGATTTGTAATAATTATTTATTCAGACACTTGGACATTTGGGCCTTCCTTCGCGATGACAAATATGTAATAAGTTGTATGTCTCCCAACTCCCATTCTTTCTCCATTTTATTTATCTGCTTATGATGGTTAGCATAGGGACATTATATTTTCAAATTAGCATTTCCATTACTTGCATCCATTCATTTTGCATACATAAAAGTTCGGCTTATCATATTATTCGAATGTCAATTTCAACCCCTCTACTTGAATACATGCGCTATCACATGCCTTGAATTGACTCGCATGCCATGCTAGTAGCCGAGCTTATTACTTGCACGTTGTATGTGTTGCATTAGTCATATTGCATTAATTAGGATCATGCATTTTTTCTAACTATTTGCTTTCTTTTGACTCGCCTTCGGACATAAGGTAAGCATTTTTGCTTTAGCATATTGCATGAGTGTGATTGCTGCCATATCAAACATACTACCATGAGGTTAAATGCTTACTTGATATATCTGTTTGAATGCCTGTGGATGAAGACTATTCATTGAAATTGAGATACTTTGATTAATGTATATATATATATATATATATGAGATCACTTTTTCAAGTGATACATATTCAAAACACTTTTTCAAAACAAACATGAAATCAAACGTTCCAACTTCTAATGAAATTAGTCTATACTTGTATGTTAAAAATAAAATAAGAACATACACTGTACATAAGAATCACATCATGACTAGTAGAGGCCGATTTTTGATCGAATGAGTGGGGTGCTCAATTAATGACCTTCTCCTCTCATACCTAAGTTCCCGAACCAAGATACTTTGGTAATGACGGACTAATGGCCTTTGGCACGAGTCACAGGTTTCCTAAATTTTCCAAAATAAATATTGAGGTGGCGACTCTAATATCTGGCAAAGTAGTCCATTTTTGGCATTTGATTCAAAACATCGATTTTCTAAAAGAAATTGCCGGATTTGGACTCTTTTTGTGTTTCCACTGTTTCACATTGCACTTGTGAAATTAGATTCAGAACCCACAAGTGGAGTCCGAACTGTACGGGCTATTCATTCTTCCAAAAGGGAGCACGAAAAGCCGAGCTACACCTGTTTTTAGCGACTACATTGCAAAAACAATCAGCGACTAGATATGAGCTTTCTGCAACCAAAACATTGATCGCTAATAGTATTATTTCTTTTAGCTTTTGTACCTTCCTCTTGAACCTTGAATTTAAATTCTAGCACATCCCAAATTTCTTTTTCAGTCTTAACTTCTTTATAAAAATTGTAGAGACGATCTGACAGTGCATTCATAATATGTCCTCGATAGAGAAAATGTCACGATCCAAATTCGCCCCTAAAAGTTTGGTTCATGACCGGCCATTAACTTCTTAATTACTATGGCCTTAGACAGATGACAAAGAAATTTATCATAATGGGGCTTGAACGGAAGCAAATATAATAACCAAATGAAACGTCCATTGAGCAGTGCTTAAATGCTAGGATCTCAGTACGCCATACCATATATAAAAAATTTACATACATAGTTCATATACCAACAAGTCTATGTCATACAAGTCTATACAAAGGGATAACAACCCAAAATTTACATACTGACAATGTATCTATAACAAGTCATAAAAGACTTAACAAAATGTGTCATAAAAAAGAATCCCACAAAAAGCAAAAGGCTCCACTTTGGGAGGCTCGACAAAGCAGGTCCAACAAAAGGCTCTTAGAGCTGACTGTAGACGTCCCCGAATGTCCCGGGAAGATCCCGTTTTGTTCATTGGACTCACTACAGTTCAGACTCAATGTCACGGTTCTGAATCTGATCTCGCAAAGTGCAATGCGAGGCCGATAAATCACCAAAGAGTCCAAATCCGGCAAATCGTTTTAAAAAACTGATTTTTAGAAAGAAGTGCCAAACATGGACTGCTTTGCCAGATACAGAGTCGCCACCTAAATATTTTATTTTGGGGGAATTTAGGAAACCCTGACTCGTGCCTAAGGCCACGTGTCCGTCATCACCAAAGTTGCCTCGGCTCGGGAACTTGGGTACGATTGGGGAAGGTCATTTCATGAGCACCCCCGCTCGCCCGATCAAAGATCGGCCACTACTAAGCATGATATCTTGTTTTTGAAAACACATGTGCTCTTATTCCGGTTATTAACCTAGAATTACTATGTGATGCGCACAGCATACAAGTATAAACTAGATTGCCTGAGTTGGAACAAAGCATCTCATATCCGTTTGTTTTGAAAATGGATTGAAGTTTGCTACTCGCAAGTAGGCTAAAACACGGGTTTCGACGAATTATTCCAATTCAAGCAACCCAACCTTCACCCACGGGCAATCAGGCAGTTAGATCACATAAGCACATAGCCTCATGGTAAGCATGCTATCATGGCAGTCACTCACACGCATGCAAGGATGCTAAAGTATAAACACTTACCGAGTACTCCGAGCCAAAGAAAGAAACTAATTAGAAAACATGCATGAATCCTAACTATGCTGAGATGCCTAATGCAACACATGCAAGAATGCAACTAAGATAGGCTCGGCTATTCTAAGATGGCATGTGAGATGCTACAGGTAACATGTATTCAACTTGGAATTGAAATACGATGCAGTTAGTATGATGCGTCGAGCCCGGTGCATGCAAAACAGATGAATGGATGCAAACATACGAGCATAAGGATGCTAATTGAAACGTGCCCTAAAGCTAACCATCATAAGCTGGTAAATAAAAGGGAGAAAGACGTGGTGTTGGAAGACATATATCACACACACGCACACTTATTACAACATTGCCCTCTCTCGGAAGGTCCGAATAAATAATACAGAATCGAATTAACTAATTATTACACAACACTAGCTAATTAACAAAATAACTAAACTAGCATGCAAACTATGTAAAATGGGCTGCCTCAGCTCTGCTTTGAATGATAAAGGATGCATGCATGCTCGAGTCGCCTTGTCGGGAAATCCATCGCGATGCCCCGGCTCGCCTTTGTTTGCAATTGATTTCAGAAACTTGCACAAAGCTCCAAGGAGATGAAACTCTACCCTGGGAATCTAGGGGGAGGCTGCCGACCAGCTATAGGCATTGGAGACCACCTACCGACCACCTTTGGTGGTGAAAACCAGAAAAGGTGGTCAGCCTGCCAGAAAACCTGGTCGGCCGACCAGTTTCTTCTCTTGGTTTCTGCATTTTCTGCAACAAAGGCAAGAGAGAGAGAAAGCAAGGTATTTGCAACACATGTGTGCACGACCACTCTCCCCATCATTGCATAAGCTCTAGGGAGTGTAGTCCTTGATCCTCGGGCCACCAATCACGCATCTCGATGCATGATGGCGAGGAGTCGGATTGCACGACTCAATGTGAAATGAATGCACATATAAACACATAAATGCCTAAACTCCATCATGTGTTAGTCAAGAGTGTCGGCGACCGAGAATCGAGGCACGTTTCATCACTTGGAGTATGAAACGTCCCTCGTTTCCCGTGTTTGGACTAACTCCTATTCCAAACACAATGCAACAAGTAAAATGGCATGCACAATGCGACCTCAACCATGCAATCCTAAGGCGATGCAACCAAGTCATGCAAACATGCAAAGGATGACGTGCAGACGTGCAAATGTGCAAACTAGCATACGCAATGCTACGAACTAACAATGGCATACTCAATGCACATGATACTATATGTCATACACAATGCACATGTGAAGACTATCATACACAATGAAGTGAACAAGGCATGCGCAATGCAATGATCAAACATGCGACAACACGGCATACTCAATGCTATGAACTACAATGGCATACTCGATGCAAAATGGACTTAAACCAAAATAAATGGGCCTCAGCCACACCCAAATCAGTGGCCATACATGATGAAAATGAGGCAACAAAACACATGCAAACATGCAAGATGCAAGGGCCCAAAGCCTAGGGCACAAGATACAACTGTATGAAAGCATGGAAAGGATGAAATATGGCATACAACAACACATGTTCCAGCTCTGAAATGACATACAAAATGGTCCCGAATCATGCAAACAACTCATGTTATGCATGTTGAATGGCTCAAATACCGAAACTAGTGAAGTGCATTACACTAGAGGTATGCAAAGCAATGCCCAAATGAACAAACCAACCCCAAACAGTCCCTATGCAAGCCCAAAACAGTGGCAAAATGGACTAAGATGATGGCTTGAAATGCACAAAAATGAAGCTCATGCAATGGCCCACAAATGAGGTATACAAGCACAACTCTCAAACGCATTTAAAGAGTGGAAAGCATGGGAACATGGCACAAGTATAGGCTCTGAAATAACATGCTCCATGATGCCAAGACATGGAAACACCTCAAGTTAAGCATGCAAGGGGCTCTAAAACTCAAGGCTAGGCAAGGATATTACACTACAAGTATGCATGGCAAGCATCATTCGACCAAGAGGCCTCAAAACAGAGCTAAGACAGCCCAAAATATGAACAAAATCAGTTTGAAGTATGGCCAAAATATGCTAGAATCAATGGCCAAAACAACATGCAATGTAAGCTAATGAGCATGGTTTACACTACAAGCATGTGAAGCATTCAAGAGGCCACTAAACCAGCCAAAGACAGAGCTATGATATGCCAAAGAATGACCAAAAACCCACTGAAACATGACCAATACATGCGAGAATGACATGCTCCTTTGATAAGCTATGAAGAGGATTATTCTACACATGCAAGAGGCAAACATGAGGTGACCAAACCAGCCCTAGACAGAGTCTAGGCATGTCCTAAAAGTCACTAAAAATGGCCTGAACCAAGGCTAGGAAGTATGAAAATATAGGCTCCTTGGAAAGGCCAAATATGCAAACAAACAAGGCCAAAAGAGAGAGGGTCACCCCTCTCTGATTTTGGCCCTCAAAACAGCATGCCAACCACTGAAAATCCACTAGATTTTAGTGGCCAAAAGTCCAAGCAAAGGTCAACACAAAGGCCTTAAGGCATGGCTCAAAACAAGACTAAATGAAGCATGCAAGAGGGTAGATGACCTCCAAAAGGAAAATGGCCTTAAAAAAACATGAATAATGCTTAAAAATAAAGCTTTTTTCAGTTGACAACAAACCTCAAATAAGCATGCAAATGAGGCTAAGAGAAGGATCAAACTAATGCTTAAAAAGGGAGAAAATGAGTTACCCTTGAAGCTCAACAAAGACAGCAACTTCTGGACCAAAAATCCAGCTCCTTAACCTCTGAAAATGACCTCCAAGAACCTTGGGTTGATGGTGGAAGTGTTAGGCTATGAGGTGTGGTGCAAAAGGGTCAAGAACAATACACTTCCTAAGCCTAAATATAGAGACAAAGAGAGAGATATGTGTATGTGCCTTAACCAAAATCTGAACCCTCACAAAGGAGGGGGAGGCCTTCCTTTATGGACAAAGAAGGCCAAAGCTTCTCAAAGAAGCTAAAAACCAAGGCCAAAGATCCTCCATACACGTGTATGGAGGATGCAGTCTGTGCCTTCCAGCTGGCACAGCTGGCAACAACTCACATAGACAAAACTGGAGGGAGCAGGCCGACCAGTTAAGGTGGTCGACCGACCACTTTCCCTGGTCGGCCGACCAGGGTGAGTGGTCTCCCTCAAGGAAAAGTGGTCGGCCAGCCTATTTGATGGTCTCCCAACTGAATGCAAGCTAGTGGTATGGTGGGAGACCAGCAAATGTGGCTCAAAAATCAAGGAGACTAGTTTCCCGACAAGAAAACTGGCTGGCGGAGAGAGAAGTGATCTCCAAGAGAAAAGGTGGTCTCCCACCCTTGTACCACCTTCCAAACAATGAAAACAAGGTTCATGCCAAAAATGAACCAACACCGATGCAAAACGAGGGTTCGGGGGCAAAACGCGCGGCCGGGTGCCCCGAAAACAGGCTGTTAAGCACCAAAAGTGGCGTGCGACCACAAAGGTGGTCTCCCGGGCCGCAGTGTCCCTCTAGACAGAGGAAACAAGGTGTGTGCCAAAAACCGTGCCAAACGGAGAATGTTAAGCGGTCCCGAATCGAGGCGCGCGGCCGACGGCTCCGAAAACCGGAAACTGGTCTCCAAACGGGAACAGTGGCCTGCGACCACGAAAAGTAGCATACGGCTACTGAGAGATGGTCTACAAGACCTCTCCCTCCCTCCAGGAAGAGAAAGCAAGACCTGGTCCGCAAACCGAGGCAAAGCATAAAAAGGGTCCCGAGGTCCGGGGGTAAGGACCTCAGCCGAAACTCCGAAACCTCAAAACGAGCACAACATGCGCAATCACCAAGCGCTCAATCGATGACGTCTGAGTCTTAAGGTCGGTCAAAAATGGGGTGTCTACACTGACCTAGGGTTGTCCTCCGAGCTGATCACCTATATAAATATACATATAGACGGAATGAGCAAGGCTTAGTGAATAATAGCAATGTAAGGAGGTTTATGTAAATGAGCATAAGTCTTGGAGAATATATAAATATAAACCATATGTATATCATATTTGTAATTCAGTTCAGAACGGCCTCGGGCCCACATAAGATGGAATGGCCTTGGGCCCAACATATTACAGAATGGCATTGAGCCCAACATATCAACAGTTGTTTGAAACCTTATAGGGTAGATGGAACATCGGCATGTCTCCATCTCTCTCGGCTTTAAGCCATGAATCATAAGTAATCCAAATCTTTATAGGGTAGGTGGAACATCGGTATGTCTCCATCTCCCTCGGCCTTAAGGCCAGGAGTCATAAGTAATTCACGTCATAATGGCCTCGAGCTCATCATTCATAACGGAAACAAAACGACCTTGGGTCCATTTCATATACCATTGTTCAATCATTCCAATTATTCCAATTACAACACAATTTATATAACGTATGCGATTCACAAACATAAATATATAATCATAATCACAATACGTAAAGAAGACATATCGTTATACTACTATTACTCATTGTGATGTGGTCAAACAACAGTCCTTTCCTGTACGTGACCTATACATAGCACACAACTTGTAAGTAAGTCACTTTTCCTTAGTCTTTTCTCTTTAATCATTTGTCCAATTTGTTTAATTCCTATTCAATTGTAAGCATTTCAGAAGGATTAAATATACGTATTAATAGATTTAGAGGGTCAAAAAGAGTAAAAGAAGTTGATAGAATTTTTCTCCATTGGCCGTACGTGCGGAGAGGTGTGCCATACGTGCGGCTCCGTACGTGCTTTTATTTCAGATTGCTCAACTTGCCTCCCCTGTTTTATGCACGTGCAGCTATGAGCCCCGCACGTGCGGTCCTGGGCTCTGTTTGAGCAGTCCGAAATTTCATCAAAATCAACCTTTCCAAATACATTTCTAAGGTCTAATACAAGCAAATTCCCTTCAATATCATAACATGTGAACATAATAAACATGAATCTCTACTTAAATAGATCATAACTCATTTTAATGGGATATATACAACTCAATGTGTCACACTTCTTTTATTTCTTCATCTTTTCATGGTTTATTAAAACATATACAAACATATATACATATATGAGTTCAAAGCATGCAAAAACTAAGAATTAGGAGGTTATTTTTCTCAAGCTAACTCAAGACAAACTCAAAATACAAGAATCACTTTCAAATCAAATAAAAACAATGAATCTTTATGACTTCCATGGATATTTACTCAAACAAAATGATTATTTCAAAACCCTAAGTTAGATAAGTGGAAAAACTTCATTTTAAAGCTTGATGCTAATCAATTGAAAAGAGGTTTAGGGTATTTTAGTTGATTTACGCATACCTTGAACTCTATTCTTTAAATCCCCTTCCAAAATCCTCAATCTCCAAGTTCTTAGTTGATCTTTTCTTCCTTTCTCTCTTTTCTCTCATTTCCTTTCTCTAGAACTCTCCCAGGAGATATTTTTAGTGTTGTGTTTGAGGCTAAGTCTTCTAAGGCTCATATAAGTGACCCTTATATCTATGAAAACTTGAGTCATGAGTCTAAATTAAGGTTAATTAAGAATTGAGCCTAATAATTCCAATTAATTTGTTACGAATCAAATTTTTACGAAACTTTATATAATATCCTAAAAAACATGTTAATCATAACCGCAAAGTCGATTTCAGTTTATCGTGCCTCTAAGGCTTCCAATTTTCAGTCCAAAGGTCACAATTTCAACAGGTTTTCTCATAACCGACAGATATAAATGTATAAACTAACAATCCACACATTCAAACACGGAATTTCACATCAAACACATAAACACACATAGAATCACACATATAATTAGGGAGTTTAAGCATATGAGAGGGTCGGGTTATGTAGACACCCTAATTTTGACCACTCGTAAGACTTAGGTGCTTGATTCCGAGCACTCGATGATGACGATTACATCGAGTCAATGTGATTTAAATTCTCAATAAAAGAATTTGAGTTCAAGCTCTAAACAATTCCAACCTGCCATACCCACTGTATTTCTACTCCGGAATTTTAGTATTGCACCTTGTATCAACTTGTATTGAACCTGAAAGTAAGAGATAGCGGAAATACATTGAAGTCCAGCCGAAGATATCAACATCCGGCGGACCTATTGACTTTTTAAGACAGATTCAGCAGTGTTCTACTAGCTGCCCAATTCTGCAGATATTTTGATCAAACCTGCTCGGGGCTATAAATAGCAGGGTTCAGACTGCTGTATAGAGGTTGAAAAACATATATAGAATTTGGTTAGAGAGATCAAATCAAGATCAAGTGAGTTAGAAATATCAAGAGTGAGTTAGAAATATCAAGGGTTAGAAAAGATCAAAGCTATCATCCTTCTTGTTCTTCCACAAGCCTTGAAGCTCTCATATCATCCATACATCCATACATACCATACAAGAGCTTGAACTTGAACTTGATTTGAGAATTGAAAATCATACTCAAACTTGAGGGTGCTTTGGAATCAAGTTTGATTTACAACAAGAACACCTTCTCTACAAAAGGTAAAGCTTTCTTGCTTTTATTTCACTCCTTGTTCATCTTTTTCTTGTGTTTTCACATTGTTTTTGGACTGTTTTGAGGGCTGAAACTTGTGATTCAAAGCTACCCAAAGTAGAAGGGTTAATCCCCCTTGCTTGAACCTTACTCCTAGCTTAAATCCTTTTGTTTCCCATTTGTTTTCGTCAACTTTTACCACTGTTTTGGGGCTGATTTGGGATTGTTTTGGGGCTGTTTTTCAGCATCTAAACTATGTGATTTGAAGTTGTAAAAGTGGGGAGGGGTTAGCCACCCTTCCTTATACTTGTACTAGCTTTAATCTCTCTATGATTGTGCACCTTCTATGATTTAATTTCAGCACTATTGTATGTTATTTGGGGGCTGTTTAATTTATTTCAATAAGTTTGTTTTACATATTATGTTTGTGTTATATTAAAAAAATCAATCAACTTTGCATAACCACCTCTGCAACCTCCCTCCATTCTTCGATTATTTTGATTAAAAAGTTGTGAAAAATTAAGATTGTGGTTCAAGTATAAGTGTAGACACCCCATTTTTGACCGTTCTCAAGACTTGGACATCATCGTTTGAACACTCAATGATCATCCATGTTTGTGTTCATTTTGAACGCCCGAAGTTCTTGGCGGGGTGCCTTGCCTCTGAGCTTTTGAAACCTGTCTGTTTTGTGCTTGGTGGTGGACCAAGAGCTTGTAGCTTTGCTTCTGGGGAAGAGGGTGACCTATCGGCCAGCCTTACAACCCATCAGCCAGGGCTTGTGCCCATCGGCCATCAGTGGTGGCCGATCGGCCACACTAATGTCTGGTCGGCCACCAATGATGGCCGACGACCATTTTTCTCTTTTTTCAGATATTTTATGTGCCAGTTGTGCCAGTTGTTGATCACTGGATGCATCCTGGAGGGATGAATACAAGCTTTTAGCTTGTATTCCTATATAAGAGGAGGTCTCTCCCCTATTTTGAGGGTTACAAAAATTCAGAGCAAAAATATCTGCCTCTCTCTAGAATTTTCTCTCTACTTATTTTTCTTTACACATTTGCATTAAGACTCTTAGCCAAACACCTTCACCTTGGAGCTGAGGTTCTTGGAGGTCCTATTTGAGGTCTAAAGCTTGGTTTTAGCTCAAAATTACACCTGTTTTGCTGTTGTGCTTCAAGGGTAAGGACTTGTCCCTTTTAAGCTTTGTTTTGGTTAAGTGCTTGGCCATTTTTTACACTACTTTGAGGCTGGTTTTAACCTCCTAAAAAAACTCTATTTTTAAGGATTTAAAATGGTGGTTTGAGCCTTGTCTAGTTAGGGGGTGGTTACCTCCCTTTGCTCTTTGGCTTATAAAGCCTTTTAAGCCATCTTTCAAAGCTTTTGAAACACCCTTTCCTTGGCCTTTTAACCACTGAATTTTAGGGGAATTTCAATGATAAAAAGTTGGTTTTGAGGTCCAAAATAGGAGGGGGTGGCCTCCCCTCCTTGTCTCTCTATGCCATGTCTAGTTAGTACTACAAAGTAGCATGTTTTTGTGGCTTGTGTTGGCTTAATTCAAGCATGTTTTAGGCTCTATTTTAACCTTTTTAAACTCTATTTTTGACTGGTTCGGTCACTTGTTGCTTACATCTTGCACTTGTAGTGTAATTTTGCTTACTAGCCTAGCATGTTTGATGATTTAGGCTATCGTTCCAGCTTGTGTTAGCTTAACTCCAGCACATTTTTGCTACTGATTTAGCATGCTTTGGCTCTGTTGTGGGTGGTCTTGGTCATATATGCTTTGCCCTACATGGCTATAGTGTAGTTGGCTTCACTAGCTTTGTGATTTAAGACTTCTAACATGCTTTGCTTAGGTTGTATACATGCCATAGCATCATTTAGCATGTAATTTCAGTGCATATATCACTGTCACACTATCACATATATCACTCTTTCATTACTTTTGAGAGTTGTGCTTTGTGTCTTGCTTGCGAGCCAACATGTGCGCATGATTTTCTTGCTTTCTATGTTTCAATTCCAGCATGATTTAGCCACTGTTTTGGCATGTTTAAGCTCTATCCAGAGCTGGTTTGGTCATTGGTGCTTGATATTGCATGCCTCTAGTGTAATGCTCTTCATTAGCTTTAATGCTTTTGGCTTTGAACATGTTATGCATGTGTTGCTTGCATGTTGTAGCACTACTTTTCATGCCATTTCAGTACTGAAAATTCTGCAACCTCCATTTGTTCTTCACTTTTGAATTTTCTCTTGAAAGTGGTCTTAAGCCTCTTGTTGGCTTGAGCATGAAATTGTGGCACTCATGCCTAATGGTTTTAATCATCTCTTGAGGGTTTGTACTAACCAACAGCATGAGACTTCTTTCATGCTCAAGGCACTTGAGGCTTAGGCCATCTTCCCAATTAGAGGACTTTCACATGGGACTTAATCAGTTAAAGGATTAATCAGTAAGCTAAAATGTGTAAACAAGAATTGGACCAAGTAAAACTGGTGCAAAATAGGCATTTGTGTTGCATTGCATGTGTTTGGATCGGACGTTAATCCAAACACAAGAAATACGAGACGTTTCATACTCATAGTGATGAAACGTGTCACGTTTCTTGGTCGCCGACACCCTTGATCATGCATGATAGGGTGGTGGCCCTTTGAGTCTTACTTGCGCATTCACTAAGCATGTACAAGCTTGGTTCTTTGGCCATCATGCATTGAAAATGCTTGATTGGTGGCTTAAGAGCCAAGTGCCACACTCTTTTGAGCTTGAGAAATGATAAAGAGGGTGGCAGCACACACATTTCCTTGCAAATACACTGACATGCCTCTATTTGTGCTCTACTGTAGCAAAAAGAGGAAATTCAGGGAATCAGTGGCCGACCGGCCACCAGAGCAGCCGACCGGCCATCAAAGCTTGCCGACCGGCCATCATTACTAGCCGATGGCCACCATCTCTGGCCGATCATCCCTCAGCATGTTCTTGAGATGGGTCAGAATCAACCTGGAAGTTGGCACAATTTTTAGAGGTCTAAAGGTGTGCAAAAAGAGGCATCTTGAGGCAAGGCGGTGGATTTCTGGGAGGACGCGACCGAGCATGCATGCATCCCTCGCCCTCGAGGCCTTTTAACTGCTTTGCTTAGCTAGTTAATTCATTGGTTCTGTACTTAATTAGTTAACATGCTTACCTAATAGATCTATGTAGTAATTTGTTATAGTTAGCTTAATTAGCGTAGCTAGTTAGCTTTCATTTCATTCGGACCCTCCTGCGAGAGGGCGTATTGTTGTAATAAGGGTGCGTACGTGTGTGCATGACTTCTAACCCCCATTTCTTTCTCCCTTTTACTTAACCGCTTTCGATGGTTAGTTTAGGGCACGTTTTGATTAGCATACCTTATGCTTTTCATGTTTGCATCATTTATTTGTCTTGCATGCACCGGGCTTGGCGCATCATTCAAACTGCATCGTATTTCAATACCTATTTGAATACATGTATTAATTGTTGCTTTGTATGCCATCTTAGATAGCCGAGCCTATTTAGTTGCATTTTGCATGTGTTGCATTAGACATCTTGCATAGCTAGGATCATGCATTGATTTCTAACTAGTTTTCTGTTTTGGCTTAGAGTATACTGTAAGTGTTTACGCTTTAGCATACTTGCATGAGTGTGAGTGTTGCCATGATAGCATGCTTGCCATGAGACTATTTGCTTATATGCTTAACTGCTTGAATGCCTGTGGGTGGAGGCTTGATTGCCTGAATTGGGACAATTCGATGATTGTGAGTTTTAAGCCCACTTGAGGTGGCAAAATCATGTTGTTTTAAGCCCACTTGAGGGTGGCAAATCCGTGCTTTAGCCTACTTGCGAGTAGCATTTCCAAACCATTTTCAAAAACAAACATGAGTTGTTTTGTTCAAATTCTCGTAATTGAGTCTATACTTGTATGCTGTGCGCATCACATAGTAAAGTTAGCTAATAACCGGAAGAACACATGTGTTTTCAAAAACAACATATCATGTTTAGTAGAGGCCGATCTTTGATCGGGCGAGCGGGGGTGCTCATTTCAGGACCTTCCCCTCTCGTACCCAAGTTCCTGAGCCGAGGCAACTTTGGTGATGACGAACACGTGGCCTTAGGCACGAGTCGGGGTTTCTTAAATTTCCCAAAATAAAATATTTAGGTGGCGACTTTGTAATCTGGCAAAGCAGTCCATATTTGGCACTTCTTGATTAAAATCGATTTTCCAAAACAATTTGCTGGATTTGGACTCTTTGGTGATTTATCAGTCTTACATTGCACTTTGTGAGATTAGATTCAGAACTGTGACAGGAGTCCGAACTGTAGTAGCTATGAACCCAATTCGCGCCTCGTGCGCGGAGCGAGTTCGGGGCGGTCTACACATTATTTGCTATTATTGCACTTGGGATCCCAAACCTAGTGATGATGTTCTTCCATATGAAGTTCTTCACATCAATATCTCGAATCTTCGCAAAGGGTTCAGCCTCTACCCACTTCGTGAAGTAGTTAGTTGCTACAAGCAGAAACTTCCTTTGCCTAGTTGCTTGGGGCAGTTGTCCAAGATCCATGCCCCATTGGGCAAATAACCAAGGGCTGGATATTGGTTTCAAATCTGCTGCTGGTTGATGTATCAAAGGTGCAAACCTTTGACACTTCTCATACTTTCTGACGTAGGCTTCAGTATCCTTTTGCATGTAGGGCCACCAGTGCCCCTGAGTGATGGCCCTATGAGTAAGTGACCTGCCTCCAGCATGGCTTCCACATACACCTTCATTAATTTCATACAAGAAGTCCTCAACCTGGGAGGGATGCACATATCTCAAAAGGGGCCCAGTAAGGACTTTCTATAGAAATGGCCTTCTACTGTTAGGCTAAACCTGGCCGACCTTAATCTTGTCTTGTGTGCCTCTTTTCGGTCATCTGGCAGCTTGCCATCCTTGAGGAACATTACTATTGCATTCATCCAGTTTGGTCCCATCTCCACACACATTGCTTTGTACTCTGTGATTTGGGGCTCCATACTTGGGCCTGACAAATAATCAACCATTATGGTCCTTGCCTCATCTGATTTCATTGCACTAGCCAGGTTTGCCAAGGCGTCGGCGTGACTATTGTCATCTCGGCTAACTTGCTGTAGCTAGCAATCTTGGAACAAGGAAAGCAACCTGACAACCTCTTTAACATAGGCTATCATTCATTCATCTCAGGCTGCATACTCGCTAGTTACCTGATTCACAATAAGTTGGGAGTCACAAAAGACTAATACCTGTAGACGTCCCCGAACGTCCCGGGAAAGAATCCCGTTTTGTTCGTCTGTGGGTCTACTACAGTTCAGGACTCAATTTGTCACGGTTCTTAATCTGAACCAAAGAGTCCAAATCCGGCAAATCGTTTTTTTGAAAACAGATTTTTTGTAAAGAAGTGCCAAACATGGACTGCTTTGCCAGATACAGAGTCGCCACCTAAATATTTTTTAATGGGGGAATTTAGGAAACCCTGACTCGGTGCCAAAGGCCACGTGTCCGTCATCACCAAAGTTGCCTCGGCTCGGGAACTTGGGTACGATTGGGGAAGGTCAGCTATGAGCACCCCCTCTCGCCCGATCCGAAGATCGGCCTCTACTAACCGTGATATCTTGTTTTGAAAACATTATGCATTCCTATTCCGGTTATTAGCCTAGATTTACTACGTGATGCACACAGCAAAACAAGTATAGACTAGATCGCCTAATTTGGAATAAAGCATTGCATATCCGTTCGTTTGGAAAACGTTTTGAGATTTTGCTACTCGCAAGTAGGCTAAAACACGGATTTCAACGAGTTGTCCCAACTCAAGCAATCTAACCTTCACCCACAGGCATTCAGGCAGTAATATCACATAAACAACTAGCCACATGGTAAGCATGCTGTCATGTTAGCATTCACACTCATGCGAGATGCTAAAGCATAAATACTTACATGTACTCCGTGCCAAAACAATAAACTAGTTAGTAATCATGCGTGATTCCTAGTTCATGTTAAAATGGCTAATGCGTCACATGCAAAATGCAACTAAGATAGGCTCGGCTATTCTACAATGGCATGCAAAATGCAACACTTAACATGTATTCAACTTGGAATTGAAATACAATGCAGTTAGTATGATGCGCCGAGCCCGGTGCATGCAATACGTATGAATGATGCAAACATGCATAGCATAAGGATGCTAAATTAAATATGACCTAATACTAACCATCGAAAGCAGGTAAGTAAAAGGGAGAAAGAAGTGGGGGTTGGAAGGCATGCACACACGCACCCACACTTATTACAAATTTGCCCTCGCTCGGAGGGACCGAAAGAATAATACAATTAATTACCCTACAAGCTAATTAATTATTACAGACCGATTAATTAATTAACAAATTAATTAATCTAATGAAAGCAGTAAACAGCCTCGGGAAGAGGGTCCAATGCATGCGCGCTCGGTTCCGCTCGGAAGTCACTGCCATGCACAAGATGCCTCTGCTTTGACTGTCCTACCCCTCTGAAGACTGCGCAAGCCCCAGGATATGCTCTCTGCACACTGTGGAACACCATCGGCTAGGAGGAATGGCCACCGGCCACAAATTGAGTTGTCGGCCACTTATGGATGGCCGGTCGGCACTGAAGATGGCCGGCCGGCCAAATCTTCCTGCAGAATCTGTTTTGACAGCAACAGAGGGCAAAACAAAGCATGGCAATGCATTTCAAGCAATGTATGCACCAATCACACTCCTTATCATGTGTATGACTCAAAGGAGGATGGACCTCAATTCTCGAACCACCAATCGCGCATTTCCATGCATGATGGCCCAAAGAATCAAGTGTGCATTTTAATTTCAAATGCAATGCAAACCAAATAAGCAAACAAAGGGGCTTTCAACCTCTATCATGGCTTGATCAAGAGGTGAAAGATGCATGCAAATGCAATGCAACCTAAGTATGTTAACTAGGCATGCAACATGAGCGTATGGGAAGCATGCAAGGCATATAACAAGCATGCAAATTGAATGAGCATACAAGGTACAATGCCAACACACAAACATGCAAAACATATGGCATGTTAAGCAACCAAAACAAGGAGGAGAATGCATGCCAAATGCAACACCATTTCAACATGCAACAACATGTCATAAGCTAAGCATGCAACAACATGCCAAGGGATGGACTTAAACTAAATTAGGCAGCCCTTAAACAAGCCTAAAACAGTGGCCAACATGCTCAATAATGGAGGCTAAAACACATACCAATAGACATGCATGCAAGGTCCAAGACTTGGGCATAAAAGAGAGACTTTTAAGCACACTTGAAAGGATGCAAACATGGATGCAAGGCATACATGGAAAGCTCTGAAATCATGTTAGTGATGGTGCCAAACCAAGCAAGCAAGACAAGCCAAACATGCAACCAATGGTCCAAAGCCTAAGGCAAGCCAAGGAGGTATTGAACTACCCTTAACAAAACCAAACATGGCATGAATTGAATGACCAAAATCAGAGGTTTAGTATGTTAAAACAAAGCTAAAAACACAGTGACATGGCATCCTAGGGGGCCTAAACATGATGGCATGCATGAAGGCCTAAACATGAAGCATGAGATGACAACCTTATAAAGCATTAAAGGGACATCAAATGCAAGCATACAAGCACATCATGAGGTCTGAAATAACATGCCAAGTGGTTCCAAACCACTGAAACAAAGCAAGGATGGCATGCTAGAGGGGCCAATGCTTAAGGCATACAAGAGGGATTACATGGTGGCTATACAAAGCAAAGCATGGATGACCCAAACAACCAAAAACAGTCCTCAAGCACACTAAATCATGCACAAAAGCTTCACAAAGCTGAGCCAAAATCATGCTAAAACAAAGGTCAAAGCTTAAAGCATGTTAAGGCCTAAACATGGCATTACAAGGCATGTATGCTAAGCAAGCATGGTGTACCAAAACCAACTCAAAACAGTGCTAAATCATGACATAATAAGCACAAAAAACAGCTAAGGCATGGTCAACATACACTTAAATTAGATGCTCCCTCAAGAGGCAAAAATGGCCCTTTTCAAGGACAACAAGGAGAGGGGGTGGCCCTCTCCTTCTTAGGACCTCAAGGCACCATCCTCACCTCTGAAATCCCTCAAGATTTCAGTGGTGAGGAGGCCCAAACACAATGGTCCCGGAGCTCAACCAAAATGGCACAAAACAAGGGCCAAACAAGCCTTAAGAGGGGTCAAACAACCCTAAAGCTTAAAACACCCTTAAACAACTATTTAGAGTAGGCAAAAACAAGACTTTTATGTGTTATATGCTAAGCTCAAAAACAGATGCAAGATAGTCAAAAAAGCTTTGCAAAAATGGGGTATTTAAAGGTAAAGTCCTTACCCTTGTTGACCCTCTTCAAAAATGGTAGACCAGCTGGTTCTTTGAGCTCAAAACCACCCAAGAAGTCCAAGAATAGCCCTCTAGTGCCTCAGCTCCAAGAGAAGGTGTGATGGTGGGTGTTTGTGCACAAAAGTGAGGCAAAACACACACAAAACACAAAAGATAGGAAGGTATAGATATAGGATAGATACAAATCCTAACCCTAAAACCAGAGCCCCTCTGAAAATGTTGTCTAACCCTAAAAGAGGGAGAGGAGGCCTCCTCTTATAGAGCTTCAATCTTGTAAGCTTACAAGACAAGCTAGCTAAGAGGGAAATCCCTCCATACACGTGTATGGAGGGGAGCCAAGTGCATGCCAGCTGCATGAAAATATCTGCAAAAGCAGATGCACAGTAGTCGGCCGGCCAAAAATGCAATTGACCAAAAAAAGATAGCCGGCCGGCCATCTATAGTGCCGGCCGGCCAAACATTTGGCCGGTGGCAACAAGACACAGCCGGTGGCCTCAAGCCATGGCCGGTGGTGTGTGGGGATGGCCCACAAGCCATTCCCTGCCCCTCCAAGGCAAAGCACAAGTGTTTGGTGCAAAACCAAACACAAAACAGTCGAGTCGAGAGATCCTGAGGCAAGGCGCGTATCCGAGACCTCCGGGAACTCAAGACGAACACAAACATGGATGATCACCGAGTGTTCAAGCGGTGACGTCCAAGTCTTGAGGACGGTCAAAAATGGGGTGTCTACAGTTGCCCCTCTTTGACAGAACTCGAAAGTCATAACAATGACGAGAGTGATTGTCAAAGCCTAGAGACGACCCATTTTTGACAAGGCCGAAGACTTAGACAAAGCATGCAAGACAGACAAGATATGCGCCCGAAGGCAGGGGCAAAATGCAAGACAATGCACAAAGCCGAACATAACTTATGATCATGCAAAGAAAGCTGTAACGAAGCATAACATGCGACAGTTTTAAGCAAGCGTACACCAAACTACACTACAATGCAGAAAGGATGTAAGAGAATTATGCAATTCTCAAAACGTCTCACTCGGAGGATACAATACCTGTCCGGCTCGTCTGGTTGCACCAGCCTCAAATGAACCGTACATACAATATCGTGCCTGAAAAAGAAAGCAACTTAACAGGTATGATGCCGTTAGCAACATGCATAACATGCAAAATGAATGCAAAATGATATGCAATATATATAAAACTATGTATAATAATGCAAAAGGAAATGCAATGCAATTGAAACAATGCAAACGACATGCAATGCAATTGAATCATGATCCAATCATGAGCGGTTCAAAACCACACAAATGTCAAATAGATTGATGGAAGTAACAAGTCTGTCTACCATAGAAAAGGTGCCGCCACCCTCAAAGCGCGTACACATGCAGAACTATGAGTAATGTAGATAGACACAAGAACGAGTATTGGGTGGAATGACATAAGTAACGAAAGAACAATGATCCTAATGCTGGATGCAAAAATTACACTACAATGTAATATATACAGTGGATATGGCATGCAGCCAAACCAAATCTTGCCTAGGAAAGGCATGGACACAAACAAACCACATTTAACACGAAAATGGCGCCGTCACCCTCAAACCAACATACCAGCGTGGAATAGGCGGCGTACACCAAATCTCATAACCGCGTTTCAACATGAAAAGTATGGGCACATACCAGACCAAGCTCAACATGGAAAGGCGCAAGCCATAGATGGATGTGATGCAATGAATGCATGCAAGCTACAATGCAATATTTACACTATGCAATGGGATGGATATTTACAATGGATAAGGCACGCAGGCCAAACCGTATCTTGCCTAGGAAAGGCATGGACACAAACAAGCCATGTCTAACACAGAAAAGGTGCCGCAACCCTCAAACCAACATACCAGCGTGGAATAGGCGCGTACACATGCAGAACTGTGCTTCGACGTGAAAAGTATGAGCACATACCAGACCAAGCTCAACAAGGAAAGGTGCGAGCCCTAGATGAAAGGGGTGATGCAGTGAATGCATGCAAACTACAATGCAATATCTACAATATGCAATGGGATGTATGTAAATGCAATATTTACAGTGGAATGCATGACATATGCACCATATACAATGAAATGCATGACATATGCACTATTTACAATGAAATGCATGACATATGCACTATCTACAATGGAATGCATGACATATGCAATATTTACAATGAAATGCATGACATATGCACTATTTACAATGGAATGCATGACATATGCAATATTTACAATGAAATGCATGACATATGCACTATTTACAATGAAATGCATGACATATGCACTATTTTTTTTTGTTTTTTGTTTTTGAAATGCATGCTGCATGGAGTGCGCGACAACGCAAGTCGCTTGAAATGCATGACAATGCATGAACTTTTTTAATGCGCGACAACGCGCGGCTTGAGATGCATGAAAATGCATGAACTTTAAAACGCGCGGCTTGAGATGCATGAAAATGCAAATGAAATGTGCACATCAATGCACCAAAGGTCTTGCACCTTCCGAGGGTTTAAGGTCTCCTAGACCGTGCGTATTTAAGGTCTCGCCAGACCGTGCGTGTTTAAGGTCTCGCCAGACCGTGGATTGAAATGCATGACAATGCATGGATGACATGTACATGACACTTACAAGATGTGTGCACAACAATGCGAACGAAATAACGCATAATCAGTGTGCGTCCACGACAAAGCGTTGTAATGCAATGCATGATAATGCAAGGGATGACGTGTGCTACAATGCATGTCGACATGCAAGCACCAACCGAGCGTGTTTAAGGTCTTGCCAGACCGTGCGTGTTTAAGGTCTCGCCAGACCGGACATTAAAGTGCGAAACAACACAAGTAAGGTATGCAAATGCAAGACAATGCATATGGGGGCAACTTTCGACTCTTGCAAGAGACAAAAAGGATACAAAAAGGATACACGATACCCGTATTCGAGTGCCACGCACAGAAGACACGGTCCGAGGTCAAAACAGAGACCGGTTGAGCTTCGGAAATGCCATTTCTTGCACTGTCTTGAGCAATGAAGGTCCCAAACTATACATCTGACCCAAACAAGGTTGTAGAAGGCTCACCGGCTAGAAGGGGAAGTCACCGGCCATCCACCGGCCACCAAAACACATCACCGGCCAAATATTTGGCCGACCGGCCAAAAATGCCTGAATCGGGGCAGTTTTGTCTTTTTGGCTTGGGTCTTTTAAAATAGGGTTTCAAACCCTATTTTCTTACTTCCTCTTAGCCAAAATTTCTTCCTCTCTCTCTAGAGCATTTTTCTTCCTTCGTTCCTCGATTTTCCTGCATTTTAGCCCCGTTTCATCGTTTGATTCGCGAATATCTTCGCGTTTCGAACATTTTGAACCGAACATTTCTTCGTTTCGGTGTCTCCTTTGCTATTTCCACCTCTTGGGGTTTGTTTTCCCCGAGTTTCTCTCGATTTCCGTGCCTCTTCCATTTCCCGGCTTTTCCGGCCATTTTCCGCCCTCTCGGGGTTGACTTTTCGGTTGACCTTTCGCATTCTCATCCGATTTCCACTTTCCCGGCCATTTTCTCATCACTTTTGACATGGCGGATGATATTCCACGGGGCGGGACTCCCCCGGATCATGAGATGGATCCCGGGGCCGAGCTTCTACCCTTGAGCGTCCGCCCGTTCGACCCGGCGACCTACCGGCCGACGATTCACGTCCTGCCTCCCGACGGACTCCGTCAGTTCAGGAGCTTTGATAGGGCGGTGCCTCCAGAGCTTCTCTTACGCGAGCCGACGTCACATCTGTCCTTCGGCGCTTCCGAGGTATATTCTTTCCTCTGTTTTATTTTCCGCAATGTAGAACACTTAACTGCCATAGCTGATTATGTTCTTTAACTGCTTAGCCCGGATACACCGATACACTGTATATTGTAGTTGACTGTGAACACACTTGCAACTGATATCTATTTGAATCTGACACGTGCACACACACTGCACTGGCCCTGAACCACTCAAACACACTGACACAGCACACACTGTAGTTTACTATGAGCGCAACAGCACCCGATATCTGTTTGAATCTGAAAAACGTGCACACATGCTGTATCTGTACTGAACCACCCAAACATGCTGACACATCACACGTTGTAGTTCACTGTAAGCACACCGGCACCCGGTATCTGTTTGAATCTGAAAACGTGCACACATGCTGTATCTTCACCAATTCTGAATGCTTTTCAAAACTGTACATTTAGCATTGCTTCGCAATTGTTTGCTTGAAAACAGGGAGATTCCCATGCCGTTCGGGGGTATGGGAACATTGCCGCCCGAGATTGGTACGCGGAGCTACCCGATGCGGTTCGCCACATCGTGGACCAGGCCGGCTTCGGCGCATTTTGCAGAGGACTTTCCAGACTCACCACGAGCAGGCCTCTCCTTGCCGCTCTAGCGGAGAGGTGGTGGGACACCACCGATTCCTTCCACTTCTCTGCTACGGGAGACATGACGATGACTCCCTACGACTTCTCGATGCTCACCGGCATCGGGATAGGGGGTGATCCGATCCCCTTCGACACCGACATGGACGAGTGGGAGGCTGCTCAGATCTACCTGCTCGGCGAGGTGCCGCCTCTCGCACGTCCCGGCTTCGTCCGATATTCATGGTTCGAGGTCCAGTTCAGAGTCCAGCCAGCCTTAGTTGAGGAGGCTCCGATGACTCAGGAGGCGGTGGAGCGATATGCGCGCGGCTTTCTCATGTTCCTGCTGGGGACGACTATTTTCGCCGACCGGGCGAACACTGTGCCCCTCTGCCTGCTCAGCGCTCTCGTGGATGTCACCCGGATCTTGCGCTATGACTGGGGTGGCGCTGCCTTGGCCACTCTGTACGGGTACATGAGCTCAGCCTCCCGTTGCAGCGGACAGCTGCTCGGGGGCTACTGGCGAGCTTGGGAGGTACGTTTTCTTCTCTGCTTTACATTTTCTGTACTCTGTACACTGCACACACTGTGGTCTGCTTCACACTGACTGTATACTGCACACACGGCACACACATACTCTGTTTTACACTGACTGTACACTGCTCACACTGTACACTCTGCACAATACACGCTGACTGTATACTGCACAATACACGGTCCTGCTATTTCTGCTTTATTCTATATTCTGCTTTATCTGATAAGCATACTGGTATTTGCTCTGCAGTTGTGGGTCTACGCCTACTTTCCGAGACTTGCGCCTGTGCCAGACGTGGAGACCCCTCTCGTCGTCCCGTTCTCGCGCCGCTTTGACGGGAGGTGTGTACGGAGACCGCGGGAGACGTTTATCTTTTTCCGCCGCTACTTCGACACCATCACCCCCGCAGAGGTATGTTCAACTTTGCAGTTCATTTAAGCTTCGCTTTACACTGTATTTTCAATAACAGTAGATAACAATCTGCATTTCATTTTCAGATCACCTGGCAGCCTTGGGCTCCATTGCCAGCCGTGATTCGGGATCGATTTGCCGGTGCTGAGGAGACCTCGCGTTTTCGGATTTTGCTAGAGGGCCCGGTCTGTCGGGCTTGGTACCTGGGTGAGCGTTTCCTACGCCAGACCCTAGGTTTACCGGAGCAGATAGTCCCGGTTCACCCTCCCGAGCACATGAGGGAGACAGAGAGATTCACTCCCGAGCAGATGACTGACTATACGATCGGCTGGGAGGTAGATGGTTTCAGGGGCGAGGGCGACTACTCGGAGTACGTCCGGACCTTCATCATGCGGCCTCTGAGCGGTGGCCGTCGAGCTAAGAGAGAGAGGCTAGCGGCGCCAGCGGTCGGAGCGGGAGCGGGAGCGGGAGCAGGAGCAGGGACATCGAGGACAGCTCGAGTCCGTGGCAAGGGTGGAGCTCGGAGGGGACGGGGGGCTAGTTGGCCAGCGCTCCCTACTTCGATGACATGCCGGGGATAGGGTGGGGCGACTTACCAGATTCCCATTGCTCCCCCTCCGGCTGATCACGAGTTAGTCGGGTTCTACGACTTACCTCTGGTATGTACTACTTCATCTTGCATCTTGCATTGTCATTTCATTTCAGCTTATTTGATATTCCGCAGAATACTGATGCATCTAATACTTTTGCAAGCTTCCTTCGAGTACACCCGCCAGTCTCTAGAGCTGGCTGCCTCTATGATGGGGATATTCTAGCGGAGTCTTGATCTTCTAGCCATCTATGGCATTCCGGTATGTTCTTCAATCGCAGTCTCAAAGTCTACACAATCTGATGCATCATATTGTCGACACAACACCCGATACACGGCCCTTACGGCATCTGATACACTGCATTCATACACGGCATTTTGCACTGATTCACTGTTCACAGTATTCATACATTGTACTCATACACTGCATTCTGCACTGATAAACTGTTCACAGTATTCTGATGCATTTGCCTTTTGTACTTTTCAGCATCCCTTCCAGATTCCTCCTGTAGGTGGTGCTCCGGCCGGGCCTTCCGTTTCTACCCAAGATGGCAGAGTATACCCCCGCACCAAAGCGGGGCGCACTCATGTAGGGAGCAGCTCGCGGGCTCCAGTTCCTGATGACGACAATGATGAGGAGTCCGAGGCAGAGGCAGAGGCGGAGGCTGAGTCATCCGAGCAGGAGACCGGAGACAGCTCGGGCTCAGACTCAGATGATGATGCTGATGACACTGCTCCTGGACCTTCGTCCCAGAAGAGGATGAGGACGGACCCCTAGGCCTAAGACCTTTGGACATTGATACAGATTTTTGCTGTTTTTCTTCTTTTTGTACTTTTTTACGGGTAGCTAGGGTACCTTGTACTGCTGCAGGCAGATTTTTGTTTCCAAAGCTTTGTACTTGTACTTGAAAAAGATGATGAAATGAAACAAACCCTTTTTTGTTTGAAAAAGTGTTACATTTGTACATCTATACATTGCATCGCATTACATCATGTTACACCTCAATGTAAATGAGATTGATCTGTTGTCTGAAAATTGAGCACTTGTATCGTAATAACCAGATAATGAACCAGTTAACAACAAAACAACCCATACAAACCACTGCTTAACCTGAACACACAGCCCATACTCTGCTGAGGATTAATCTGCATACAGCCCATAACACAGCACTTGGTTCATTCTGCACACGGCAAATCCTGAACAAACAGCCCAATCTGACAAGACGGACTACAAAGGTGAAACCGGCTGAAGTTGAAGCACACTCAGATGCCCCAAATTTTCCCTTTCTCCTTTTGCTTCGCCTAAATGTAGAGAATGGCACAGCACTCTGAGCATAAACGATTTTTGAAATTGAAAAAAGGTTTCAACCTAGGTATTGAGCCTACGATTGAACACAGCGGAAAAAGACTCAAACAAAAGGTACACGACCTAAACACAACGAGACACGCTCGGAAAAGACCCAAAACAAAAGTTGGGCTAAACAAGACAAAAGACACGACACACGGACGTATTTACAAAAACGAAGACCTCAAATCTCGAGGAGCCAGTTCCTCCGGGTATGTTTCCCACCCTTTCTCATTTGTGATTCTCACATCACTCGACCCTCAGGCTCGATTTTTCTCTCAAAACCCTTTTCCTCACTTTTCTCTCAACGCACATCTCTCTATTCTTTATTCTCTCATTTTCCATCCCTCCCCAGGGTGATTGATGGATGAATAGGAAGTTGTGGGTTCACGCCCAATATTATTAGCTCGCGGCTATTTCTTCCGGTGACGTTCAGTCAATGTTCCGGATGGAGTATGGAGTGTCTTGATTTACTCCGATTTGTGCTTCGCATTTGGTTTGATACCTCGTTACTTGGAGGTTGTTGAGAGCTTACAGCCCTTTACTGACAGCTTCAGTGGTGCCCTCTTCCGGTGAATAGAGTGCCCTTCTGGCAAGTATGTTGATGACGGGGAAAGACAGAACACCTGACTCGACTGTGCCCCTAGTTCATCACTTTGACCATTTTTTTTGTTTTGATTTTCTACTAAAACAGTTTTGACCAAGGTGAGAGTTAGATTAACATACTTGTTCGATTTTTGATTTAAAATCATGCAAGTCAGGCTACGAGCACTGAAAATTTTCCTTTTTGGGTCCAAGAAATGGTCCAGTTTTGGAAAACGAAATAGTTTTCGAGAAAATAGTCCACCTCAGTAAAAATTTTCAAAAACTATTTTTGCAAACAGTCAACGCTCAGCGAGCGCGGAACTTACTCTTGAGATGTGCAACCTCGGATCGGGGGCGATTGAAAATTGCCCCTTGCTTGAAAAGGCTGCATGGCAACGGAAAGTTGCCCCTGGTTTGAATGGAACATGGCAACTCATGGCAACGGAAAGTTGCCCCTTGTTTGGATGATGCCGCAGCATTTTGTAAACAGTCCTCATCAGTGATGATCACGACCGAACTCTCGGACACGGAGAAGACGAAGATGGTCAGAACCAATATATGGACACAGTCACTTGGAGCGTTGGTGGCTGGACTTCAGGATGAAGTTGCCTACGTATCCCAAACATGGGAATCAAGCCTTACGTAGTTCCGGTTGTCACAACCGAACTATCGGATTCAGAGAAGGCAAGGATGATCAAAACCATTACATGGACTGAGGCGCTATGAAAGCGTTGGGGGCTGGACTTCAGGACGAAGTTGCCTACTGTTATCCCAAACATGGGAATCAAGCCTTACGTAGTTCCGGTTAAGGTACACTCGGGTATTTT